>REGM01000287.1:210820-244931 GCA_004194415.1 Aurelia aurita | reverse complement strand
TTCATGTAATTTTGTATTTAATTCTTTTTACAGGACTACGAGCACTGTTACTATCATGGCAGTCTATCTGGAAAAGCGAATACTAAGGTAGTTCTCAGTACATGTGATGGACTAAGGTAAATATCTGTTGCAGATACATCGGTGTACAGTATTCATACAGACGACATGTCACGTGACTTGATCAATTCGCGCTCGAAAATCAGACTTTGGGTAAATGAAGCCATTACAAAGTATAGCGTCGCACTGGGATTTCGAGACTGTCTCGTTTATTTATCGCAATAAATAAATTCAAAAAGCTTGCAAGCTGCTCAAATTATTCAAAAACTTTAGCAGATAGATAGGCGAATGTCTAAAAGGAAGGTTGACTTTGAAGAAGCGACGAGCAACTCACAGCCGACAGAGTTTGTGGTGCTAACTACGAAATTATCGACGCAAAGGCAAGTTTTTCACAGCTTTCTTGGCCTAAATTTTTGTTTTGCTTTTAAAAACAGCAGGTTCGTGTGTTTATTTCATAGGTTTAGGTCTGACTGACAATTGCTACCTATCCTTTCCCTACTCACTATCGCGAGGTAGAATAGAGGAGCAATTCTATACAACTTTTTGCAAATTTCCTATAGATTCCTATAGAAATTTTCTGAACATTTACCCCAAAACAAGATGGCGTCGTGTTTTCAACGCTGCTGTGACGTCATGCCGTCTGTATCAATAAGATGAAAATAAGTTTCTAGAGGAATCCATCCAACATTGAAATGTGTAAACAGTTTTAATTGTTTGAGCCCCCCCCCCTTATTGCGTCTTTTTCGTTGAAAATGCGCCGTTGCACGCTGATAACGGCGAATTGCAACCAAATCTCTTTTTAAGCTTAATATTAACCTTGTCATCCTAATAGAAAATTCAGCGACAAAATAACTTTATTTGCCGCAATTTCTCAAGTTGCGCAACCTCAACCTCATGCTCATGCTCAGCATAAAAAGACAAGACTCACAAGACTTTGTATACTAGCCCTTCGTTTTCTTGAAACGCCTTGCCCACTTTGTATACTTGATTTGAATAAATTGTATGTAGAGAAATTTAAAATATGAAACTGAAATGAACTTTCTACTGTTTTAGCAATATTTTGGCGAGGGGCAAATCACTCCAAAAATAGCGTACGAGATTTTGAGATTTTAAAAATCTCTCTGATTTTTCAAAGATTTTTGAGATTTTTTCTGAGAGTTTCAAAGATTATTTAAGATTTCTAAGACTTTTTGAGATATTTGAGGATTTTTCGAGATTTTTGGGATTTTTGAGGATTTTTTACGAAAGTGTACGAGATTTTTGGAGTGATTTGCCCCTCCTATTTTGGCACCTTTATAGCTCATCTAGCACTTGATACTTTGGCCCAAGCTTGGCAAAAGATGTATAATCTTCCAGGTGTAAATGCGTTAATGCTCCATCCAGTGGATAAGTCACGTGCAAATAAAGTGTCCAAACCACATTTGACTGAAATTTGCGATCTTTCTTGGTTCTGACGAGAGAAATTGATATTTTTATTGACATGTTATGTTTTTATCCTATTAGGGGTACAATCAAGGATGACGAAGGAAGATTATATGGAATTGAGCCAAGAAACAAATCAGTTGCGGACGTAAGAAGATTTTGTTGTGAAAATTTAAGTTTGCACAAGCCTCAGTGTCAATTTTCTTTAGTTCAATGCAATAAACACTTGGTTATTCATCAAAAAGTGATAATTTTCTGGTAAATGTCAGATTTTCGTATGCAAACGATTGACCTTCAACTCTCATATGTGACCACGACCATTGAATACATTGCGACTGTGAATAAGAAAAGTAATGAACTGAGAGTGTTCTCATTCGGAACTCGTTCCAGATCCTTCTAGCAACAAAAAATCAGTTGATTCGTCGATTTGAGTCCTAGATATATGAGTGTCCTATATATCATCAAATCGGGGGTAATTTGCTGTCATACCGATATGAGTGCCAATAGACTATAAGGCTAAAGATGGCAGAAGGGAGTTTTTTACCATGAACCTTTGCATTGCTTGGGATTTCGATTGATATGATTGATACGATTGATCGATCCTTATTCGACTGCAAAGGATCATGGCCAAAAGCTCCCTTCCGCCATTTGTAGCGTTATTGTCTGTTGTTATATTGAGAGTTTCTATAACATCAGTTTTTCTAAAAGATGTCTAGGATATAGGTGATTTTTTGCTTTCCGTACGAAACGAAAACATTATGTAGCTTAAAACTTTTTTTAAGAACAAGAACTTGAGGGGAAATTTTTTGAAATGAGGTTTTCGAAAAACAGTAATGCATCATTTCTTTTCCGAAAGAGCATTTATCAGTTAGCTGACACTTGCAGCATTTCATCAATGTACTAGCCTGTTCTTTGATCAAAAGTTTGCTTTCTTCAAAACTCTTTTGACAGAGATGTAATATTTATTTTGATGCTGAGAAAATCTTTTCGAGCCTGCATAATAATGACAAATGTTAGTTTTAAGCTTCTTTGCTGTTGATCAGGATTATCTTCAAAGCCAACATGTTGTCTTAAGATGATGGAAAGCGTTTTGCAGACAAATTTAATCTGAATTCAAATTCTGACAGACAAAACCAATCTTTACATTTGACGAGGTCATTCCTTTGTGATACTATAATCCTTACATGTAGCGTTGAAAAATCTCATAAACTTTATGAGGTCAGCAAAACAAACAGAAAAAATGCGAAACGAGGCTGACCGGAAATGCTGACCGGAAAGGCCTCATCAAGTTGTCCAGAGTGATTGCCCTTTTCTCGCAGCTTCGTTTAGGCCGCTTTTCTGATTCTCGAAGCGGAAACTGACCGGTTTCAAACGTGGCCTCGTTTTCGTTTTACATTTTTTCTGTTTGTTGGTCAGCAACCAAACGTCTATCACAAATAAAATATGTCTGTTCAACAAAAAAACCTTATTCCTTTTATGACGATGTAACTAGCCAATCATCAGCTTGAACCATTAAGGGGCGTCACTAAGGGGTGGACTGGGGTGGTCGAGATGGACATGTCTACCCCTCTTTTCTTATGGTGGTATTTATTCATATGCAAAACCGGCGTAAGAATTAAGAGTATACGTACCTTTCAGCTCCATTTTCCGATTATTTCATCCATGTTTTTAGGGCTTGTGATGCCGTGGTTCCTCCCAGCCCCCTCCCAGCCCCATCCGAGCCCCCTCCGAGCCCCCTCCCACCCTTTCCTCGAAAATTCTGTCATTTTCATTTCCACTTTTTTATCCATGGTAATCTATTCATTATAGATAATTGCTTTACAGAGAGCCAAGCTGAAATTACCATAAACATAATTACAAGTTTGTGTTCTGCGTGATCATTTTTCCGCACGTTAAATCAGTCATGCAATTCAATAAATTTCATTTTCACACCTTTAGGAGCATATTTTCTACGACCTAAAAGAAGTTACTAAACGAAAAGCAAAATGTGGTAAGTCTGATTACAGTTTTATGTTTAAAGTCGAGGCGCACACGGATGGGTCACATGCAAAATCCGAATCTACAAGTTACTTGGAAATTCAATTCAGTTAGGTGCAGGAAACCGAAGCAAAGCTGTGGTGGAAGCGGTGATCAAGATGGCAGTGAACAAGACGCAACAGAGACAATAAAAAGCCCATCAGTCATCATAGAAACTTTATTGACTTCTACCATCCAACTAAACCATCCAACTAAGCCACATACTAAGTGTCTTTAAGGTAGGTAAGGCAATCCTCGACAGACTTCTGCATTGCTCGTAGCTTTGGCAACATGGCTAGGCCCATTACGAACGTTAGCAAACAAGAGCGGGAAAATACATTGAAATTTAATCATGTGACACATCCGTGTGCGTCTTTAATGCTCCTCCTATAAGAGAAAGGGTGTAAACCGTATTCGAGCATTTCATCGCCCCATCATCATGATGTAAAATTAGTCAAGTCACAAATCACCTGAAACTTAACCTGCTCGTTCTATCCCCCCACTTATTTTTCAGCACGTGTTTTGTATTTCACATTATCAGCTAATAGAGAATATCTTATTATTCAGTTGCACTCTTCAGTTATATAAATCAAGTTCATTTCTCTGCATAATTTATAGCTGTAGGTATAATTCCTCTCCATCGATGTAATTCCTTCCTCTCTTCAATATTAAGTCTCTTCATCTAACAAGCAGCCAATTGGTATATCCNATTTCAACTGCCAGGAGCTGCGGGCTCATTTAGGCCTGTTTCAAGCTGAATAACAAGCAGAAGGTAAGAGAATTAATACATACATTACAGGTGAGTCAAACAACAAACTCGTTTCCTATCGCGCGTGGTTCAGTGCAATAAACATTTGGTTATTCATCAAAAAGTGATCATTTTCTGGTAAATGTCAGATTTTCGTATGCAAACGATTGACCTTCAAATCTCATATGTGACCACGACCATTGAATACATTGCGACTGAATAAGAAAAGTAATGAACTGAGAGTGTTCTCATTCGGAACTCGTTCCAGACCCTTTTAGCAACGAAAAATCAGTTGATTCGTCGATTTGAGTCCTAGATATATGAGTGTCCTATATATCATCAAATCGGGGGTAATTTGCTGTCATACCGATATGAGTGTCAATAGACTATAAGGCTAAAGATGGCAGAAGGGAGTTTTTTTACCATGAACCTTTGCATTGCTTGGGATTTCGATTGATATGATTGATCGATCGATAGATTGATTGATACGATTGATCGATCCTTATTCGACTGCAAAGCTCCCTTCCGCCATTTTTAGCGTTATTGTCTGTTGTCATATTGAGAATTTCTATAACATCAGTTTTTCTAAAAGATGTCTAGGAAATAGGTGATTTTTTGCTTTCCGTACGAAACGAAAACATTATGTAGCTTAAAACTTTTTTAAGAACAAGAAGTTGAGGGGAAATTTCTTTGAAATGAGGTTTTCGAAAAACAGTAATGCATCATTTCTTTTCCGAAAGAGCATTTATCAGTTAGTTGACACTTGCAGCATTTCATCAATGTACTAGTCTGTTCTTTGATCAAAAGTTTGCTTTCTTCAAAACTCTTTTGACAGAGATGTAATATTTATTTTGATGCTGGGAAAATCTTTTCGAGCCTGCATAATAATGACAAATGTTAGTTTTAAGCTTCTTTGCTGTTGATCAGGATTATCTTCAAAGCCAACATGTTGTCTTAAGATGATGAAAAGCGTTTTGCAGACAAAGTTAATCTGAATTCAAATTCTGACAGACAAAACAAATCTTTACATTTGACGAGGTCATTCCTTTATGATACTATAATCCTTACATGTAGCGTTGAAATTTCTCATAAACTTTATGAGGTCAGCAACCAAACGTCTATCACAAATAAGATATGTCGGTTCAACAAAAAAACCTTATTCCTTTTATGACGATGTAACTAGCCAATCATCAGCTTGAACCATTAAGGGGCGTCACTAAGGGGTGGACTGGGGTGGACGAGATGGACATGTCTACCCCTCTTTTCTTATGGTGGTATTTATTCACATGCAAAACTGGTGTGAGACTTATTGAGTATACCTTTCAGCACCATTTCCCGATTATTTCATCCATGTTTTTAGGGCTTGTGATGCCGTGGTTCCTCCCAGCCCCCCTCCCAGCCCCCTCCCAGCCCCCTCCTACACCGTACCAGAAAATTCTGTCATTTTCATTTCCACTTTTTTATCCATGGTAATCTATTCATTATAGATAGCTGCTTTACAGAGAGCCAAGCTGAAATTACCTTAAACATAGCTGAAAATTTGTGTTCTGCGTGAACATTCTTCCGCACGTTAAATCAGTCATTCAATTCAATAAATTTCAGTCATTCAATTCAATGAATTTCATTTTCACATCTTTAGGAGCATATTTTCTACGACCTAAAAGAAGTTACTAAACGAAAAGCAAAATGTGGTAAGTCTGATGTGCAGTTTTATGTTTAAAAAGGCAAGGCGCACACGGATGGGTGACATGCAAAATCTGCATTTACATGTTACTTGGAAATTCAATTCAGTTAGGTGCAGGAAACCGAAACAAAGCTGTGGTGGAAGCGGTGATCAAGATGTCAGTGAACAAGACGCAACAGAGACAATAAAAAGTCCATCAGTCATCATAGAAACTTTATTGACTTCTACCATCCAACTAAACCATCCAACTAAGCCACATACTAAGTGTCTTTAAGGCAGGCAAGGCAATCATCGACAGTTTTCTACATTGCTCGTAGCTTTGGCTACATGGCTAGGCCCATTACGAACGTTAGCAAACAAGAGCGGGAAAATACATTGAAATTTAATCACGTGACACATCCGTGTGCGTCTTTAATGCTCCTCCTATAGGAGAATGGGTGTAAACCGTATTCGAGCATTTCATCGCCCCATCATCATGATGTAAAATTAGTCAAGTCACAAATCACCTGAAACTTAACCTGCTCGTTCTATCCCCCCACTTATTTTTCAGCACGTGTTTTGTATGTCACATTATCAGCTAATAGAGAATATCTTATTATTCAGTTGCGCTCTTCAGTTATATAAATCAAGTTCATTTCTCTGCATAATTTATAGTTGTAGGTATAATTCCTCTTCATCGATGTAATTCCTTCCTCTCTTCAATATTAAGTCTCTTCATCTAACAAGCAGCCAATTGGTATATCCANCCTCCTATAAGAGAAAGGGTGTAAACCGTATTCGAGCATTTCATCGCCCCATCATCATGATGTAAAATTAGTCAAGTCACAAATCACCTGAAACTTAACCTGCTCGTTCTATCCCCCCACTTATTTTTCAGCACGTGTTTTGTATTTCACATTATCAGCTAATAGAGAATATCTTATTATTCAGTTGCACTCTTCAGTTATATAAATCAAGTTCATTTCTCTGCATAATTTATAGCTGTAGGTATAATTCCTCTCCATCGATGTAATTCCTTCCTCTCTTCAATATTAAGTCTCTTCATCTAACAAGCAGCCAATTGGTATATCCGTAATTATACATGCAACCTTGAATTTTAATGGGGCTATTACAATGTTTTTCTTTCTTTCCAGGTGTTGGAGAACATACCCATGATTTTAATGTTCACGATGTATACAGTGAAAGTCATTCAAGGGTACGGTTTTGCTTTGAAAAATATTTCCAGCATTTGATAAATGCGATAAAAATATTGCGAATTAAAAGAGTTACACGTATTTTTTTATAAGAAACTGATAATTTGAGCCAGTACTGAAAGGTTCTTAAAATGATCAGATTTTGTGTACTCAGAGTGTATCTTACGAGTTTCTTATGAGTTCCATAACAATCTTTATATTTACTTCCTGTGCCCTCGTAAACATTTCAAGACAAAGTTTTTTGAAGCCCTCAAGTACCTTCCGAGTAATACAGGACACAAGTGAAAATAAAGTAGAATATGCTAAGGATTTCCTTTATTAAAATATGCAGGTGCTGGAATAATTTTTTCCCATAATGGAGTTTTTTTTGCGATTTGAGAGTTTCTTATAAGCCGTTTCTTGTAAAAAAGAATACGCGTATAGATGGGTTAATATTCTTCCAGCCAAATAAATGCATCTTGTTCATAGAATTGTTCATAGAAAAATAGATTTTTGTCACTCTTCTACTATCCTGGGTGCCAGATCCACATATAACCCAAGGGACGTCTTTCATTGTGGTGGGTATGGCATCCAGGGTACTCTGCTACCAACAATCCACAACAAAACTGTTCTGTAAATATTTAACTTTTTCTGGACATCTTTTACATTGTTGAAGTTTGAATACTTTCAATTTTGTAGCAATATCAACGTACAGCGCATGGGACAACAGACAAATGCTCAAACTTCCTCCGGACAAAAATATGTTTTTGATAGAATCTTCTTCTTTTTTTGATAAAAAATGGGTGTGTTTTGGGCGTGGTATAAGTTACTCCTTTGTTATTAGAGACCTTCCTCGCGGTCAGTGACCGTGTGGCCGTAATGGCTTCCTGACTCTCAGTTCAAGGTGAAAAATTACATACCTCTAACAACCACCGCACCTAATGACTGTAAAAAGTTGTAGTCTATATAACAAGGAATTTGTCCCTTATTCTAAAGTCATTTTCATGTTTATTGTTTATCAGTTACTTAGTGTAAAAGTAACCATACAGAATAGCAATTGATTCAATTTCTTGTTTTTCATTAGTTTCGCCGATCTATGCTCACTCAAACGAAGTATGTTTCGATGGCTCTTATTAATGACAACAGACAGGTAAGCAGCAATTCAATTCTTGGCATACTTTCATGTATTAATTTACTATTACAAAATAAAGATCAGAACAAGGCTGCAACCTGCTCCGCCACTTCTAACATGGAAAGAGGTCAGAGCTGCCAAGAAATTTATTATAAAATCCCGAAATACATAAATATCCACTGATTATCCACTGATTTGAAATCCAGTCCCATTACAGGGAGCCCCCTTTCTAAGTAGCAGAAACTAAACGAATAAGAAATGGATGAAGCGCGGCATCTGCGAAGGAGCAATGAAAGATGAAAGCGCGAGCGAACTCCTCCGCTCTCTCCTCCGCAAAACGCGCATCGTTCATCTTTCATTGCTCCTTCGCAGATACTACGCCTCGTCCATTTCTTATTCGTTTAGTTGAATTGTCCCGTGAAATCAATAAAGAATGTCCTGAAGGGGGTCCTTAATCCCATGCTCCCAGTCACTTTTTACGGTCAATTCCAGTCATTTTTTGTAGCTATAAAGTCAATGATCAAATCCCATCACCAGTCTATTGTCTTCGATCAAAACTTGCGGGAGTTTTCGTACACCAAAGTCTTACCACAAAATCACTTCAAAGTCTGGTCTAAAGAGCTTGAACATTTGAGAACAAACTGTTAATACAAAGAATTATGTTTCCCTCTAATCACAAATTACAAACATTTCAAGCAATAATCTTCCTCTGTACAAACAAAATTAATTAATTTGATTGATGCGTACGGATTCACTCTGCGAGGGCCTAAAGGGGGCCCCACTTTTTCATAGTAATGTTATGAGTCCCTATTGACCGGAGAGACATCAACAAATCAAGGAACGCAGAGAAACAAGAGACGAAAGATCATAATGCTAATCATCGACTCGAGAAGATCTTTGTCGAAGCATCATTTTACTCACAGTCTCGTCCATGCTTTCTTAGCCTGCGTGCAGCCTCAACTCTCCTCCGCCAAACGGAGGAGTGTTGGGGCTGCGTCGCAGGCTATGCTATCTATGTTTCAACTCTTTTTAGTACTGGTTTAAAGTATTCTTTTACTTGTTGACTTTTTAGTTCATCAGGTGGGGAAGAAATGTAACAACGACAGTTAACAGAGCTATTGAGATCGCAAATCATGTAGATTCGGTGAGGTTTTTCATGCAGTTTTCCTTTTTACTATTACGAGATGTTGTAGATGACATATACTAGGTTGTTTCCAAGCCAAAGTGTTCTGAGATCCGAAGCAACTTTATGACACAGCTAGCAGTGTTTCTACTTAGAACGGGGGTCGTGCTTTTGTCTTCCTTCTCAAACTTTACCAGATTTGGACGCTCGATCCAAGCCCCTTTTCTAGCAAGTAAAAAGGTCTATGATTTTGAAGGAATCGCTTATTACTCGTGAAACAGGCTTCCGAAAAATCAAAAAAAATTGCCTAGTATTATTTGGGATTTTTGACTGCAGATTAAATCATCAACCGTCAAAATCGGCCTTGTGTATGATTTATCGTGGCCTGTCAAAAGTGGATAGTTTTGTTGGCGCACCCGGTATGTTAAAAAATCTCTTTGTTGCTTGATTTCAGATGCTGAAATCGATAAACACAAGAGGACCATTGGTTTATGTTGAAACATGGAACGTAAGGGATCTTGCAAATGTGAATGTGTCTGCAGGGGAAACATTACAATCAATAACTGCATACAATAAAAAGCGTTTTCTTGAAACGGGGATACGCAGAGATGATCTACAACTTATCAGGTATATAGTTATTCTTAGATTTGAATTTTGAGGGAACCAGCCGTGCTACGTACAAGACTTTTAGCTTCAAAATCTGTAAGTTATGTTGCACGAATAGACCTTATAGCTATTCTACAAAAGAGTCTGGATCGAGCGATATATTTATACATTTTTATTCAATTTTATACGAAAGGTTGGATTGAATGGTGTTAAAGTTTCTATCATTTTTGTGCACATTCGAAAATTCGACAAATTTCTGCAAAATCTATACAAATATCGTTCGATTCAGATTTTTTTGTAGAATAGCTAAAACGTCTGTTCATTTTCAAGTTAAATTCCCATCGAGCTAAAATTTGATTGATAGGCAAGGAAAATAGCTCCCATGTTTTTAGTTTACATTGGTTTACAGCTTTTTTAAGTTTCCCATTCTGTTCTTGGAAGAACTTGAGAGTTGCAGAAGATTACGAAGGTGAATAGGAGTGCGAGAAAGGTAATAAGCAAAGGAACCTTGTGGTGATTCACGGAAAATTAAAATCCGATACTCTGATAGATTCGGCCCAATCTTACTCTTTGTGAAGAACGGTTGCTACAGAACGTTCAGTGAAAAGATTGCTTGTACTTTTAGTAATAAATTGACTTCTCAGCCATGGATCGTGATGTAAATATCTGTGCTTGGCCTTGTAAATTTTGTTTGATGACACATCAAACGAGGATGATTTCATTATTACACCCAATACTGTAGAGTTTTTTAGCATATCGTCTGGTCGAAGCACTCACAAGACGTCCATTACCAAAGCCGACCAGACCAGCCCTACTGGCAACTCATCCTAAGGACTTTAAGCTTTTCTACGACGAAGAAGATGATGGTATTTCCCCAGGCGGCTAGCCAAGGGCTGGAGCTCGCAACCCTCCTCTCAGAAGGCGAGAGCGCCAACCACTAGGCCAACGTACCAACTAATTCTGTACGTCATTGCTTGCAGCATTTCCAAAATATATTTATTTGTACCCATCCTACTTATTCCATGATTTATTTTCTAGTGGCATGGACTTCGAAGGTTCTGTTGTTGGGATGGGTAGCAGTGGAACAATTTGTGGATATTCTGCTGTTGGAGTTAACTGGGTAACTATCTTACATTAAACTAAAATTAAACTAATGACCGTCTCACAATCCTCTTCAAACAAACTGTGACTTTAAAGTACATTTATATGAATGAATAACACTATCAGGCCCTTTCACAAGTAGAATATTTCAAATACAACGCTAGGACACTTTCTTTAAATATCTACTTGATTTTGACATTGCTGGAGAATAAAGGAAGTTCTGTTTTTGAAGAAACCACTTTTTTGTCTCTCCTGTACCATAAAGCAGCAACTGCTTGTCAGATTGACTCAAACAAGGTCTCAAACACCAAATCGAAGACTGTCCTATGCAACTGTATGAAAAACGGGACAATTAAAGTTATAGCTCCTCCACAGCAGCCACACAAACGTGGGACAACGTTTTGGGACACCCTATATACCCAATTTGAATTAGGTTAAACATGAGGCTATTTTTATAATCGTAGGACTATACATCAAATGCTGGGATTACTGCTGGAGTGGTGGCCCACGAGCTTGGACATAATCTTGGAATGGCACATGACCGTAAGTTCGTTCTGCTAGTCATGTTAAATTTACAGTTACTAATGATTTAATTTTGTGACAGAAAATTGGAGGGCAAGAACGACGAATCCATTAATTAGGCGACAGTCCAATGTACACAGTAAAAAGAAAAATGGAAATTCATGCAAGTTTTATGAAAACTATTTTATAACAATGTCTTATCTCCATATCCTTGAAAAAGCCTCTAATTCTAAACATATTCAAGATTATACGGAAGTTCCACGGTGGAATTTTAATAAAGTGCCTGAAGTTTCTTTCAAGCCATTCAATCAAAATAAATATGTAATATCCATTTAGCCTTTTCAGAGATTTGATGCCAATGCTAAAAATAACTAAATTGAAATTCTTCATGTGGTACAGAACTTAAAAATCGCATTTGAGTAAAGGAGCCTTTGCTAGATATTTTGTATTTTAGTATTTCTTGGCCAAAGCGATTTTCAAATCAATCAATCAATCAATCAATCAATCAATCAATCAATCAATCAATCAATTTATACATTGTAAAATAAGAAAGATGTTTTTTCGGTTCTTTTCAGAAGATGGATGCTCATGTGGTGGAGGGTATTGCGTTATGGCTGGGTCTGGAAGGTTTGTATATCAGCGCTGAAAGAACATAATGACCTCTTCTGCCGGGGTGTAAGCCATTAAGAGGATGCTGCGAGGAGGAAACTGATTAATATTCATGAGCCTCCAAGTTTGACAAGTCTACTCCAGTTTCCCCTCGTTTCTCCCTCGCAGCGTCCTATTCATGGCTGGCTTACGCCCCCGCAGAGTTCATGATTTTCATTCAGAGAGCTTCAATATCTTCAATCATATTTTCGATTTTCCTGACTATTGGTGTACTGTATCATTGTCTATGCCATTTCCTTAGCACAATGAGTAGTTAGGCGGAGCAATACAAGCTCTATTAAGCCCCCCCCCGGGGGGGCCTTATTTATTTTCGGAGGCTGCAGAGGGGGGCTTAAAAGAGAGGGGGCGTGTTGGAGAGGTGGCTTATTCACAAAGTCAAAATTTTAAGACTAAAACTGATACGTTATTGGGATTTCTACTTCGTATTTTCCAGAATCAACAATACGGTCTTGCAAGTAAAAACCCTCAAATTTAAATTGGTGTTGAACCCAATCCACGTTTAAATTATGGTTTAAATTATATTAGTTAAATGAATAGAAAATCCTTGGTAGCCTTTTGTGTTTCATATAATTGGGGGGGGCTTAAAGAGAGGGGGCTTGTTCACAATTTTGGCTTGGAAGCGTGGGGCTTATCAGAGAGGGGGGCTTAATAGAGCTTTTACGAAATCTCATAAAACTTATTTTCTAAAAATTTTATCTTCTCTTTCAGTGGAATTCCAGTAGGTTTCACAGATTGCAGCAAAAGAGCTTTTGATAAAAGAATTTCAGATGGATTGAGATCCTGTTTATTTGATGTCCCTCCGAAGGTGCGTATGAAACTGATAAATAATATTGTGTCAGAGAAAATTCGGATGATTGTCATCCTGAGATTCCTTTCAAGCCATTAAATCAAACGGAAGATGCATTAACCATTTGTGAAATCTTTTTTTAAAGATTTCACGCCTATGCTGAACTATCTAGGGCATACAGCATTGATTTCTGATGTGCTTCGATGTCAATTCTCAGCATTTGGTCAGCATTTGCTGAAGGGTTACCCTCCTTAAATATATGAAATTAAATCAATCAAATCAATCTAATCAATCAAATCAATTAAATCAATCAAATCAATCAAATTCTGTTTCGTTTCAGCTATTTGGTCCTTCTAATTGTGGTAACCTTTTCATTGAAGAAGGCGAAGAATGTGATTGTGGAACTGTACAGGTAAGGTTGCGAGGGGGGCAGACTGGGGGTAAATATTATTTATGATACCGCCACATTCCATTGGGAAAAAATAATGCGGTTTTTCAATTTTTGGAGACTTCAACTTACATCTACCCATGAAATTTTCTGAAGGCCTATACCCGTAGGACGAAGATCAGTGTCTGGAAATGTTTACAGGTCTACTGTTTTGGGAAATTGTGGGTATGGTCCTTTCCAAGCTATGGGCGTGGCAGTTAAAAAAAATACGAGAAAGTTTTTTACACTACATGTTACAACGTACTATACTTTCTAATTACTATACAACTATACAACACTGCAGGGACGATACCAGGGATTGCAAAAGACTATGACTATCCCCTGGCCATTACATAAAACATGCAACAAAATTACAACTAAGTGTACAACTACGAACAAGTTACACCTAAACGAATAAATACCGATAAATGCTAAAACCTGTTTCACATTGGAGGTCAGGCCAGCATGGGTGATAATGCTGACCAGCAGAAACCCCGGCAGAGAGAACAATAACGACAACAACTGCCGCCGCCACTGCTCCCTCTCCAGAGTCCCCACCGCTCAAGACACCGTAATGTTAATTTTGATATGGTTTGGGATTAAAACTGCGTTGAATTTGTGTATTTGACTCAACAGTATTCAACTTTAACCAGTAACTTATGATAGTTAGACACCAAGTTACATAGCGTGTCAGTTTTGCTAAACAATACTTCTGCAGATGAAACAAAACCCTGTGAGGGTAACGGCAATTTCAAATTCTAATTGCTAGATGTTTAGTGACCCAAAAGAATATTTCTAGACAATTTTCTCTTGGTATATATGCAGTATCTTAGGCATCAAGTGATCCTCAGAATAATTCTTAATTTCCATCATTAATTTCAATTTTCATTAAACCCCATGTTGAATTTCCTCGTTATGTAGTAATAATCATTGTCTGTGGAATGTACAACTGTAGTTTTTAAAACAACAGAAAAGTGAGTCTATGGAAGTAATTTGCTGTAAAGTCTTATTTCTTGCTGGAACCAAATCCTCCAAATCCCATCATTGCTGCAATATCTAGCCTGCGTGCAGACTTTTTGGTAACTGGGGAGGAGGAGTCCTCCTCCCCAGTAACCAAAAGTCTGCACGCAGGCTATGCAATATCATTATCTACATATTCACTGTCAGCGTCTTCAGCTTTTCTTTTCCTTTCTAGTCGACTATCCTTTTTTCTTTGTTTTGCTTTCTCCTCCTCATCCTTCAGTTCCTTGACTCTTGACTCAAAATCATAATCCTCTTTTTTCTTCTCTTCTTTTTTCTTTCTTTTATTAGATTCAAATCTCTTTTTAACCTGATCAAGACTTGATCTCTCCACCCTCATCGACATTCCAAGATTTCTTTGATGTTTTCTGCCATTGATATGGTCCAAGAAATTGATCGAATCCTTCACAACACAGTCACATACCGGGTGTCTCAAAAAAAAGTATACAGATTTGGTCAACCCTAGCGATCAGAATTTAGCATGAATCAATCCGAAATCATTTTTAAAACATTACTCGATAGTTAACTTGAACATAGATACCTTGTTTCTTGACATTGGNTTTTTTTTTATATTCATCTAAAATGTTACAATACATGATACAACTACTATACTTTCTAATTACTATACAACTATACAACACTACAGGGACGATACCACAGGGAGCAAAAGACAATGACAACCCCATGGTCATTACATAAAACATGCAACCGAAGTTACAACTAAATTATACAACAACGAAAAACTACACATAAACGATTAAATACTGATAAATACTGCAGCCTGTTTTACATTGGAGGTCAGGCCAGCATAGACAACAATGCTGAGCAACAGAAACCCCGACGAGAGAACAATTACCAAGACATGCTTTGAATCGTAGCCAACGCTTAGCCTTACTTCACGAAGGCCCTCAATCGTCGCTCATCTAAGCAAAACTACGATTATGTATTGAGTCTAGCCAGCGCTTACATATGTGATGCAATGTTTTGCCTTTCAGGAGTGTGCACGTGCCAATGTTTCATCATGCTGTAATGCTACTACATGCAAGCTGAAAACAAATGCACAATGTGCCACTGGACCATGCTGCAAAGATTGCACGGTGAGTTGAGATTATCTTCACGTTGGTCATTGGAAAATGTGCACGAATAGAACTTTTGTCAAAAAGCAATGTTAAGTTTGTTTACTTTTTTGCTAATTTTATGCTTCATTGCTTTTTTATAATATTTTCCAATTAGATCCTCTAATCATTTATTGTGAAATCCTAATAATCTTACTCATTACAGGCCAATCAGGTTACATTCGGTACCAACAGTCTCCAGTTTTTAGGACGACAGATTTGGAACTGCTTACCAAATGAGCTAACAACCGCATTACTATTAAAATCTTAATAACTCAACGGGATGGCCCACATGCAACTGCAATGCCTGTCGTTTTATTGTAAATAATGTAAAAACCACTTGAAGGACAAATCCGAAGTTTGTAAAATTAATGCTAGAAAACAAGAACAACAACAACCAACTGCTGAAGCAAACTGAAAACTCTTTTCCACATTTTGACATTCGTGGCAGCTGTCAATTCGAATAAACATTTTTCATGATTTAGGCCAAATGTCGTCGCCATTGCCATTTGTCGTTGGCATTTTTTCCACGAGTACACGATAAAGAGGCTAGCCACGATTCAGAGGCAAGAAGGCAAGAGAACAATAGGACAGCCTCGTTTGCGTTGAACGTGACGCCAGAAAGCACTGATCTTTTGTGCATAATGACGTCACTAAGCACTGGTCGCTTTTTTGAATACCTGCTTTCGCAGAGAAAAGACGAAAAATGGTGGAAAGAAGTGCAATACACCATTGACAACAGTATAATCTTTTATTTTATCATCAATCATACCAACCTCGGACTTGTCCTTTAAAAAGTATTTGTTTATTTTAATTAACGCATCCATCCATCTTCATTATTCTATTCGTATACTTGTGAGTATTGTTGTAACGTATTTTGCTTATTTGTTGTAACGTATTTTGCTTATTTGTTGTAACGTATTTTGCTTATTTACAGTTTGCAGGGCAAGGAACGCTTTGCAGAGCACGGCAGACTGAGTGTGACCTGGAAGAAGCATGTTCTGGCAAAGCTGGCGAGGTAGTAACGCAATTAGTGTTCATTAAATAAACTAATTCATGCCAAATTTGTGAAGGTTAAGGTGCAGTTTTTAGCGCCAAGCGCTGGGATGGCAGAAGTTATATCATATCATATCATATCATATCATATCATATCATATCATATCATATCATATATTCATTATTTAACGTTGGTTTATAGAATAGTATTAATAAATACTAATTTATACCAACCTACATAAATACAAAACTATAAATCTAAATGCAAGCTAGTACCATATCCTGTTTCGTTATCGGCATATCCTGCAGGTGCAATGTTCTCCGGCCCAATTTTTCTTCTTCTTTTAAACGTGCGAGTGTCGGTTCTTGTTTTATACTATCATCAAGGGTATTCCAAGGAAAACTACCCCTGAAAGATAAAGATTCTATTCCATAAGATGTTGTCTTTGCCTTTGGAAGTTTGCAAAGATTTTTTTCCTTAGGTGATAGGCCACATATTTCTTCTCATGAAATTGCCAAACAATCGATGGATTTATATTATTCAATGACATGTATATTTCAGCCAACAATTTTTGCAAATTTTTTACGTGGATGGTAAAGCTGTTACTGCGAGCGAGTAACGACTGAAACGAAGATTCATAGTCATTGTGGAGGATCTTTAGTAGAGAAGTATAGAAGTAGAGAAGCGCTGAGATGGCAGAAGGATGGCAGAAATCAAGTCCGCGACCCCTTGGCATGACGCTCAAGTGGTAGGGCTCGAACTGGCCTCGAACCTGACTGTTATGGTACAAAATCAGAGGATTACACCCTATTACACCACTCGCCACAACACCTTCAATGTCAAGATGTAAAGAAGTCACGTTCTTCCCATTAAGGAGGGAGTTTGTCCTGCAATTCGATCATTTAAACAAACTTAGATTCTTCGGAACCTTAAAAGCATATCTTCCAAAGTCTCGGAAAACCAAGTTTTGCAATTTCAAACACAGTTTGAACACCTTTGAAAGCTGAGTCTCATGAATATTGTATATTTTCAGTGGATTTCTAGAGCAAAAAAGTTCAATTCAAAACAAAGGTCAAGTGTATGAATTTTGCAATGAATCGATGCCCTTCCAGCTCACGTTAGAAATATATGCACTTTGTACCAATGGCACTTTTGATAAATGATAAATATTTGGACTAATAAGGCTAGTCTGCACTTTAGCGGATCAGGTTTCAAAAGCGGCAAGGTATGTGTCATGGGGTAAGGGTTAGGTTTTGGAAAAGGGGTTTTAGGGTTAGTTAGGGTAAGTTAGGTTTAGTTGGGGTAAGTTAGGTTTAGTTAGGGTAAGTTAGGGTTAGTTATGGTAAGGAAGGGTTTAGTTAGGGTTTAGTTGAGGTTCGTAGGGTATTTGGTCAAATACATTCTCGAGAGATATGACATAAAGCTGGTCCGCCAAAGTGCAGTTGTCCCGACTAATAATTCAGGAAGTTTGATTATTGTTTTTGTCTTGTAGTGCCCGGCAAACTTTCACAAGCAAGATGGTATGCCATGCCACAATGATACTGTAAGTATTGTTCTCTCGAAATTGTTCTAAAATTGTAAAATTTGTGATATTTGTTAGAAATTCAATACTTGGATTGTCGCACGATGAAAAAGGTAAGGATTCTCAATTCCTTTGTAGAGAATAGTTTTTATCTATTATTAGTGCCGTTCTATTAACCTATTAATCTAATGCCGTTCATAGTCAGAGCCAGATGACGTCATGTCTGTTTCTGCTATGGACGGCACGGATTATTGTATTTTGTTGTTGTTGTTTTTAAATTTTAACAGAGATAGGAAAAAATATATAATATCAAAATAAAGTAATGTTTATATTTTTAAGAAATTGTATTGTATATGTCATCTTTTCAACAGGCCTACTGCTTTGAAGGTGGCTGTAGAACACACCACGAGCAATGCGAGATTCTCTGGGGAAAAGGTATATTTTGTGTATTTTCTTCGATGAGTTTTAGGCCAAGCCCAATTTTTTTTTGTTTTTTTTTTCTATATTGCTACCTAGCATCCGAAGGTAGTTTTTAGGACACTGAGAAGCTAAGCTTATCGAGCAGTGTCCTGGTCCTTCCTCTCGATGTGACCACACCTCGCGATTCCTTTAGCCTGGAATTACAGAGAGTTGGCGACTCTCCTCACTCTACGAAGCAGGTTCCCTCAGGTTGGTAGCCAAGCGCGCTACCATTGAGCCATCCCTGCTTTCATGGGACTTATCCAATTTTCATGGGACTTATGGTAGTCTTGGGCGATATTTTTGTATATTTAGGATTATATTACACTCACAAATGATTGTATCTAATGCGATTATTAATCAGTTTTTAATGTGTACTATTTCATTATCATCACAAGCAAATATTCTTGATGTTCAAGTCAGTTAGGTTCTTGAAATGGATCAAATGTCGGCTAAAGCTGTCTATTTATTTATCTGTCAAATTTCATTACATGAAACATTCAAAAGACCGTCTAGGAGCTAAAACACAGACTAGCCTTTTCTAGAGGCCTACTGGCAGCTTTAGAACAGATATTCTACTCCAATCGCTTTTGCAACACCTAAATGTTGATATTGATAACTAACTTCCGGGTATCGTTTTCACCTCTTTTTTCTAGCGCCGGCTATCGAAAGAAGGCAATTTTTCTAAAGCCGGTTGTCAAAGGGGATATTTTGTTACAGCGGGCTGTTATTTCAATGCTACGCAGTGTATTTTTTACGTTTTGGAGTATACTTTTTTCTAAAGTCGGGTATCATTTAGAGGGGATAATACTAGAACCGGGTCAAAAAATTATTTCTTGGAGTGTAATTTTTTATGCGATGCAATGAACATTTTTCCGAAAGAATTTATTATTATTTTGCCTTTTAGGGTGTGTTTGATTGGTACCAATTCTGAAAACGGTAGACTTGGTAGACTCGGAATTTGTGTTTGATTGGCTCTGAATTTCTGAAAACGGTAGGTTTTGCAGGTTTGGAAGGCCTTCTGAACCTTCTGCTCCAAAAGGCAGAAGGTTTGGCAGACTTCGGAGAAATTCTCGCTTTCATTAGCAAACCCTGGTGGTGAAGCCGAAACCTACCGTTTCCAAGATTTCTATGTTTGATTGGGAAATATATTTCCGTCTCTGCGAAGTCTACTGTTTTCATAATCTGGTAGGTTTGGAATTACTAATCAAACACGCCCTTAGTTTTCTCGTGGTTATTAGATTCGAGGGGCAAATCACTTCTCAAAATAGTGATTTTTGTGATTTTAAAATCACGTGATATTTTCTGTGATATTTTTATGATTTTGTGATTTTTTGTGTGATTTTTTGTGTGATTTTTTGTTTAATTTTTTGTGATTTTTTGTGATTCTGTGATATTTTTGTGATTTTGTGATTTTTTTGTGAGTTTTTGTGTGATTTTTTAGTGATTTCAATGAAGGTGTACGAAAAAAAAATCAGTGATTTGCCCCTCGATTAGATTGAGATGTATCTTTTTCCTTTCAGGTGCATTGACAGGCCATGATGTCTGCTTCAGAGAGAACAAATTAGGCAATGATTATTCGAATTGTGGGACAAACACACAAGGTCAAATACTAGCATGTTCGCAAGCGTAAGTTTGTCAAGAAACCTCTTAATAAATCAAATTCGGGACGATTGCACTTTAGCGGACCATCTTTTTTCAAATAATTTTTAGGCTACAAGAAATTTTTCTTCCTATAAAATATTTATTTCGTCGCTCATAAGAAACTTATCGTCAAAGTCGTGAAAACGAAACAGAGCGACGGTTGTTTACACTGTTTCTATGTAATGAAACGAATTAATGTTCATTTCCTTGACATAGGTTGTGATGTGCATTTAGGCGACTTTATTTTGAGCAAATTTTACTGCGGGAAATGTTTCTTTGAAAAATGTGCACTCCAAGGAACCAAAACATTTCCTCGGTTAGTGGTTTCAAAATATTTTGCTTGCTCTTTCGTTGCACACACTGGGTGAGTAGGATTTCAAACACAACCTCTTAAAATACACGTATTCTTTATAAGAAACTCAAATCTCAGATCGCTTTTGTGCAACTATTTATTTTAGTCAAGGAAATCCTTAGCATATTTTTACTTTATTTTTACTTGTTTCCTGTATCATATTACTGGAAAGGTACTTGAGTAATGTCTAAACATAGGAAAGGCTTCAAAAACTTTGTTTACATAGAACTCAAAATCTGATAATTATAAGAAACTTTCAGTACTGGCTCAAGCTCTTAGTTTCTTATAAAAAAATACGTGTATATCTTCTCATATTGTTCATCAACTTCTCATAAATTACGATAAGCATATCTCAATTGGTGTACCACAGGGGTCTGTTCTTGGACCCTTACTTTTCAACATCTTTTCAATTCGTCAAAATTCCAAATAATATTTTTAGGGCTAAAGAGCACTAATAAACTATGCCTTAACATGAAGGGCCAATTGATCCCATCAAGTGAACATTTAAAACTTCTAGGTGAAAACATTGACAACTCAAGTTTGAAACCCATGTCTATGTAAAAGACTGGCTATGTAAAAGACTGGCTATGTAAAAGAGCTATATAAAAAGGTGAACCAAAAAGTGCACGCATTTGGAAGATTAAGACCATATTTAGGAGATCAATAGTCAAAGTTACTTTCATACTCCGTGGTAATGTCGAACTTCTCCTATTGCCCTCTGATCTGGCTGTTTTGTAGCAAAGTTGCAAATAATAGAATTAATAGGACCCACAAACGTGCACTGAGAACTTTATATGGAGACTATAAATCCACATTTGAGGAACTTTTAGATAGGGGTGAAGCAAAAAAAATACGTTGCTGGGATGGCAACAACTGTCCGTGCTACATTTGCACTTAATTTAGGGATTTAGGGTTTTATCTTTTTCTGTTATATTGTATATTTGTAAATAGTTGGTGTTAATTAGTTGTTTTAACTAGACCAATACCAACTGTAAATAAGTTTATGATTATGATTATGATTATGATTGTTAATCACAATCTCGTCCCCATGGCCCAAAAGGAGGCTGTTGACATTGGCCCTCGGAACAATGTTGATCATACTTTTAATCGGGCCTTGTTTTTCTAGAGACTACAGGTGCGGCACAGTGCAATGTGCTAATACGCCTAACTGGCCAGTTATTGGTCATGCAACACAATCAAGGACAAGAAACTTTTGGGAGTGGGAGAATGGTGTCGCAATTAAAGTGCAATGCGAGTAAGCTTTCTCTTTTGTATTTCTCATCGAGGGGCAAATCACTCCAAAAATAGCGTACGAGATTTTGAGATCTTAAAAATCTCTCAGATTTTTCAAAGATTTTTGAAATTTTTTCTGAGATTTTCAAAGAATTTTATGACTTCTAAGACTTTTGAGATTTTGAGATTTTTGAGATTTCAAAATTTATCAAGATGTTCACAGATTTTGGAGATTTTTGAGATCTTGCAAGATTTGTGGGGATGGAAACAATATTTGAGATTTTCAAAGAATTGTCGAAAGGTTTGTTTGAAAATTTCTATCATTTGTTGGGGTTGATTTCTGGGATTTTTGAGATTTTCAAAGATTCTTAGGATTTTCTTTGGGATTTCTAAGATTTTATGAAGATTTTTCAAGATTTTTGGGATTTTTTAAGATTTTTTAGGATTTTTTACGAAAGTGTACGAGATTTTTGGAGTGATTTGCCCCTCGTTTCTCATGCTTTTCAAAATCAAATCTTTGCTCGTCTCTCTCTGTCCCTTTCTTTCAGAAGGTCCCTGAAAAGATCCGAGAATGCAAAATTTTGGGCAAGTAGACTCAATCAGAAAGTAAGGCCTGGCATGCATCAAAAGATTTCTTGGAATTGCTCAAAAGCCTATTATTGACAATCGTGTTCTCCTACTTGTTTCGAGAGCGGCCACTGCTGCATAATGTTTCGAACCTACATTNCATTTCCACATTTTGCCCCTCGTTCTCATGCTTTTCAAAATCAAATCTTTGCTCGTCTCTCTCTGTCCCTTTCTTTCAGAAGGTCCCTGAAAAGATCCGAGAATGCAAAATTTTGGGCAAGTAGACTCAATCAGAAAGTAAGGCCTGGCATGCATCAAAAGATTTCTTGGAATTGCTCAAAAGCCTATTATTGACAATCGTGTTCTCCTACTTGTTTCGAGAGCGGCCACTGCTGCATAATGTTTCGAACCTACATTATTTGTAAATTTGGAGCAATATCAATTAATACACAAACTCCAACTTTTTCAATGAATAAATGAAGAACCTTTCGTTACTACTTGTATTTGATGGAAGCAGGGACGGGCTTATTAGAGGTGGGGGGGGGGGGGAGCTGAATAGAGCTTTTACGGTATGCTTTTGATCTCCTCCGTAGGCAAGCTATATATGCTTTAGGACCAGATTTTGTCAATCCAACTATGACCGAACAAGGAACAAAATGTGGAAATGGAAAGGTAAGAATCCAGCTTTGTCTTTTCTTTTACATTTTGTGCTCATAGCTTCAGGAGTAGATATGGTTTGCGTGCAGTTAGAACTCATTTGACTGAATTTATGAATCAGTCAATTACAACACATTAGTAATTAGATGCTGCTCTATGATTGGAGCCGTGAAAAATTGCTATAGCTCAGACATTTAGTCCAATTTAGTGTATTTATTGTACAACCATGACTCCAAATTTGATGATTGTTTGGCAATTATTTTCTTACTTTCATTGTAAGTTTTAAACCAACAGACTTGTTAGAACTCAACTTATCAGTTGTGAAGCCTCGTGGTAGCCGTTTACCAGATTTGTGTCCGCCATTTACCAGAAAAGTATTACTCTCCCCAGACTTAAAATAGCTATATGGTCTATTAAAGTTGATCGATAACTGGGTTGTAAGTCTATTATAGACCCTAACAATCACGTTGATGTTTATTTATTTCTAGATTTGTATGAGTCGTAAATGTGTCAATATCACGTCACTTGGTTACATCAAATCATGTCCAAACAACACTTGTTCCAATGGAGGGGTAAGATTATTTGTTTTACCGTTTTACTTTAAAGCAGATGGTCGACTTAAAGATGGGAAATTTCAACTGTGACGCTTCCCCTTTATGATAAATCTACCAGTCTACTTGCTCTAATTGTCTAGAGGTGTAAATGATCATGACAAATTGTTCAGTGGCGGAAATTCAGTTTTAAAATGGGATGCAAACGTCGATAAAATGGCTAAATTTTCCAACTCAGGCCTAAAAATCCCGACAAATCCATTGTTTTTGCTATTTTTCCGACTCTTTGGCAAGAATTAGGGGCAGTTTCCGATCAAACCACTGATTGTTCTTTCGCGACTTCTTCTGGATAAAGCACCTAAATGTGTCCTAAATTTGGTAAGGGTCTATGACCAGTTGAAATATAGGAAGGGTATTTTGTTGGACGTTTACTCTTCTCTCTATTTCATTCTTGGATTTAAAACTGGTGGTTCCATTTAATCTTTTACTGTATTTCTCGGTATTTCTTGTGTTAAAGGCAGTCTGTCACGCATCTGATTGGGTGATCAGGACAACACAAAGAATAGGAGAACTGAATGGCTGCTGATCCTAATCACTTTCTATGGCCGTAGAAAGTGATACAGATCAGCCCTCCTTTGTTCCCAATGCACAGAATCACAAAGACATTCGTTGTGTTGAGCTCTGACTTTACTGCAGCCAATCAGATGCGTGCCAGACTGCCTTTAACTGTCGTATTGATAGATAATTGCACGTTCTGAGCTGAAAATGAGAATGTTTGTTTTATTTTTAGATCTGTAATAACAATGGACACTGTCATTGCCCAGCTGGATTTGCTTGCCCTGATTGCAAAAATCCTGGTCCGGGTGGTAGCATCGATTCTGGTCATGTTTGTTCAAAACGTATATGCTTTCCATGGTGTTCAGGGACCTGTACCTTTCGTTCTCTTCTACGAATTTAGATTTTTTTCATTATCGTAGCATGTTTCCTACCCCTCTTGGGATAGGCGGCAATCCATCCTTTAGTCGGCGCTTTCTTTTCCTTCCCTTTCTGATTACCGCTATTCTCTCGCTATTGTCTTGTTCCTTTCGGCCCTCTCCATTTTTATCTATTTTTTCACAGATTGTAATAGGCAGGTCCTCTTGTTAGGTTGTTGTTCTTTTGTTACCCCATTGTAATCTAGGTATATAGGCAGGCCTCAAATTATTGTAAGAACAGTTCAGTTCAGTTCAGTTCAGTTTAATTTTAGAACAGTTCATTGATAAAGATCACAGATCGAAACGTTTGAACAAAGTTTGCTATATTTTTGAACTCTTTTTTTNCATAATCATACATACACAGAAATAGCTACTTACATGTTTTGTTGCGACGGGCAAGAGATATTATTGAACGTTTTCAGTATCTACCAACTAATTTGACCTATAAGCAAACCTTTTTCACTCACTATCTTAACAGATAGACAAATTTGCTTAAAGGGCCTATTATTTGCTTACGTAACTATCTGCAGACTACTATTTAAGAACCCACACTTGCATGTTTATCGAATAAGAACCCACATTTTCAAGCGGGAGACTTTCTTTTGAGATTGTAATGGCGATGGCTCAATACCTTGATAATCTCTGCAGGGCGGCAAGATTATGGAAATAAATTTTGTTGGAAAATGTATGAGTGATTGATACGACCCTGGTAGGTCTCTAACCCAAGGCCTCTTGGGTAACTAGTAGTTACTAGACTCAAGTCTGCCTCACATTAGATGTCAGGTGCAAATCTCCGTGAATAAAAGCAATTAAAGAGTTTGCATGAACAAGTTTGCGTTTCCGCACATCATCGAAAATGAGATGGACTTTGGTTATCCAGAGGATGTGGAAACGAGACCTACTGGGGTCGTATATATCACTTGCTCATACCAGATGAGTAGAAACAGTTAAGACGTTTCAAAGGCTGTAGTTTGCTACCTATTCATCAGATTCTTTAAAACTGGTTACTATTGTGTTGGCAACATGTCAACTTAGATGACAAAATTTAGTTGGTGTAAATCGGTTGTATTTTTCCGTAGTTATGAGCGATGTTATTTAATTGCTCAATCTCAGAATCCTTCAAAATAGGCCTAACATCCTTGATCAAATTTGCTAACAATTCAGCATGACGACACTGAAAACTATCTGAAAAACGGCTAAAAGAAATTTCCAAGTGAAAAGAGTAGTAGTGCTGGCTCTGTATCTACACAATTTGACTGCCTGGGCAATGAGATAGCCCGATTAAATTTCATTTTCATCGCTGTGGAATTTAGATGTTGGAAAATTTGATCCATCAGTTTAGATCTGTTTTAAACGATTCTGCGATAACCCACTTTTATAAAATCACATGTAAGTAAAGAAAACTATGACCGATTTTAACCAACTAAATTTTATTATTTAAGTTGACATGTTGCCGACCCAATGATAATTAGTTTCAAGGAATCTAATGAGTAGCTAGCCAACTACAGCCTTGCAAACGCTGTAACTTTCTTTACTCACCCGATATATCTTTCCAACAAAATACCTTGATAATCATAATATGGTAAAAATTAATAATTGCATTTTAGGTTCTGCTACAGAGACCACTGTTACGACCACACTTAAAACAAGTACTCTTGGTTTAACCACAACTGAAGTGACCCCAATCAATACGACCAAAGCTAATCCGAGCTCACCAGATACGACAAAAGCTGGTACTAAAAATGACCGATTTATTCTTCAGGGTTTATTTAAAAACCCTTCATGAAATTTTATTTTGTTGCACTTTTGCACTCTAAAACAGCACAGTTACTTTACGTTACCTTGCACGTTACCTTGCGTTACCAAATAGTTACGTTTACCTTTTGATAAAGTTTCTACGAAATCTGGAGAGTGTTGTGTGTGTGATGTGTGATTGAGTGTGTGTGTGTTGTGTGTGTGATGTGTGATTGAGTGTTTTTGTGTGTCAGTTGAGTGTGCAAATGGATAAAAAGCGACACGGGTAGAGAAAAATTAGCTACTCTAAATATATATCTTACGAAGAAATGAAGTTTGGTTCTTGACTCAAAAATTAGCTGTTGACAGCTTAACTTTATTCCCTTGCTTTTGGTGATTAATTATGTTATAATGACTTAATATATCGAGAAAACCTTTTTGGATGCAAAATCTCAAATATTTGCTGAACAAGATTTGCCCATTTTGCCAAGGTTTTAAATTCACTGCACTTGTCTAACTGCATGTCTTTTTCTCTTCTGTAGAATACGCGTACTTTTTAAAAGAAACTAAGAAATTGACCCTGTATACTGACAGTTTCTTATAATTATCAGATTTTGATGACTGAATGTTTCTTGACGGTTTCTTAGATGGTTCCTCAAATTCACGTTGCCGTGTGCTTTCATGAGCATTTCACAGCCAATTGTATACATAAACATAGCTCTGTTTAGACATTACTCGAGTATTATGGAGCGAGTAAAATAAAGTGCAACAAACATACAGAATGTGCTTCAGATTCCTAGACAAAATATACAGTCTCTTATGTAATATTTGTTTGGTACTCGAGTTTCTTAATTTTTTGCTGATCTGAGAGTTGAGTTTTTATGAACAAAATACGCGGAGGTATTAGGTAAATTCAGTTTACGTACCGTAATGCCAATATGGCACTGCACACATTATCTGCAATAGACCTTTTAGCTATTAGACGAATTTTCGAAAGTGAACAAATGTGATCGAAGCTATAATGCCGCTCAATCGAACTTTTCGTATAAAAATGTATCAAAATCTCGCTCGATCCAGACTCTTTTGCAGAATAGCTAAAAGGTCTATGGCAAACCTTCATATAATCAAAGTATGTCATTTTAGATAACAGCCAACCTGGTTCCGAGTGCCAGTTTCCTACGTCAATACTGGATTTCAACAGCCTCCTTTTGGGTCATGGGAACGAGGTTAGATAACAGCATCTCTTTCTTTTATTTTCAGGCCTCTCAACTCTGGTAAAAAGTATGATGATTATTTTTCTTGGAGTCGTTCCCATCACGTTCTTTCTTATAGCTATGTTGTACAGATATAGAGCCTCGTTACCATGTAGACCACGAAGACCCGCGTCCGGTATGGGATCACATACAAAACTGCAACTAACCAAGTCAGCCCCGCTTAAGTGAGTATCATTATGTTTGTTCTTAGTTTGTGCAGACTAAAAGCAGAGGGTATCTGTTAGTATATCTTAACTGCAAACAACCAAATGCAAATTATGTTCATGGATTTGATTCGGTGAGAATTTCCAATATTTCAGTGAAAATCTTGAGAACCTGTTTGGTGGAAGTTAAATGCCTGCTAACCAACTTAAATATTGACGAGAATAGATATAAGTAGGAAGTTTGAAATCCCACTAATTAGGAGAAGTACTAATGATCTACAAAGTTTTGAGCAAGACAAAGATGGAATTATACAGAGAAAAAGACATGCAGTTAGACAAATGCAGTGAATTTAAAACCCTGCCAAAATGTATAACTTTTGTGCAAGATTCTAAGGAAATTTTATGCAATGTCAAAAGCAGGCCTAACAAGGACCGAGGTCCATAAGATGTGATGTTTCGGCACAGGGAAGCCAGGAAATAATTATTGCTAAAAATAAAACCTGTAAACAAAAAATTTGTCTTTCTTTCCCCTGTGCGCTTCGTTATTTGTGTACCTTAGTCCCCTGTGCTCCGCGAGAGCCCCCTGTGCTGTCTTTCGCGGAGCACAGGAGACTATGGTACACAAATAAAGAAGCACACAGGGGACCAAGAAAGACAA
Source organism: Aurelia aurita (assembly GCA_004194415.1). Classification (NCBI taxonomy): domain Eukaryota; kingdom Metazoa; phylum Cnidaria; class Scyphozoa; order Semaeostomeae; family Ulmaridae; genus Aurelia; species Aurelia aurita. The sequence goes on along the minus strand of REGM01000287.1, from coordinate 216,565 downwards.
ATTTTTTACAAATTCTATTTTTAGCAACAATTATTTCCTGGTTTCCCTGTGGTTTTTGCCGTCAATAAAATCTGGAAGAAAGTTGTATTTTGCTTTTTTATCCGAACGAAAATTTTCAGTGCTTGAAATTTTTAGTGCTTATGATATTCCTCACGTTTTCAGTTTCCAAAAGTTTTGAAGGTTTTAAGTTTCTTAGCTTTTTTAATTCAGGTAGGGTAGTTTCCTAAGTTTTAAAAAATTGAGCCTACCGTTTCTTATAAGCTGTTTCTTATAGAAAACTTAGTGTATAGTTTCTGTGTCTCTTTTTCGTCAATTTCTTTGCTAAAAAGTTATATCAGCGATTCCCAATGAATTACGATAAATGGTGAAATTCGATTTTATGAAAACTTAAGAAACTCTAGCTGAAACTTTTGTTATGAGAATTGGGCAAATTAAGAGACTCTACGACAAAGCTTAGAGCCAAATTTCTTATAAAAAAAATGAGAGTAGCTGCTGAGTGAGAGATGATCAAAATCACAATCTAAATTTTTTGTCTTTCCTTTATTACAGAGATCAACAAAACAATTCTTACGACCAGCTACAATTGTCGCCGCAATATCAGACGATGGAAAATGGAGGATCTCAATTCACCAATCCACAATTCCGTTTCTCTGAGCTTCAAGCAAAACATTCTCCGCAGCTCCAACAAGCAAAACCAACTCCAAAACCATCAGCGCCCGCCAACCCATCATCGGTGCCGTCAGCCATTCCGCCATCTGATGCAAAAGCGACACGCCCTCCATTTTTGCCGATAGTTAAACCACCAACTGCGCCCAGACCTACAAATATTCCACCGCCAAAACCAAGCGNAAGAAATATCGTGCTTTCAGATGGTATATAAATAAATCATATAAATCAAATGTTGTTATTTCTTGAAAATTTTCAATTATAATTGGGTTGCGTTTTTTCTGCAACACCCTGTAGAATAGCTTGTTTTGACATCCTGATTTAAGATAAGTTGTAGGTCTGGTAGCACAGGATAGAAAAACTTTAAGTCTAATCTAAAAAATCTTGAACGTAGGTAAGCATAGGCCTTAATTAGGCCTTAATTAGCTGTAAATTAGCTATTCTATTTCTCGCCTACTGTAAATAAATTATTGATGATGATGATGAAGCATATTACATGAAATGAGATTTTTCAACACACCAATGATTTCATGCAACTTTTGTATGTGAATAGATAGATGCTCAATGAATTTCTTAGTTCGTTCGACCTGGACGTAACATGGGCTTTACGAAATGCGGTAGTTGTGTTCCTATAGCAGTTTTTTCCTCCCTGTGTCCCTATGCCGGTGAAGGTTGTTGTTGTTGCGTGAGGGAAAAAGAAGGAGAAAGAGAACTTCAGTTCACTGTCACCCAAGTTTTCAGGACACAGGAATACAAGGAGAATGGGGCACAGGGAAACAGGGAGGAACAAACTGCTGTAGGAACAACAACTACGGCGTTTCTTAAAGCCCATGGACGTAAGCGGTTTTCAATTCTAATTTTGAGCGTAACATAATGGACATATCAATTTTTGTTTTTGACGTGCCAAACTTTTTATGCTACTTCAATGTTTAAAAACCTAGCCAAATGAGCAAACTTTGGTTTCCAAACATTTTGATGTTTGCTTGCCAAGCAAATTGTTTGTCCGTTTGGCCACCTCGCAAAACATTGCTTACAAGCAGATTTAAGCAGAATTTGTTGGACAATATTTTTAAAAAAGTTTGAAAACTATTTCTGCTTGTCACCAGCAAAACATGTTTGTGAAGCAATGTTTTGCGACGTCGCCAAACGGACAAACATTTGCGTGGGAAGCATAGATCTGAATGTTTGCTTGTTTGGCCAGAGCTATAAGTATGTTCGAAAGTAAGCTTGATTATGGAAAGCTTCGGACATTAGGATAGACAATTTCGTATCATTAGGCTAGAAAGTATAATTCATTTTTTAGTATTTTTTGTACATTTTTTTGCACAGCGTTTATTATTTGTAAGTTATAGTGTATCAAGAACATATTTTGTAGCCGACGTTAAGTAGTAGGTTTTGCTTTAATTTTGTGATTGTTCTTTAGAGCGAAGTTGGAAAATAATATTGAAGACATTGCTTAACACCTACCAGATGAGTCAAAAAATGTATCCACTGTTTCAAACCTCGTACTGCAAAAAGCATACAGCCAATTTGTAAATAAGCATACAGCCATTGTGTCATTGAGGCTTTAATTGTTAAGATTTTTTGATTATTTCTAGAGGCACTGTTTCATTCTGAAATCAGCATTTAGCTTTAGCCAAAAATCGTATTCCTTGATATGCTCAAAATAGCCCAAGTGTGCTGCTCATTATTATATAAGTTTTTTACACAAAACGATATCTTTTGGTGCCAAGCATTGATTNGCGAAGTTGGAAAATAATATTGAAGACATTGCTTAACACCTACCAGATGAGTCAAAAAATGTATCCACTGTTTCAAACCTCGTACTGCAAAAAGCATACAGCCAATTTGTAAATAAGCATACAGCCATTGTGTCATTGAGGCTTTAATTGTTAAGATTTTTTGATTATTTCTAGAGGCACTGTTTCATTCTGAAATCAGCATTTAGCTTTAGCCAAAAATCGTATTCCTTGATATGCTCAAAATAGCCCAGAGTGTGCTGCTCATTATTATATAAGTTTTTTTACACAAAACGATATCTTTTGGTGCCAAGCATTGATTAGAAGGGATATCTACTTTTTGTTGAGCAAAAAAAATATTACTTTGCCGTGAAATTTAAGTAGATTGAAGAACTCATTTTTGTTTTTAGCCAAAGCCCATGGTAGCCACCTCTCGAGAAATTCTTGATTTTGAGAGTAAAATTGTGCAATGGAGCATAGGAAGCAAATCTTCAAAAAAAAACATTGCACTATTGGTTAACGCATCTTTCGTTTGATTTAATGGCTTGAAAGAGACTTCATGTACTTTGCTATAAGTTTTCAGTGGCAATCTTTGATATCTTTATTATTTTCAGAATTACAGCGTCTTCTATGTTTCAAACAGTTTTCTTGTTATGACATCATCATATTGCTAAATCATGAACCAGAAAAGCTACGGATTTCTGCTTACCGCCATATTATAGACCTTCATAAACTATGGTTTCTTGAAGATTGTACCAGTTTTCCTATATTAATTTAGAATTTACAACGATTTTAATTTTTTTCAAAGCTTTTCGCGAATTCTTTTAATAAAAAGAAAAACGCAATAATTCTGAAAATAATCAAGATATCAAAGATTGCTAATGAACACTTATAACGAAGTACCTGAAGTTCCTTTAAAGCCATTAAATCAAACGAAAGATGCATCAACAAATCGTGCAATGTTTTTTAAAGATTTGATTCCTATGCTGTGCAATGGAACTTATAGATAAATTCTCAAAATTAAATTAAACCCTAAGTCAGGCAATGGAGTTGGCATTTTTCAAATCAAATAAATGGTTTTAGAGGTATAATTTTTCAAACAGTTGATCCTTTTTCCACTCACACGGTAGTTTAATTTCTGTGTCTAGATTTACTGGTTTCTCCATGGAGCAATGTCGACACCTTTAGTTTGGAAGAATTTTTTTTCCGCGGCTACTACCTTAACTGCGAGCGGAGTAATCAACCTCTTTGGAGGAGCGCTGCGAGCGTAGCGAGATAAAGGTGTCCGCATTGCTCCATGGTTTCTCTGCAATAAGAGAAGCTGAAAGATTTTAATTTATGAAGACGATTTATCCAACCAGTGGATTGTCACGATTATCTTCACATTTTCATGAACATCCCCCATCTCACATAGGATGTAAGCTTCATATTAAAGGCTCTTAGGCAACCAGCATGCATTGCGATCGTTCAATTTGTTGTTCGTGGATTTCAAGGATTTTATTCAATTCAAGCCAAATTTTTAACACGCGTAAGGAGAAACGTGGCCGCATCTGTAGCTGCAATCATACATTTATTTTCATGCAGCATGAAATTAGGCCAAGTTTACCAATTGGGTTGCAATGCATGCTGGTTGGTCAAGAGCCTTTAATTCTCCTGTAGTACGTTATACTGTGTTTTGCCTTAGGTAACAATTTGTAAAAAGCATTCTTAAATTTTTTTGCTACCTTCTTAATTTGTATGTCTACTTAACTTAAATTTGGTAGCAAAATTTCTTCAGTTTTTATTGATTTTGTTATAAAATGAAATTTCAGATCAGAAAACTTGCAATCCTGATACTTGCAGCGTGTCTGAAATCCGCCATTACGAAATTTTCCTCCATTTCCAAATCGCGCGAGACGACCCCTGCTTATGCAATGTTTACGTATTTCTTATCCAGCCCCTTTAATTGCCGCTATCTTCGTCTACCGAAGCTGAATTCACAAGTGAGGCGATTTTGTGTTGCGGTGCGGCGTGATAAAGTTCAATTAATCCAATTTTATTGGATTGAGAGTTAGATTTCGCGTTCCTTTTTGCCTGGAAAAGATTTGACTATGCAGTTAATTCATAGAAGCAGAGATTCGTCGCTTTAGAATTAACTTAGACCGGTGCTTTTTATCTAGGCTTCGGTAAATTGCAGAAATTGTCTATGAGAGGTCAAAACCTGTACTTTGGAACTTTGAAAGATCGGACATCGATTAAGTTTTCCATGCTTACTTTCGATTCTTTTCTGTATTGCATATATTCAATATAACATGTTGTTTTGAAAATTGAATGTTTAATCTCAGTCATGAATATTTAGATGAAAATATATGATTGTATGGGAGTGACTTAAGAATTTTACTGGTAGGTCATCAAAAATATGAAAAAGACTGTCATTAATTTCCCAAAAACTATTAAGTTCACCAAAGATGAGCGTCATCTGGAAATGTTTTTGAAATTATGTATCAATCGAAGTTTTGTTTTAGTCATAACCTTGCCAAGCTGCATGTAAATATTGGATATTCAATATTTTCTCACTAAAATGATTAGGGATGGAATAGAGTAATTAAACAGGTTCATTTTGAAAACAGATCGAAACCATTGTAACAGTCTGAAACATTTATATTTTAACTTAAAATAGGCATTGCTAACCATGATCCTTTGCACGCCGAATGAAAAGCAAACAAAGAGAATCTTGGCCAGGACCGATTTTCATATCATATGAAAGTCTACTTTGGAGCTGCAAAGGATCATGGTAAGCTGTGGGTCCTTAATGAAAAATATGTCGCAGCAATTTCAATTATAACAGAAGATTTTATTTTAGATTTGTAAAAGTGAAAATGTCATCATTTGTCTGATTTTGTCCGTCTATCCAGACGATTTTTCGAAGACGATTTTTTGTCTACACGGACAAGTCGTCAAAAATCTGACTAAAATTCACACCAGACCAACAAGTGTTAGGCCCTGTTCACACGGGAACGCAATCGTTCCGTTCCATCTTCGTTCCAGTTTCTGCAATGCAAAATTAGACTGTTCACACGGGAACGGAATGATTGCGTATCGGTTTTTGTTTCTGTTCACACGGGGACGCAATCGTTCCTTTCCGCAATTGTTTCTCCAGTTCTTTCCATTCTTTCCAGTAACAACAACACCCACCCATGCGCTTAGGGCAACAATCTTATCGTTCCGTTTTTCTGACCAGTTCGGCACTTCATCGCCTGTCCACACGGGAACGGAACGGAACGATTGCGTATCGTTCCACTTTTTGGTTTGGAACGGTGTTATTCGAAGCGTTCCCGTGTGAACGCAGCCCCTGAGCGTT
>REGM01000287.1:192930-210669 GCA_004194415.1 Aurelia aurita | reverse complement strand
GGAAAAATATGTGGCAGCAAGTTCAATATAACAGAAGATTTTATTTTAGATTTGTAAAAGTGAAAATGTCATCATTTGTCTGATTTTGTCCGTCTATCCAGACGATTTTTCGAAGACGATTTTTTGTCTACACGGACAAGTCGTCAAAAATCTGACTAAAATTCACACCAGACCAACAAGTGTTAGGCCCTGTTCACACGGGAACGCAATCGTTCCGTTCCATCTTCGTTCCAGTTTCTGCAATGCAAAATTAGACTGTTCACACGGGAACGGAATGATTGCGTATCGGTTTTTGTTTCTGTTCACACGGGGATGCAATCGTTCCTTTCCGCAATTGTTTCTCCAGTTCTTTCCATTCTTTCCAGTAACAACAACACCCACCCATGCGCTTAGGGCAACAATCTAATCGTTCCGTTTTTCTGACCAGTTCGGCACTTCATCGCCTGTCCACACGGGAACGGAACGGAACGATTGCGTATCGTTCCACTTTTTGGTTTGGAACGGTGTTATTCGAAGCGTTCCCGTGTGAACGCAGCCCCTGAGCGTTTCACTTTTCGGAACGGAACGATATGGAACGGAACGATTGCGTTCCCGTGTGAACGGGGCCTACGACGTGCCCGTTAGGTCCGGACGATTTCTTCCTCTCTTCTTGAGTGAAAGGGGTTATTGCTGGGCAACTTTTGATTTGATACTCAACATGTCAACCCAAACTTCTGCCAGAAATGTCAGAATTTACGTCACATTATCGTTTCGGTAGTTTCAAACATTTATGAAAATGATATTCAAATGATTATTCTCATTGTTTCTGAAAATAGTATGGATGGATATGGATGGATTGAACATCCTAGGTCAAGTAAGGTTTATTTTTTGATGTGGTTTTTGTCAAAGAATAATTGATTAATTCGTCCAAAGTCATGACAATCATCGATACAGCCCTGGACCTAAACAGTATCAATAAATAAAACGTCAGCAAAGTGAACAGTTCATCAATAATTCTGATTTTGAGAAATGCCGGTGATTGTTCAATAGGGAGATGGTTACGGTGTAACAGATGACCCAGCTTCAAACACGCTACGTTTGCGGGATCCATGATTTATCGAAAATATTGTCAAGGAAACATCTGTCTTGGTCATATTAAAGGGAATCTAAGCATAGCATATAAAAGTGGCTCAAGCCAATCGCTGTCAAATTCTAGCATATCAGATATCAGTATTTCCTGTTGACGTAGATCAGTTACCCAAATATGGCTCGACACGTGTCACGGCCTATTGTCTTTGCATGGCTATTTTTATCTAAGGCTTATAGATGCTTAGATTCCCTTTTAAAATGGCTTTCGTGCATCTATGTCAAGGGCCATATAAATTTCAACGTCAAGCAAATAAGTATTTTATAAAACATCGTATTTTTAGCCAAGGAAAGCTTGGTTTTGTGACGCGGACTAAAATTCAATTTGAAAAAATCATCTCTTTCGATTTTGGAGCATACCTCTTCGTTAAATGGTAGATTCTCTTCGTTTGCACGTATACAAACATGAAACTTGTCCATTCAGGATACCAAGATAATAATATAAGTTTTAACCTTGGGGATAAGTGACACACGGACCGCACAGATAACAAATTTAAGGTGTGTTTGATTTGTACCATTTCTGACAACATTAGAAGACTTGGTAGACAGACTCGGAATTCGTGTTTGATTGACCCACGAAATTCTGAAAACGGTAGGTTTGATAGGTTTGGAAGGCCTTCTGAGCTCTCCACTCCAAAAGGCAGATGGTGCGGCAAACTTCGGAGAGATCCTCATTTTCAGTAGTTTTCGTCATGGTGAATCTGAACCCTAAACCGTTTTTAATGTTTATAAGGATTTTTATGTTTGATTGGAATATATATTTTCGTCTCTNTTCAGTTGTTGTTTTTCTGCAACTGTTAAAATAGAGAGAAAACGATATTTTAGAAGAACATACATGAATTTTGAGGAAACCAATCAACTGTATAATAACAGTTTTACCAAGTTAAGAAACACGCTGTATATATCAGGTCTATGATTCCGATTGCTGAATAAAAGGAAATTTGGTGGCATCCAATCTGGGTTAGATTGTCGGCAATGAGTGCGAGCGAAGCGAGCTGAAATTTTTTTAAGTACTATTGCGTAGATTTCTCTAAAATTTCCGAAATAGTCATTCATTCACTTTGGAAGGATTCTTCAAGCAATTAAAATTTCTTTCTCCTGTTTTTCGAAAAGGGCCCGTAAGATTTTTCTCCACATTACAGAATGGAGGGCCCGGGTGGCAATCGCCACTTTGCCACCCGGGCCAGACCGCGCCTGATCGCAGGGATAGACAATTTTCTATCTCAATCGCAAGGATAGCCAGCGTCGCAACATTTACAACAGGTTTGAAATAGTAATCTCCATCAAGACGATGGAATCGTATGCCCCAAACTTCAGCGACCCTTGCCATGTCTCGATAAAAATAGTAAAAATATACAGAACTGAGAATTTATGAATCTTTTTTTTGGTTACTTTTGTCGAAATTGTTAACGTCTTTGAGTCTTTGATGAAGGCCGTTTCAGGTCCTTTCTGTAAAAACATTTGTCTATGTGTGAAAAACAGTTTCATGCAAACGTTTATGAGATTAATAATTTAAAGGAGAAGTGAAATGATTTCTTCAAAGCTTAATTAATTTTGTCTGTCGGCTTTATCAGACGTATTCTGCATCTTTTTGCAACTAGGGACACCAGTCAAGTAACACGACACGAGGATTCATGCAAGGCCTGAGACTGCCAAAAAGCTTTTACGGGCGCATTTCTCTGTAACTCACGCCGTCCGCCCACAATAGGCTCTGCTTCTTGCCACTGGGAAGCTACTGGTTTTATCGAAATTGCAAGAGCCTGTGGATGCTGGTGCGTGCTAGCCTGTGTTCCAGACCCCTTGAAAAGAAAAGAAAGTGGTCTGTGCAACCATAACGGAGCGCAAGTCTTTGTTCAGACGATGAGTTGAATTGCCAAATAATACGCAGGCTAGTGCGAAGTGCGAGCCGTTTTGAGAAAAGTTACAAAAAAACTAGAAGGTGCCAACACTCACTAACTCTCGCTGAATGCACTCATTTTTTTAAATAAGAAACTGCTTACAAGAAACTGTAGGCTCAAATTTTCAAAAGTTAGAAAGCCATTCTACCTGGATTAAAAAAGCTTTAATTTTCCCAGGTCACTCAACAATGTTTTGACAATGTACAGTAATAGCAAATGTTTTGACATTGGAATAGTCCATGAACGGATTTAAGATCTACAAATAATATCAACACGTTAAACTTTGGGTCCAATTCTTATAATAAAAGTTTCTCGTGAAATTTCTTAATCTTTCATAATATTGAATTCCCAATATATCAAAATTCACTGAGGACTGCTTTTTGAAACAATAATTACAAGAAAGAACTAAATCAAAAAACAAAATTATCTACAGTTTCTTGTTTCTTACAAACAGTTTCTTGTAAAAAAGATGAGTGTAGCCCCGGACCTAAGTTTCTTATAAAAGAAATGAGCCTAAACATGTAGATTGTTATGGAACTCGTAAGAAACTCTGAGTACTCAAAATCTGATAATTTCAAGAAACTTTCAGTACTGGCTCCAAGACTTTTAGCGAAAAAAAGAACGCTCCTTAGAAATGACACTTATCAGCTCCTCCTGACCCATGACATCTTAGGTTTGTTTCCGGGTTATAAAAAGATTTTTTGATGAGAAAGATTTCATTGTTGCGATCGCAGGTTAAGGATGCACACAGACAGGCCCGGACAGCAAATAAACATGATCGATCAATAATAACAGTTTAATCATCTCATCATATGATTTTATGAGAAAGTGATAAATAAATTTTATGCTGACAAGACAGCAGAACTGTAGACTTGGATTTTAGCTGTGGTTTGAAGTCAAGTTGCAATGATGGAGATTTTTTATATCAAGCCGCAGATTTTTGGATTTTTAGCCACAGTTTTATTTTGTCAAGGTGAGAAATTATTTGCATATTTATAGAATAAATTTTAGCATGTAAATACTTGCTTGATAGCTGTGTATTTACTTTGCTGTCCTTCGCAATGCCATGGATTTAATTATTTCCTCGAAGCTTTGTTTCTCCCGCCATTCACGTGATTTAGGCCCACCGGTCTGCTCCCAAATATCATAGTTTGACGTCGTAAGTTTTGGGCGGTTTCCAAAATTCTTATCGAAAACCAACATCAATATGATTTTGAGCTATTTTGCTTCATTTACTTTCCTTGACACTAGTGAGTCATTAAGAGGGTTTATTTTTAGCTGAGAGGCTTTTGAAAGTCAGCATGACCAGCCGAGGAGTACAGTAGGCCCACTCGATCTAACCACCCACCGGAACAAAACAGCCATACAGCAATAAAATACCAATACGAGGAAGGACTGAAAGGTCAGTGGTCAGTTCTGGTACGGCTAAACTACCTTGAATAATCCCCTCACTATGCCTGTTCATCCTCGGATGTTTGCGATCCTTAAATTTGCAGCCCTGGCTTTCATCAAAACGAAACTCCTCTCTGTAGTGTAGGAGTTTCTTTGCACCCTTCAGCCCTCATACCCCACCTCTCCAAATGGTCCCCACATTTTCTGTGGAGACAAATATGGTCCAAAATATGATCTTTACCTTTCCTTTTCCCTACAGTATTTTCTTTCAGAAACACTGGCTTTTTTTGCCATGACGATTGGTGACGATTGGTGACGATTCGTGACGATTGGAGCACGAAGTCACCTACTCTTGGAGGCTTAATTATTTGCAGTAAACGTACGTTTTTTGGAAGCACTGTATTTTTATCATTTTTAAGGTTTGTATGTCTCTTATTTACAGGCAATTTGAATATTATAATCCAAATGAATTACCAGAAAAAAATCTGAGAAACCGGCCTAAAATGGAAGCATGAATTCAAGGCCTAAGTGACCGGTGTGTGCTGGAGGATGAATAACATCTCCTAAAATACATTTTTCAAGGTAGAAAGTATTTTTATTGCATTTATCGGTTATTCGACACGAGTTTACAGGCATTTTAAATTGAAAATCTTTATTGAATTTTNTTGTAAGTATTTAGCCTATAGTTGTATGTAACTACGGTGCTTACAGTGATTATTATTATTATAAAAGAAATGAGCCTAAACATGTAGATTGTTATGGAACTCGTAAGAAACTCTGAGTACTCAAAAACTGATAATTTCAAGAAACTTTCAGTACTGGCTCCGACTGGCTCCAAGACTTTTAGCGAAAAAAAGAACGCTCCTTAGAAATGACACTTATCAGCTCCTCCTGACCCATGACATCTTAGGTTTGTTTCCGGGTTATAAAACGATTTTTTGATGAGAAAGATTTCATTGTTGCAATCGCATGTTAAGGATGCACACAGACAGGCCCGGACAGCAAATAAACATGATCGATCAATAATAACAGTTTAATCATCTCATCATATGATTTTATGAGAAAGTGATAAATAAATTTTATGCTGACAACACAGCGGAACTGTAGACTGTTGGATTTTAGCTGTGGTTTGAAGTCAAGTTGCAATGCAATGATGGAGATTTTTTATATCAAGCCGCAGATTTTTGGATTTTTAGCCACAGTTTTATTTTGTCAAGGTGAGAAATTATTTGCATATTTATAGAATAAATTTTAGCATGTAAATACTACTTACAATGCTTGATAGCTGTGTATTTACTTTGCTGTCCTTCGCAATGTCATGGATTTAATTATTTCCTCGAAGCTTTATTGCCTCTCCCGCCATTCACGTGATTTAGGCCCATCGGTCTGCTCCCAAATATCATAGTTTGACGTCATAAGTTTTTTGGGCGGTTTCCAAAATTCTTATCGAAAACCAACATCAATATGATTTTGAGCTATTTTGCTTCATTTATTTTCCTTAACACTAGTGAGTCATTAAGAGGGTTTATTTTTAGCTGAGAGGCTTTTGAAACTCAGCATGATCAGCCGAGGAGTAGTAGGCCCACTCGATCTAGCCACCCACCGGAACAAAACAGCCATAAAATACCAATACGAGGAGGGACTGAAAGGTCAGTAGTGGTCAGTTGTGGTACGGCTAAACTACCTTGAATAATCCCCTCACTATGCCTGTTCATCCTCAATGTTTGCGATCCTTAAATTTGTAGCCCTGGCTTTCATCAAAACGAAACTCCTCTCTGCAGGAGTTTCTTTGCAAGTTCTTTGCACCCTTCAGCCCTCATACCCCACCTCTCCAAATGGTCCCCACATTTTCTGTGGAGACAAATATGGTCCAAAAAGTATCTTTGCCGTTTCTTTTCCCTGCTCAGTGAAAATATTTCTTATTGGAGCAAAGCAAGGCAGAAAGGCAGAACTTTCTAAAAAAGAACAGATTCAGGTTTCCAATTTGAATTTCATACTGAACAATAGATTTCACACCTCTGGTGGGTGCACTCAGTGAAAATCAAACTATTCAGAGGACACTAAAGTTCCGACTCTCTTGTTTACAAAATTCGCTATTGCTTCCACTTACCTGGGGGTCATATCTGGGTATTGATTATGACTGGTAGATGATAATGAGCTGGTTTTTATCTGGAGCAGATTTTCCTGCATGCTGATATTAAAGATGATATCGAGTAACGTTTTCTTCCCATTTTAGTTTCTAGTCTTGTTATGCCTGAAAAATATGAGATCATCAGACCACTTCATCTGCACCCAAACAGGCACAGGAGAGATCTGTCTACCAGAGAAAAGGTAATTTTGTTATTTTTAAATATTTCAAAATAAAAGCAAGACAACAAATATGACCTGTCAAGTGATCATTGTAGGATCCTCACCTACTCTTAAACATATAAAACATAACATAAGATAGTTGAAATTATGTAAATTTTCAACAAGCCTGTGTCACATTTTGTAACTACTCAGAAATAATATTTGGGATCACAACTTTTATCAGTGATGGTTCCAGGCTAAAATTGTTTTGTAAAAATATGTCTTGTATGTTGAAAATTAAATAGCAATATTAATAATAAAGTGAAGTACCATATTTAATCCAAGATTTATATTTCACAAAAATTTGAGCATGTAATGAGTACAGTTCTGACTTGATAGGATTACATTCTCCAAACATTGTGAAATATATATCTTTGATCAAATATGGTACTCAACTATTTCATTAGTCATTTAAAATAGTTCTGTAATAAAAAGTACGGACTTTATCCTGATTTTGGGGATAAAATGAAAACAAAATTTTTTCTGGGATTTCTTGATAAACAATCCAATCCTCTAAGAATTTTGGTCTATCTACGCAACACTTTCTATATTCTTCCTTTTATGGACACTCCTCCAATCTTCATACATGCTGGTGGTATTAATCTTTGGTTGCCTGGAAACAATCATATGAAATTGATTATTTTCAACCTGATAAAAGAAAAAATACATTAAATAGAAAAGATTTTATTTAAATTGAAAAAATACAATTGAATGAACTTGAAATTTGGCAAATTGTGTATCACACTAAAAAAACTACTAAGTTTTGTAGAAACCCAAAAAAGGAACTAAAAAAGAGCACTAGCATTTTAAAATTGAAATATTTATGTTTTGATGCAAGAATTATTTAGAGCAAAGAGAAAGGTCCGATCGATCTATCTCAGCTAGGGATTATCATGATAGAGCTCCTTTCAACCTTATAGCTCACATGAAAATCTATGTATGGAATGCTTTGTCTTTTCATGAATTCTTTATCAATAATACTGAGTGAGAAGGAACTAACAACTCCTGTGGAATTTTTCTCTCTGGAATTCATTTGTATTTTTAAAGTTTTGAAAACACTTCAATTTTTATCTTGAGACAAAAAAGTCGTTCTCCTAGAGAGTACTTTCAGAAAAATTCAGGTTCTCTTAGACCTCATCCAGATTTTGAAGTACATACTGTATTTAAAGAGCCAAGGGTCTTTCAAAGTTGAATAGTTTTTCATGATGATTTCTCGTTCAAACACCTATAAATTGTCATTACTCACTCGTTATAAGTCACAAGATTTTATTTCTGCCAAGATTTTTCTTTAACCATCAAACAAGCCACCTTTATCTGGACCAAATGTGTATATTATATATTTGCCTCAGAGCCTATTGCCAAGCCACAAATGTCCAGTTTACTCCAAGAATAGCCAGACCTTTTTCTCCTGGTTAAGAGTTGAGTTTTGTGTTGTATATATGGTAAAAGCTGTTGTTGATTCAAAAATTCTGACTGTGTTTTATATCATGCCGTGAAAGACATGTCTGGATTTAAATATTTATTTTCGTTGTAAGCATAATGTGTCACTTTTTACGCTCATACGACAGAGATAGAATGAAATTTTTGATAGGAAAAATTTCGTGTGTGCATGCAGCATATTAATCGTTAACACCAACTTGCTGGTGGCTGTCTGTCAAATTCTAATGTGATACAGGTCCACTGCTTGACTTGAACTCATTATTTTGGAAAAAATCATTTTATTCTGTGGCTAATGGAATTATTAATTGATTGTAATGTAAAGCTTAAATATTCATTTTTGTTTGCTATTGAATATTGATGAATCAAATTATAAATAAGAATTGTCTAAAATATGAACTGCTGTTTCAACTATTGTACTGATCATTCAGCTAGTTGGTCAAGTGGCAAACCATCATTGCAGTACCAGAGAGAAGACTAGGGTGGACATATTGTTCTGTACCCCACTTTTTAGGGCTGATGACGCCCCTGTGCCAATGTGAAGCAGATTCAATCCTCCCAAAGATATCATTTTCTCTGTTTCAATTAAATTGAATGCTGTAATGTTTAAAATGTTGTCTTGTGCTTCCAACGCATGCTCTTACCCCTTTCACTATCTGCAAGGGCCTGTAAGTAAGTTGTCATAAGATTTTTAGTTTGAAAATTTTAAGCTTATGATGATTTGGATTTTACATTTCAGGGTGGCCACCTTAAAGATACAACTTTCGGTTTCACCGCAGGAGGGAGATACTACATGGTGGATATATCGATAAACAGGTAAGAAGTCAATTATATCCCCTTTGATATCGTTGTTGAATGCCACGTTTGATTTACTCATCTTGTAGTGTCATATCTTATGGGAAGGATTCCCGTTGTTGGAGACTTTCAAATACTGTAAGCTATCCCCCNGACATATTGTTCTGTACCCCACTTTTTAGGGCTGATGACGCCCCTGTGCCAATGTGAAGCAGATTCAATCCTCCCAAAGATATCATTTTCTCTGTTTCAATTAAATTGAATGCTGTAATGTTTAAAATGTTGTCTTGTGCTTCCAACGCATGCTCTTACCCCTTTCACTATCTGCAAGGGCCTGTAAGTAAGTTGTCATAAGATTTTTAGTTTGAAAATTTTAAGCTTATGATGATTTGGATTTTACATTTCAGGGTGGCCACCTTAAAGATACAACTTTCGGTTTCACCGCAGGAGGGAGATACTACATGGTGGATATATCGATAAACAGGTAAGAAGTCAATTATATCCCCTTTGATATCGTTGTTGAATGCCACGTTTGATTTACTCATCTTGTAGTGTCATATCTTATGGGAAGGATTCCCGTTGTTGGAGACTTTCAAATACTGTAAGCTATCCCCCCATTGAACCAACAACTACCACGTGTGCCAAAGAATTGTTGGCTCCGTTTTTAGGCTGTTCAGATTGTGAGATTTGATCAGTTTTCTCCTATCCTTACTCTTTAGATATCTATGAATGGCACATTCAACAATTTCGAACGTATTTTTGTGAAGAGGTTGTCACAAAGTTTGTTTTTGATTCAGAAATTATTACCAGTTAGCTTAAAAGGATCTGTTTCAACCAGCATGCACAGTGGTCGCCATCTCTTCGTTGGCCTTTGTTGTCGCCATTTCATGCGCAAAGCATGCTGGTTGAAACAGACCCTTTAAATGGGTAAAGGTTTTCGAAGAAGAGAACGATTTTAATCGGCAAACTAGAATTTCTGTTTGAACACAGAATTTTAATATCTGATTGACTGAATACAACGAATTTAGAATATGGAAAAGTAATATTTGTCGCATTATTACAGTATTCCAACTTGTGGGGGCACCTGTATATAGAGAATTTAAAAACAGTTGTCAGACAGATACACATATCGAGTTTGCGAATATTAAACCTTTGGATTTTACTTGTTTTGAATGATTCATTAACACTTGTAAAAGATTATAGGGTTGGACAAAAATTCAAGCGGCATTTACTATCCAATGAAAATCTATTTTGCATAGAGACGAGCCTCTTTGAAGATACAAACTTGCACACGTAAGACCGTTATGGCGTTATGGCTTCCGTTTTCCTGGCTATCTTTAAAAGACTTCAAATTATTGATTCCAAAATCGAACCGCAAATGGGATTGGCCGAATGTATACTTTCGGTCGGTTATTATGGCTGACGTTTGATAATCTGTTGAGTATCAGATCGAAAAGCTTTCAGCATTTTTCAGGGTTTCGCTTTTCAAAGTAATCTTTTAAAGTTTTGTACCGCAAGATCACTATGAATCAAATTGGTCCCGTTGGTGGAAAATCCTGTTTTTATATTAGAAGGTTACATAGTCTCCAATGCGTTATCGCACTCCTCGAGGCTTTTAACAGGAACTTTCCCATGCACATAGCTTAATTTTAAACCTTGTACGGAAGGGCAGTCCATCCTAAATGATATTTATAGATCAAGAATGCAAAAATTGAATAACCTCCAACTTCAGTCTGCTGAATTCAAATCTGAACCTTTTTTACGCTGCCTAGATAAGGCTTGCGTTTCATTATGCGCTAGCCTTATTTGGGCAGACTCGAATCTTTTATGGGCAGTTGTAATAAAAACGCTTCAAATTTGAATTCTGCTGTAGGAAACGAAGCTTGTTGATAAAGACCTTGGTGAATAAATATGACGAAATTCATGTTTAGGCCCAACCCAGCTAGTGCTACTCTGTTAAAACGACATTCTTAGTTGGTAAGGACATATCTCAGTTGTAGTGAGGCTAAAGAATAGAAAATGTTAGAATTGATACATAGATTGACAAACTTAGGTGTCTGTTTTGACAGCTTGAGTAGTTTTGGCGATAAGTAGATTCAAGTTATCTCGCATGACAACGTCAAAAATTGGGTTCAGATAAATGGCCGTTCTCTCCGTCCCCCCCCCCCCCAATCGACGATTGCTATGTGAAGTTTTAGTCTCGAGACTTTTAACTTTAAATCATTAATGGATATTTTAAGATGAGCTTGACCCCTTCTCAGCAAAAAAAATAAGCACATACGAGACTTTATAGGGAATATTATTCGAACATGATGCAGAATAAGTTAAGGTTGCAATCGTTGGATAAATAAAAAAGGAAAGACCATATAAATATGCTTCAACTTTGTCAATATAAATTTGAATTGCTGAATGCTGAATAGACAATAATAACGCTAAAGATGGCGGCTCCAAAGACCCCGTTGTATTTTGCTGCAAAGCATGCTGGTAAAAAGCTCCCTGACGACCTCCTAACGACGTAAGAATTTTGGTCTGCCGTTTCGACTAGCTAGCTTGGATTCAAATCGAACTTGAATTCGAATTGAACATGGTTCGAAAGGAAACCTTTGCAAAGCAGAAAGTTGATTCGAATTGAATTTTTTGAAAATCGACCCGAAAACAGACATTCATTAAACAAATTTATGAAAATTCTTTCTTTTTTCGAACTGTTAATTTGCAGGTCCACATCAGCTTTTTTGTTGAATTTTCTGACCTGCAGTTTCAACTAAATAATGTATGTATGTACGTATGTAAGTTTTGATTAAAGATTCGCGTTCGAGTTACAAAAATGTCCTATTTGTTTACATTGATTACTTGTTCCGAACTTTATCACAGAGAGCTAGACGAAATGGCAGACCAAAACTTTTATGTCGTTAGGTGGTCGTCAGGGAGCTTTTTACCAGCATGCTATGCTCTGCCACAATCTTTCGGGTTATTGTCTNCGGGACTGACGGGGCTACCGTGGATAAATAATATAAAATGAAATGAAATGAAATGAAATGTTCCTGAATAGACTTACGCAACTTTAACCTGCGCGCAGCCTCGACACTCCTCCGCAAACTCAGCACTCCTCCGTGGAAATCTACACTTTCGCGGAGGACTGTTGTTGAGGCTGCACGCAGGCTACGCAACGTATGAGAATGACTTGGTAATTGAACCATATTTAACATGGGTCTATTTTACTGCCTCGTTAAGAGAACTTTACAGAGCATTACCCTTTCAATCAATCAATCAATCAATCAATCAATCAATCAATCAATCAATCAATCAATCATGTATGGAGAACATTAACTACAACAGGCTATATTTAGTTTGCCCAGACCCCAGACCCCTGCCCAGACCCCTTACATAAATAATTTCATAACTCCGTCCTTTGTCTATAACTATTAACTAGGGGCTGTTGTGTAACGTTTTTATTTTTTCGGTCTTTGAGGATCTTTGAGTATCTTTGAGTATCTTTGATGATCAGCGAGGGGTTTAACCCCCCTGTCTGTATTCTCTCTAACATCTTGTTTAACCAAAGATTCTACAAAAATATCGGACTGTTTTAGAGCGGACAACGTTTTAGCCAAAGTAGCACCAGGAGAGGTTGTTGACCCTTTGTTAGGGAGGGAAGTGCGCAGGCTTAAAGTTTAGATTAGATTCCAAATCAGGTCCTCTACATTTGCATTTGTTTCAGCCTTGATTCTAAATTGTAAATTGATTTTTGTCTCTTTGCAGTGGGCTGCTGAGTGATCGTTTCTTAATTGGTTACCAATTGCCTGATGGAAATTTAACTGAAACTAGGGTATGTACTGCACGTGTTTGCCTCCCTTACCTCACATATATTGTTAATGATTTAACGATATTCTGCAATCATTCTGCGGAAAATAATTCAAAAGATTGACTAATAGACACATTCGTAATTTCGATGCTCTGTTTGAATTGATATACTTTGTTACATGTTTATATATTTTCTACTGTAAAGCAATTCTTCTTCCCGTTATTTTAGAATCTCTCCAACGATTAATTTCTTTGCATTCTGGCCAAACCATTTGTTGTTCTTTTTACCAGTTTCCTATATGAAATTCTGCTAAGGGTTTCTTGCGTCTTCTTTTTCTAGAATTATCAACATTGTTATTATCATGGGAAATTATCTGGAAAAGAAAATACAGCAGTAGTTTTGAGTACATGCAATGGGTTAAGGTAAGACTCTTTGGCAACATGGAGCAGCAAAGCACCGTTTTATTATTCGGTTATTAATTTTTGGTCTGAAATCTGTCTTGACAAAATCGCCAGATAAGATCCGAAAACGAGAAGAGACATTTTAAGCTGGATGTCTGTTGTTGAAATTAGCCAATTAGAGCTATTTAGGCAAGTAAGCTTATCCACCTCCATGTTTTTCAAAAATTGCTCTATTTTAACCTCAAGGTGCCCTTTTCCTCAGCCTTTTCTACTCTAAAAGTGCCCTTCCAGTTCTAAAAAGTGGCTCCGAAGTGGCTCTTCCAAGTGCTGTGCCCCTCCAAGTGAGAATTGCGTCTTATGTTCCTGTCGAAAGGGAGCGACTCACTAAAGGATGGCCCACTTCTTTTCAGATCATTTCCAAGTACAAGATTTCCCAACCTGTGCTTTCTGATATTAATTTAAACTCCCCAAACTAGAATACAGTGCTAATTTTAAACACAGCTCTGTTTTGCGGGATGCTTACGAGAGAAGAGGTCACCAAAGAAAAATAGGTGGATTCGGTTAAACATTAACAAGCTTTGCTGTGGAGGGCCTTCCTAGCTTGCCTGGTTTCACTATACAGAATTATTAAGAATTCTGCTGGTGTTTGATTTTGATACATTCATAGAACTTTGATAATCTCATTTGAAGATGATTCATTTGACAGAAGATAACTCTCTTTAAGAAGGAGATAGAACCTAAGAAGTTGGATTGAAAGTACTAATACTATTATAAAAAATGAACTGCTGGTCGAATTGCGTATATCCAATTTTATCACCAATAGTTACTGCAAACAGTGTAGCAGGCTTTGTCAAGATGTTTCATTTTATCGTAATGGTACCATCAATAACAAAATGCCAAATAAAAGATCAATTTATATGAGCGTTGACAAGCTGTCCTAGCTTACAGCTTTCAATATGACAATTTAACGAACTATGATTGGCAAATGAAGCTCAAGCAAATCACTCATAAATCTCTTATGGTAGTTGTAGAAAGTTGTAGAAATCCTTTTGAGATTGTGACAAATCTGTGAAAACTTCCCAGAAATTCTTATCTTTAAAAAAAGTCCAGCATTTCGAAGAAGAGATTTGCCTCTCACGCTTTATGAAAGAACCTCTCACTGCCTGAAAATCTCCAACGGCCCTGCCACCGTTACGCCAATGTTGACATAATATTTTTTATTTAGTGTATTGCTGTTGTTGATCTAGTTTTACTAGAATTGACAGTCGATTCTATCATTCGCATCTTGCGAAATGCGTAGCCATCTTTTATAATCAATTTTCTATCCCCTTCATCATTAATCAATTTACCAATTCCTGTTTTATTTTCATTTTAGGGGTACTATTAAAGATGAAAATGGCAAAGTATATGGGATAGAACCAACAAAGGCCGCCAATGATGTATGCTTTTAAACTTGTTTTATTTGCTTTGGAATATCAAGGTCTTTTTTCACACGAGATTTTCCCTCAATCAGAGAGAATGTCTTTGCTAAAGCTTCTTTTAATACCCTTTTGAATAATTCTCACAAACATAAACAACCTCCTTAAAAACATTATTTCGATGATTAAAAATAAATGACGTTAGGTAGGATTATTAAATTTTCTCGACGACATCCTTACTAGTGTTTTTGCCTTTCAAGGTACTCAAATACGATTCACTGTACTTTAAAAACTTTCTCAAAACAACACTGAAAAATTTTAAAAAATTCTTATAACACCGACCTGTTCCAAAATACAATATTGTTGTTTGTATAATTTCTTATTTGATATTTCCCGCATCTTATTATTATTCTTACGCAATTTCGTCCCAAGAGTATTTGGATCTTCTAAGAAGTTTTCTTACTATCTTCCTTCCAAAAAGATTAATTTACTGCGCTGAATCGCTGAAAGTGTTTTAAACACAGACAATTTCTCAGATAAACTGAGGCCCTGTTTAGCATTCTTTTTAATACAATTATTATATTTATCATAATACCCTAACTAGATGTTTTTCGAACTCTTAAGAATTTCTTACACCGTCTAATTTCTCGTAAAAATTTTCTCAAAATAGCATAAGATATCTATGTCAAAAGTCGTTTCACATTAAAAACAATCTGTTATTCATGAACTACATTTCAAAACAAACAATTTCTTCTTGGCAGTACAGTGAATTTTGTTCAATTTTCTAACATGCACAAGTATAACATTTATGGCGGTGTCCATGTGAAGTTTGCTGAGAAAAAGAATTTCCAGGATGAGCAATTCTTGAAAGTTGATTTTTTGGTGTTTCTCTGTTAGCGGTTATGAAAATATTTCGACAACTGCCAAGTGTTGTGAGATTACCATAAAGTTCTTTCTCAGCTAAAGTCTTTGTGTTGGAAACGGAGAAAGTCGTCAAGGCTTTGTTGGTTCTATTTGTTAGTAACTTTGCAATCCCATGAATTGCTTAAAGGGCTAAGCAGTTGAGCCTCTTGCTTATGAAATGCTTTTTGACTGTCTTGCTTGGCTCTGAATGTCAGACGACATCGAGGAAGAGTTTTACGCCTTGGCGGGCCTTTCATCTGGGGGCCGTTCACTTTCGTTTTTTTTTTTCTCTTAGAAGGGAAAGGGTTTTTTTAATAATTTCCCCAAAGTGTTAAAGGGCTAAGCAGTTCAGTCTCTTTCTTATGGAAGACTTGAAGAGCCAGGAAGAGTTTGCCTTGGGGGCCTTCTGGGGGCCTTCCTCTTTAAAGGGGAAGGGGTTTTTTATAATCGCCCTCAACGTGATAATTCTGCATATTATTTTTGTAGGAACATATGTTCTACAACCTGGAAGATGTCCCTACACGAAATTTAAAATGTGGTATGTGTTCTAAAGAATTTGCATGTTTTTAAAATAACAAGGCTTCTAGAGCAGGGGCGGACACTTTGGCAAATATTGGGGGGGGGGCGAAGCTATTGTTTCGGATAAATTGCATTGTTTACTTATATTGTTTTCAAATAAAATATCATTGTTTTCTCCAACAATGGGGGCGACCGCACCCCTCGCCCCCCCTAGTGTCCGCCACTGTTCTAAAATGAACTGAATATTTATTTCTTTCAGCTAATATTTGTTTCAATTGTAAAATCTTTATACATCTCTGCAGAGCAGTTTGAACAGTGGGCATAAGCAGTTTTGATAATCTTTCTTGTCAATAACTCCTCATATTAAATATAGGAGTTTATAATCTTGAATTTAGGAAAAAGGAATTGAACGAAGAATTTCAGGAAAGATTTTGAAGAATCCCCTGGAGTAAACTTCGAAGGAAGACAGACACCTTAAAATTCTAGGTAATGTTTTTGCCGCTAGATAGGGTTTAGGACTAAATTTGCAACAGCCTGTGTTCTTCATAGAGCAACTGCATTACCAAAAATCGAACTTGATTGTCGTTTCGAAATATGTCAGAATGTTTTCCCATCACAGAAATTTATTTCCTTATGCAGGTGTCGAGGGGCATGATCATGATTTTAATATGAGGGATGTTTATAGTGATAGCCATTTACGGGTAAGTTTGTCATTATTAAATGGACGTGAAATTTTGTTTACGTTGCGTTGAATGGCCAAGAATATTGCATGCAAGCAAAAAATAGAGTTTAATTAATTAGCCTACACTGGCATAGAAGATTTTCATAAAATTTTCAAAACGTGTTTCAACAAAAATTTATTAAAAATTGTTCAAATTGTGATAAGTAAAGTGGTGCTATTTTATTGTCTTGCTGTCAGTTAGAACATATTTTGTTGGTCTTGTATAAGCAAAGGCAGGAAAAATATACTTTCACCTACAGTATTTCGCCGTTTTAAAAACTTGGTCGATATTCTATTTTCATCGCATTCTGGTAAAAATATTCCTGTGTGACGAGACAGAAATCTTTCATTTAAATTTGGGTAGATTTTTAGGAAAGTTTTTTCTGCACAATTTTTTTATGTGAAAACAATAGGACAAATAAATATTGTTTGTGTATTCAGATAATGGTATCACAGATGTAACTGTTTTTATCTTTCTATTAATTTTTCCATAGTTTCGCAGATCCGTTGTCACAGAAAAGAAATATGTTTCATTGGCATTTATAAACGATAAAAGACAGGTGAGCAGTTTTATTGTGTCAGGGTTTCTTTGAAGTGTCTTCAAATCCTTGTTGTTTACATTGGCGGGGGGGGGGGCGGGGGGGGAGGTCTTCTTTACCTTCGTGAACATTCCACAGCCAATTTTATAAAACAATGCCGCTGTTTCAACGTTACTCAAGTAGTACCGAGTACAAAAAAGAAGCGAATTATGCTTTCGAGTTTGCAGAATAAATCAAAAAGGTTTCTTAAATGACCTGTTACTGATCTGAGATTTTGCTGTCGTATGAAGAATTTTTATGAAACAGAATGCGTGCATTGTGCCTAAGTTTTTCTAATACGATGTTTCTGTTCAGTTTAGAGTTTTTTTGTCATTCTAAAATCGAAAAAATATATGCGAATCTCAAATTGGGATTAAATTAATTAATTCAAATGTCTGTATTTT
>REGM01000287.1:164055-189826 GCA_004194415.1 Aurelia aurita | reverse complement strand
GGGGGGGGGGGGCGGGGGGAGGTCTTCTTTACCTTCGTGAACATTCCACAGCCAATTTTATAAAACAATGCCGCTGTTTCAACGTTGCTCAAGTAGTACCGAGTACAAAAAAGAAGCGAATTATGCTTTCGAGTTTGCAGAATAAATCAAAAAGGTTTCTTAAATGACCTGTTACTGATCTGAGATTTTGCTGTCGTATGAAGAATTTTTATGAAACAGAATGCGTGCATTGTGCCTAAGTTTTTCTAATACGATGTTTCTATTCAGCTTAGTGGTTTTTCAAATCTGGTCAGCCTAAAATCGAAGAAATATATGCGAGTCTCAAATTGGGATTAAGTTAACTAATTTGGCTAGTCTGCACTTTAGCGGACCAGCTTTCAAGATCGGCATGCTATGTGTCATGGCGTAAGAGTTAAGGTCGGGGTTAGGTTTTGGAAAAGGGGTTTTTAGGGTAAGTTAGGGTTAGTTAGGGTAAGTTAGGTTTAGTTAGGGTAAGGTAGGGTTAGTTAGGGCAAGGAAGGGTTTAGTTAGGGTTAGTAGGGTATTTGGTCAAATACATTCTCGAGAGATATGACATAAAGCTGGTACGCTAAAGTGCAGTGGTCCCACTAATTTGAATTTCTGTATTTTTACTTTTCAGTATGAGAGGATGGGAAAGAATGTTACAACAGCTACAAACAGAGCAATAGAAATTGCAAATCATGTCGATTCGGTGAGTGAAATTATGTTTAATTTCAACAAAATTATCATTGGTAAAATCAAGCTAAAATATGGTAAAGTTCATCTACAAATCTCCCATGAAGAAATTTTCAAGGTGCCGTTTTCCTCGAAAAACGTGCCCGTAGCGTTTATTTAATTTCCCAAGTTTTATAGGAGGCGCTTATTTCAAATTTAAAATAAAACTGAAATAAATTTGAAATAAGATTATAATAAAAGCAAGGATTTCAAAGTAAACGTGATGTTTCTTCAAGAACACCTTCAAGAACTTGCGTATATAACTTTAAAATAGGGGCCTAGATGGACGTAATGTGTCGCCTATTTCTGACGAGGGTGGACAGTAGATGGAGGGCGCTCATTTTAGGAAAAACTTACAATAATCAAATTTTTTTGNAAATCTCGCATGTGAAGAAATTTTCAAGGTGCCGTTTTTCTCGAAAAACGTGCCCGTAGCGTTTATTTAATTTCCCAAGTTTTATAGGAGGCGCTTATTTCAAATTTAAAATAAAACTGAAATAAATTTGAAATAAGATTATAATAAAAGCAAGGATTTCAAAGTAAACGTGATGTTTCTTCAAAAACACCTTCAAGAACTTGCGTATATAACTTTAAAATAGGGGCCTAGATGGACGTAATGTGTCGCCTATTTCTGACGAGGGTGGACGGTAGATGGAGGGCGCTCATTTTAGGAAAAACTTACAGTAATCAAATTTTTTTTATATTTAAAAGGGTACCGTTTTTCTGTTTAGAAGCATTACAGTTTTAGAATTTCCAACTGGATTCCTCATGTAAAAGACAATCAATCGTTTTTAACAGAGAAGGGCTGGTTTGCGAGACAGAGGCTTTTAACCAATTAGATTCTGTTCTTGTTATGATATCCCATGATAATTTTCCTGTACTGTTTATTTTTAGATGCTGAAAACAATTAACACGAGAGGAGCTTTAGTTTACGTGGAAACTTGGAACGTAATGGATTTAGCCCACATACATTTGCCAGCTGGTAAAACTTTAGTAGAAATCAGAAAATACAACAAAGATGTTCTGGTTCATAATCTGCTGAAAAAAGGAATTAAAAGAGATAATGTACAACTTATCAGGTATGTTGCCTTTGAGAATGCTGCACTCTAGGCATGATTAATACAATGTTACGCTAAAGATGGCGGAGAGGAATCTTTTACCAAGATTTATTGCGTTCCAATTACTTGGAAGAAAGCTTCTCGCGGCCATCTTTAGCGTAATCGTGTATTGTGGAAAAGATCGCTTTTTCATCAACCCCGATTGGTTATTAAAACAAGGAGATTCCGAGGTGATTGTTTTGATTGATGGCTTGAAATCTCGATTGTTTTCAAGCTTGAGCCTTTCTTGCGTTGCAGGCGCTTAATCTAAGCTTTTTTAAGACGTGTCTTTCTTCCCATATCCAGTCGAGATTTTATTTCAATATTTCAAGAAACAAAGTGCATTGAATTTGCAAATTGCGGTTCGTTTGATTTCAAGCTGTCCTTTCAATAGTCTGCAATAATTTGTATTCGCATTAATTTAGAAATAGAAACTGTTAAAGGGAATCGACATAGTTAAAAGCTGGCCCGGGCCAAGTTAAAAATATAGTCTATTGTATTTGATAATGTTGGCACGCGCCGTTTCATTGTGTAGCTGAAGAAACAATGGGTGTGTGGGCGTTTTCGTAGCCTATTTATAGCGACCACTCCATATAGCTATGTCTATTCCCTTTAATAGTAGTGCGAACTGACACAAGCTTTTTTCAACAGTGGCATAGATTTTGAGGGTCTTGTTATTGGTATGGCTGGTATTGGAACAATTTGTGGACTTCAATCAACTGGTGTCAACATGGTAACTATCCTTTATGCTGTTTGCAATCAGACTGATCGATCGATTGACTTGATTGATTGATTGATTGATTAATTCATTGATTGATTGCTCGATTCACGATTTTTTCATTAACTGATTCATTGACTAACCTATGATAGCTTTTCTTATTGTAGATCCTATCACTGCCTAGTAACCGCTTGTGTTGTTCTAGCTTGCTGCCTCTTGCTCAACTGATTTTGAATCGTAGTTTGTCAGTGAAAACCGTGAAGATCACTGTGAAGACTAGAACGATTTGGTTTCGATATTTAAGGAGCCATTGTCGCCCAGGGTCCTTTGCGAGCATGCTGCAATTTCAGACTGTCGGAAAATCAAATTTAGCCTAAGCAGATAATATGGATCGACACTGCAGTAGTTGAAATGATAGAAAAGTCAACTAAAGTCAAACTTTTCTATCAGTTAAACTACTGCAGTGTGGATCCATATTTTCCGCTTAGGCCAAATTTGAATTTCAGACAGTCTGCAATTGCAGCGTGCCCGCAAAGGACCCTAGGTAACAATGATTCTTTAATGCTATTTTGAAATATTTGTAGAAAGATCTCTTAATCAAATTTTTCTTCGAGGCATCTCTTTCGGATCACTAAACACTCACCTAACTCATAGGCTTCAGGGAGTCTTGATAGGCCGAAATTGGAAGTAAAAACCAAACTCAAGGGCCAATTATTAGATTTATAAGTCTCGAAAAAAATAGTTTGAAGTAGCAGCCCCCCCCGTAACTGCTGTATGTTTTGATCCTAGGACTATACATCGAATGCTGGAATAACCGCAGGGACAGTAGCACATGAGCTTGGACATAATCTAGGGTTTGCCCATGATGGTTAGTTATTTAAATATCAATAAGTTATTCAATTCATTCAGTTCAATTTTATTCATAGAAATACATCCTAATACAAAGTTATCAGTAAAAAATGTGTATTCTATAAGACCAAGGAGAAGCATAGCTTATCGAGCCTAGGCCGTTAACTTAAATGAAAAAAGTAAAATTAAAAATAAAATAGTGCTAGTACAATGCAGCTATTTAAAAATTTAACAAAGAGGCTAAATAAATGTAGAATAAACACTGTGAGGTTATAACGGAACAGTATGTTAGTAATCGCAATCTAAGTAAATTTAGATTTATTCATTTTCTTTGCTCTTTCATTTTATTCAAATTTAAGAAATTAGAGTACTAGAAGGGGCATCTGAACAACGGGGGCAGCGGGAACAGCTTCCTCCTTTGCTCTTTTGCTGAATCGTTGGTAAGTGAAGAGGGTTCAAATTGTGATGCTTCGAACAGTTATGGCTCGTTGTTACAAATTTAGAATTTTATGATGATTCCCCACAGTATGGTTATTGTATAGTCCCATTTGAGTTGAAGTCTGTCTCAAATTGGATGTCACGTGAAAATGTCCGCGAATAGAAACAATTGAAGTTCTTTGCTAGCCTCGCTGCATAAGGCCCTCAACCACTGATACTTACGCTCATGTCATTGAATTGCTGTTGTTGTTGTCGTGTTGTTGTTGTTGTCGTTAGAGCGAAACTACGAAATGTATCGAGTAAATCTCATGTTACATCTAATTTGAGGCGGACTTTAATTGATCTTTAATGCCAATTTCTAGGGTCTGGCTGTAGCTGTGGTGGGTCACCTTGTGTTATGGCTTCAAGTGGAGGGTAGGTTTTGTTTTGGTTTGTTTCTTTTTATTTTATTAGGAATATTTTCGTTCCAGACGCTCGCTCCTTTCTTTCCAAGTTACCGAGGGGCCTATGGTTTCATCTTTCGCAAAAAACGATCTTTCAGTGCTTGTAACTCGGTTAGTTCACAACAGATTTCAAAGAGTATACTGTCAAAAATTTATTTATTGTCTTACCGTCAGGGTTGTGTCGCTGTGGAGGCAATTTGTTTTGTCGTTTATTTTAAGTAGGGGTCTACATGGGCAAAATGGGTAGGCTGGGGGTAAAATGGGTAGTGTTGCTTATTGGAAAATGTTGGATCATGAAATGATAAAACAACATTAGTTTCCACAGTTGTAGCTATAGGAAATCTGTTAAGGAATATTTTTGAAGCTGTATCTATATTTTTGCCTACCCATGTCACCCCAAGCCGATCCATTTTTACCCCTTTGGACCTTATTTAATAAAATTTGGAGCAATATTTTGGAACACTCTGCAGTAGTTGAATAATTTGTCTCTATTTATCTATAGCGGAGTTCCAATTGGATTCACTACTTGCAGTAAAGATACATTCGAGAAGCGTTTATCAGAAGGACTAGGATCATGTCTCTTTGATGTCCCAACTAAGGTAAGTTGCAAGGGAGTTTCGTCACAGCACACTTGGTCCAAATGCTTTTCGAGTTACTCGTTGTTTATCCTGTTTTTCAAACAGGCCTTCTTCTTAACCTTAAATGCGCAACCGAATGGATCCCATGCAAAATCCGAATTTACATGTGCATGATGAGTGGAGATTTACTTCAGTTGGGTGCAGAAGGAAACCGAAGCAAAGCTGTGGTGGAAACGGTGATCAAGATGGCAGTGAACAAGACGCAGCGGAGACAAAAACCGCTAGCCAAAATGAAAGCCATATGATTGGTTCTTCTGATATTTGTATTTCTTTTATTGTAGCTAGTTGGACCGCCTGTTTGTGGAAACGATTTCTTAGAAAAAGGAGAAGAATGTGATTGTGGATCTGTTCAAGTGAGTCTGTTTTTGTTTTTGTCTTTATCTTCTCCTGTAGTATGTCAAACCGATCATCAGTTTACAAGTATACAAGTTTTAGGCATCAGTTTTCCACGTTACTAATCAGTGTATCATGCGTTATTCCCGGAGGGGAATAGACGCTGAGCACTACCGTCATTAATGAGAAGTTACTAAATTGAAAGCATTGATTGAAGTCTAATGTTAATCTCGAAACTTTGTGTTTGTAATTACGACATGATAGTTTCATATGGCCACTGCAAGGTCACTGCAAGGTCACTGCAAGGTCATTGCAAGGTCACTGCCA
This sequence comes from Aurelia aurita, assembly GCA_004194415.1. Taxonomy (NCBI): domain Eukaryota; kingdom Metazoa; phylum Cnidaria; class Scyphozoa; order Semaeostomeae; family Ulmaridae; genus Aurelia; species Aurelia aurita. Next base: position 184,248 of record REGM01000287.1, on the reverse strand, counting down.
GGTCACTGCAAGGTCACTGCCGACAGATCCACAAGAACTTTTCGAGGGGTGTATCACTCTTCCAAAAAAGAGGTACGGGATTGTTGAAAACAATAGACTTTTTAGTGATTTTTGAGGATTTTTCAGCTAGTCACTTCTCAACATACAACCCTAGATATTTTTTTCTATTCCATTTAAAAATTTACAAAAACATATTACTGATTACATCTACCTACAAACTACTTTACACTACTACAAGTACGATGCCACGAGGAGCAAAAGACTATGACTACCCCGTGGCCATTACATGAAAATTTTTAAACTACATGCAATCACACATAAATACTACAACGAATAAGAAACTAATGAATAATGTACTAGAGTCTGTCTAACATTAGATGTCAGGTCAGGGTTGCGATAACTCGAAATGATATTTCTCCTACGTGCTGCGATATCTTTCGTTCCACTTGACCACACCTTATATTTTGTTGATATATTTCAGGAGTGTGCACAATCAGGGGGATCTGCTTGTTGTAACGCAACTACATGTAAGCTACATAATTCTGCACAATGTGCTGTTGGGCCTTGCTGCCAAAATTGCTCGGTAAGTTAATGTTGACGCCTAACTGTTAACAAAGTGTAAATGTAACAGATACATGAGTATGATATGACTGGGCTTTATCCTGCTGTTTTTCCAACGTAGTAAAAATTCGATTTGCTGTTCTAGTACTTTCAGTGTTGTAAAGCTTAACCTTCAACCTTCATGCTTCTCGTACTTTTTCCCCCTCTCAAATTTTCTTATTCTGGCCCAAAAATAATTTTTGTTTTTTCTTTCATCAGTTCGTCCAGCAAGGAGTAGTTTGCAGGAAGCCAGGTTCAGAATGTGATTTGGAAGAGGCATGTACTGGCATTTCTCAAGAGGTGAGCTTTTCAAATTCTTTTCTGTGGGAAATGATCGAAGTATGAATCCTGGTTTCCAAAAGAAGGTCCTTTAGAAGGGCCTTCCAAAAGGACATGAGAAACTCGACCCGGGGTGAAATTTAAACTCGGATAGAGTTTCTCGTGTCTGTAACTGCTCTTTATTTGATGCAGAAACAACAATTTTGCTCCGCTAAAACTCCAGTATTTTTCATTGTTATTTGTCGCTAAATTTCCACTACTTTTGATCTTTATTTATGCTTCAGCTCCCGTAAGGTATCTTAGGTATAGGATATGAATTTGAATTAAGAAATACGTAGATTCCCACTTGAGCTTTCGATATTAAACAATTTGTACACATACATTAAATTATCAGGCGGCCTAGTTTCAGCTCCATCCAGTGCTCAGCTTTGTACCCTTGTTTACAAAAGGTTTTCATATTTTGTTTCACACATGCAGTCTACACATTTTGTGCAGATCTGGTTTACATTAAACATTTGAATTGTGATGTCACAGCACCATTTCTTGTCATTTTACTGTTAAAGTTGATGTCTGTCTCATATTAGATGTCAGGCGACATTTGCAATAAATAAAGTAAAATTATTCATGCAAAACTCTTTTAAATGTTTTTTATTTGTGGATATTTTCGTCTGACATCTAATTTGAGACAGACTTTAGTGACATTTGTTATGCTCACGCATTTCTAAAACTACCTTAGCAAAATCCATGTTAAATTCGTTTTAGAGACGGACCTGACATCTAAATCTGATGTTAGACAGACTCTAGTACAGTATTCTTTAGTTTTTTAATCTTTGCAGTATTTATGTGTAATTGTCATGTAGTTTAACATTTTTCATGTAATGGCCGCGGGGTAGTCATAGTCTTTTGTTCCTCATTGTATCGTACTTGCAGTATTGTAAAGTAGTTTGTAGGTAGTGTAATCAGTAATATGTTTTTGTAAATTTTTTAATGGAATATAAAAAAAGAAACTGAGAGGTCTGCCTTGTTGATAAAAGTAAAGCTCATGACATTCTTTTTTTTCTTTCAATTAGTGCCCTGCTAACTTCTACAAGCTAGATGGAATGTCCTGCAAGAATAACACAGTACGTATATTTCAGTTCAACAATCTCTGGGAAATCTTAAAAACTTGGTAAAATATATAACTATAAACTCGATGTAAAGGGATTTGGACGACAAAAAATACTAGAATATATTTGAACACACTGAGGCCTTTCAGACTTGTGTCCTCATCAGAATGTGATTTCAATTCCCCCCTCTGATGAGGACACAAGTCCGAAAGGCGTAAGTGTGTTCAAATATATTCTAGTATTTTTGTCATCCAAATCTCTCTACATCAAGTTTGGAAGATCTTATGCATACTTAAATGTGTAAAGTTACTTCGCTAAAATCGCCTTTACCGCTATAAGGTTTAATTAGCAATTTTTCTTTGAGGGTTTTTCTGAAATTCACGGAAAAGAACTAAAATAAATAATTTTGTAATTTTTATAGTATCAATAAAAGTCTATCTTAAAGTTATACCCCATGCACATTGACACACTTAAACGAGCTTTATCTAAACATTGTTAAATTTCAACCAATCAAATGAATTCGATTTGTTGGATTGACCAATCAGAACATAACATTTGATAACCTAGTTTAGTTGACCCAGTTTAGGTATCTTTGTTAGCATAAGCGTAAAATCTTTAAAAAGAATTGCACGATTGGTCATTGCATCTTCCTTGTGATTTAATGGCCTAAAAGTAGCTTCAGGTACTTAGTAGTTTGCTATAATTATTCATTGGAACCTTTTCATATCTTGATTATTTTCAGGATTATAGCGTTTTTTGTCGTTTATCAATTTTCCCCCCCCCCCCCCCCCCCCCCCCCCCCACAGTGATCCACATCGAAGGAATTATGGTCCATCTACCCATGATCTTAGATTCTATGTAAAACCTTTTCACATATGTTAGACACAACTTGATTGCTGACCATTTCATACAAAGAGCACAAAAATCGCTACCCTGGGTACCAGAGAAAATCGCATGTTTCTAGGCTGATTTATGACATTATAAAGTTGGCCGGAAACGATGCTTTGCACCAGAAATTCGAAAGTAAACAACCACTTGAAATTTTGATAAACTTGAAAATTCAATTTCTCATCAGTGGGTTGTCCAATTTTGAAATTTTTTGCGTTCTGTTAGGCCCAAGGATACTCTCTATAAGGAAGATGTAAAGATTAGCATATTTTCGAAAATTCATTTTTCCTACTTATTCCATGCTCTGGATCACTGTGCGCCCCCACCTTACCTACAAGCTTATTTAAAATTATGTCATTTTTTCTATAGGCCTACTGTTTTGAAGGTGGGTGCAGGACATCGGAAGACCAGTGCGCTGTTCTTTGGGGAAAACGTAAGGCCTTTAGTTAATTTTAAACTTTTAAAAATCCCTATTCACTTTAAACTATTTAAATCTTATCTCAGAGGCAAAATTTTGAGATTTTTCCTTCTCGTTAAAGTCTCCAATGATGGTGTGCTTTCCCCCCGATATATATGGCCTAATTGGAAGCTTAATATATACAAAAAAATTAATTTGGTAATCAGTTGCTCTATAATTGTATTATCTGTGCTTTTTGCAGCATGCTTCAAAACCAGGCAAATAATTTGGTCCTTGATATACTTGCCAAATAAAGATATTTGAAAACTAGCCTTGTATTCAGATTTTGGCGTTTTTTCAAACATGAGACATTTTTGGGACACCCAGTAGTACTTCTACCCCTCTTGAAGGTGTTGTGGCGCAGCGGTGTAATCCTCTGACTTGCAGCCAGAACAGTCAGGCGGACAGGGTTCGATCCCAGGTAGAGCCCCACCATTTAAGCGTCATGACAAGGGGTCGCGGACTCGATTAGGTCTTCTCTATTTCTGCGATCCCAGCGCTTGGCGCTAAAAACCGCAACTTCACCTTCACCTTGAATATTTAGCAATTTGTCGCTTCGTACGTTCATAAATTGGATTGCACTTGTTTCAAATTGTTTCAACTTGTGTCAACTTGTTTTGTTTGTTTGTTTGTTTGTTTGTTTGTTTGTTTGTTTGATTGATTGATTAATTGATTGATTGTCTTCTTTGACAGAGTCATATAAGGCACACACAGTTTGTTTCAGAGAGAATATGAAGGGTTCAGAGTTTTCCAACTGCGGACAGAATGAGTTAGGGCAGTACATAAAGTGCGCGGAGAAGTAAGTCAATCATTGATCTAATTCAGGCAAGAGCGCTTACATTTGTTCGTGTGCGTATTTTAGCCCATCTTCTATTACGTGACAGAGTACACGGAGCACTTGCTGTTTGGTCGTTCTTTAATCCGCATTACGTGAGTATATTTTTGTGGTTTCAAACTCAGGTACAAATGGAACATGATATCAAAGGTCATATTAGATAACCACAGGGAACCAGACAGCGCGATTTTTGAATATCACCGTAAACACCGATTAACAGGACAGCAATTGCTCCGTGTACTATGATGTCACGAAACAGGTCAATTTATACAAGGTTGGCGACCTTGATTAGGGTTTAGTCACAGGGAAACCAGGAAATAATTGTTGCTAAAAATAAAATTTGTTAACAAATTTGTCTTTCTTTGTCCCCTGTGCGCATAGTCATTTTTATGCTCCGCGAGCGAAAGACTGCGTATCGCGGAGCACAGGGGACTAAGGTACAAAAATGACTAAGCGCACAGGGGACAAAGAAAGACAAATTTGTTTACAAATTTTATCTTTAGTAACAATTATTTCCTGGTTTCCCTGTGGTTTAGTTACGCTCATGGAATTAAATTGCTAAAAGATTGTCTGTCTGTCGGCCACAAGGTTGTCTGTCCAGCCGATTTGGATTCAAGGACCGAAATATAAAGCTGCGACGCATGCTCGTTTTCGCAATGATCGATTTATAATATTTGTATAATTAATGACCGTACATTTCANTGATATAAAAGGAGAATGTCCAATGTATCGAGGAAAGTTTTGGGAACGTGAAAGAAGAGAAATGGAAAAAATGGAGAAAAGGAACAAGTGGTACGAAAGAGGAGGATACGAGACGGTGATGTTCGTGGATGCAACACCAAATGGAGAGCTAGCAGCAGAATGCAAGAAAGCACTTAAAGATTCCGAACTAAAAATACGCATCGTTGAAAGATCGGGAAAATCAATAAGAAAAGTTCTCAGCAAATCGGATCCATTTCAGGAGACTTCTTGTGGCAGAGAAAACTGTAAAGTTTGCGAGATAAACCCAAAAATAAACTGCAGAGCAAGAGACGTCGTCTATAGAGTTACGTGTAACGGTTGTGTGGAAAGAAATAGTAGAGACGGAACCTATATAGGAGAAACAGCACGGAGCATTGGAGAAAGAGCAAGCGAACACTTTTCAAAATACGAAAACAAAGATAAGAACTCGGTGTTCCACAAACACATGGTAGAGAGACACGATGCGGTTCCGCAAGGACTAGCTTTGGATTTACTGGCCAAATGTCCAGGTGATGCGATGCTCAGGCAAGTCACCGAAGCAGTTTTCATAAACGAATTCAATCCAACATTGAACACAAAAGAAGAATGGGGAAATTCGAATAAGTTAAGAGAACGAAGAACCGGATTCGAACCAATTAATTTATCGAACTTGAGATCGAAGAACTGTCAAAGAACGCAACATTCGGGAGATTCAAGCATTCTCACTGAAGAGGCAGCCGGAGGGCTGCGAAAATTTTGAGATAACAACACAAAGAAAAATGTGTAAGTGTGTTTAAAATAATGGTTTAAAACAAGAAGGTATGAAATTACCAAAATATGATTGATTAGTTGATTACTTAATTGATAGATCAGTTAAATGATTGATTGATCGATTGATCGATTGATCGATTGATCCATTGATTTACTGCTATTGATTTCGATGCATATGTATTCTTTTAAAAGGGACTTCATGTGTGGTACAGTGCAGTGTGCAAATCCACCTTCAAATGGATGGCCCATAGTGTCCTCGTCTAAATCAAGGACAAGGAAGTTTTCTGTTCGGGAGAATGGTGTCGCTGTCTCAATAGAGTGCAAGTAAGATATAGACTCATGATCTGAGTCCCTTGTTTCCTTGTATTGTTTGACTTGATGATATCACTTCGGTCCAGAGAGACTAATAATATTACACTGAAAACTTAACCCTAGTTAGGCCCTCGCCACAAGATCTTGTGTCACCAATCGGATTGCGAGATTTGGTAAAGAACAATAGTTTTTCAAACTTCTACTCGATTGGTTAGGTTGGATTAGATTAGATTAGATTAGATTCTAATCAAACCTTGACTTTCCCTATTCCTGCCTTCCTATAAAGATAATTTAATTTTTTCATCAGTCAAGCTGTTATTACTTTGGGACCAGATTTGGATAACCCTACTTTGACGCCATCTGGGACAAAGTGTGACGATGGAGCGGTAAGATCCTTGAGTTTCTTCTTGAAACTGTTAAAGACCCATTGCTGACCATGATCCTTTGTGGTGCCAAAGTTTACTTTCATATGACATGGAAGTCGTTTCTGGCCTAGGTTCTCTTTGTCTTGATTTTCATTCGGCGCACCAAGGATCATGGTTGACAATAGGCTTTTAAAGGCAATCTGTCCCCTGTTGCTCTCAGATTTTTTTCACTGAAGTGAATTTATTCATCACTGATTCTCTATGACCTTGCCTTCTTTGGATAAAGCAAATAAGCGTACACTTGTGGGATATACAGTAGAGATCTTTATCGGTTTTGTGTTCATTCATGGGGGGATGGACTGCCTTTAAATGTTAAATTAGGATAAGCCATGATTATAAAAATTGGTCACCTTAAAGGAAGAAGGTTTTGCGCGAAGAAGTTTTCGCTCCTAGAAAAAACCACGAAATTTCGGAATTAACTTTCGCGGTTGGATCAAATCAAGATTTAGGAAAACTTGCGGATTTGCTCTTTAAAGAAAGAAATAACAGGGATATTTCAAACATTTTAGACAAAATCACGCTAATATTCGAAAGGTCAATAGTTACTAGAAAATTATCATTATCTTGATCAGTTTCATTTATCTTCAGATCTGCATAAATCACAAATGCGCTAATTTAACATCCCTTGCCTTCATCAAGACATGCCCGAAAGATCAATGTTTCAATGGAGGGGTAAGAATGCTTTTAAAAATTATCTACAGCTTTGAGCCTCGTGTTATCTATTTAATCCATCTATTATGTCAATTCTATTATGTCCTCCTACAGGGTGTCCCAATAGAATTGTGCTCCGTTTGTGCGGCTGTTGTGGAGGAGCTGTAACTTCTGTTGTCCCGTTATTTATACAGTTGCATAGGATAAACTTCAACTTAGGGTTTGAGACCTTATTTGAGTCTATGTGACAGGTTGGTGCTGATTTATGGTACAAGAAAGTCAAAATAAGTGGTTGCTTCAAAAACAGCACTTGCTTTGTTCTCCAGAAATGTCAAGTAGATATTTAAAGAAAGGGTTCTTGGCAGGGACGTAGGCTGAGGGCCGTAGGAAGCATGTTAAACCGTCTTAAATTTGGAGGGGCACGACACTGCAAGGGCACTTTTTCATTAAGCTAGAGGGGCATTTCCTCAAACAAAAAGGGCAATTTCTCGTTTATTGGAAAATCTTGAGGGCACGTGCCCCCAGTGCCCCCCGGTTCCTACGTCTCTGGTTCTTGGAATCGAGGCCCCAAAAAGAATAGAGGTTATTAAAGTAAATTACTCTTCAGTCTGCCTTTTTTCCATCTTGAATATCAAATCATGAATATAGAGCACCTGAAGTAAACAAAGAGTCTTTTTGTTTGCAAATATGTTCCCCCAATGTTACCAAATCCAAATTCAAACGTCAGCACCCATTTTCTGTGGTTAAATGCGACTTATAAAATTTTATTTGCTCACAGGACCCCAAAAAAGATCCGACTTGTGGGAATATCCGACTTATAGAATCCGACTTAGGCGAAGAAATGTCAAAAGATTTATGCCTGGGACTTCTATGAAAAATCCGACTTTTGCGAATGCGAATCCGTCGTATGCAAGTTTGACTGTAGTGTTGTTTATTCAGAACAATTTTTGATTCATGTCAATCTACTGTATAAGATAAGGAAATGAAAATTTCCTAGTGAAAAATTTCCGAAACCTTGTTTTTAATGTTGGTACCATTTTTCAAAATTTCAGATTTGCAACAACTTAGGCCACTGTCACTGCCCGGTTGGGTTTGCCTGTCCGGATTGCAAAGAACCTGGTCCGGGTGGTAGTGTTGATTCCGGTCATAGATGCTTCATCCCAGAGAGTAAGAAGAAAGGTAAATAGTTTTTTGCATCTAGAGCTATTAATAATTATTCTGATATTTTACTAGTCAATTTATTAGGGAGTTTAAGAAACCAGGACGGCAACGCCAACCAAAACTGTTCATGTTCAGAATCTACAGAAACTTATGATTGAAGTATACAAATCACTCAATCATGAAAATCCTTCTTTCTTTTGGGATTTATTCTCAAGGNTAGTGTTGATTCCGGTCATAGATGCTTCATCCCAGAGAGTAAGAAGAAAGGTAAATAGTTTTTTGCATCTAGAGCTATTAATAATTATTCTGATATTTTACTAGTCAATTTATTAGGGAGTTTAAGAAACCAGGACGGCAACGCCAACCAAAACTGTTCATGTTCAGAATCTACAGAAACTTATGATTGAAGTATACAAATCACTCAATCATGAAAATCCTTCTTTCTTATGGGATTTATTCTCAAGGAAAGAAATTAATTACAACTTGAGAATTAAAGATATTCTTACACTTCCCAAGGCATCAACTGCGTCTTTCGGTACAAATTCGATAGCGTTCAGGGGTAGCATACTTTGGAACAGTACACCTGATGTGATTAAGAGCAGTAACACAGTCTCTGTTTTTGGCAAAAAGATAAAATGTTGGGCTGGGGAGGGTTGCAATTGTAAAATTTGTAAATAGTATTGCTGTAAATTAGTTTAATTTAGTTGGTATTTATTAGTTTGTGTTTTATAGCGCAAACTACACCTTTCTTTATCCAACTGTAAACAGAGTGATTATTATTATTATTATTATATGGTATGATACAAACCAAGTACTGTTTATTTTACGTTACCTTTCACATACTATTGAAAATGCCACAACGGAGCCTCCTTCTGTTGGTGCCTGATATTATTTCTTTGAAAACTAACATTTAAGCCTCGTTCTCACTAGGTCGTTGAAGTCGCTGGAGTCGTTGAGGTCGCTGGAACAAACGTCCCAAAGACCCAAAAGACTGAATGTGAATGGCGAAAATAAACTCCCCAATGACCCGGACGACACCAACGACTGAGTTTTGGCTGTTCACATTCAGTCTTGTGGGTCTTTTGGGGCGTTCGTTCCAACGATCCCAGCGACTCCAACGAATGCAACGACCTAATTTGAACCAGGCTTTGACTCCCCATTTCCATCATTGTTCATTCAATATCTGCTTCTTTGTTCCTAGGTCTTACGACACTATCAAAGAGCTTGCTCATCATTTTCCTTGGCGTGGTGCCAGCAATTGCTATTGGTTTGTTCGTCCTATATAAATTCAAACACGCATTGCCATGCACGCCAGGAGCATCTTCCTCCTCCGCTGGGGCACAGGCTGCGCCTGCACCATCAAAACCAGCTCCAAACAAGTAAGTTGTCATATTCTTGACCTATGAAAGTCTGTCTCGATTTAGATGTCAGGCGAAAATCTCCGCGACTAATAACAATTGAAGAGTTTTGTATGAGTAATTTTGCGTCATCGCAAATCTCACTAGACATCTAATCTCCGACAGACTTTAATTCCTAATAGATTTTTGCGAGGGCATATCACTCCTCAAAAATCTCGTACGCCTTTGGCAAAGATCCTTGTATTTTCAAGAAAACTTCCCAAAGAATATTATTGTTTAAAAAATCTTGTAGGATTGATACACCCCTCGTGTTTTTGTCTGATTAGCAATGGAGTTTGTTGTGTTAGTTTGAAAACTGTTTGGGCGCCTATTCCTCGGATTCCTTCAAACAGACTTTAAATGTGTTGCGAACATGTGAACTGAGATTAGACTGATTACATGAGTCTCAGTTTTTCGCATTGAATTGAATGATAGTTATGGCTTCAAACTGAGAGAAAATAAAAACATCAGATTGAAAACATTGAACGAATACAAGGAATCACGTCGTCCAGTCTAAACTGAGATAGCAAGTTTTTGTTGGGCGAAACTGGTCTTACCGTTCTGAAGCTACGAACAAGTTTATAAAAATGGTCACAAAGTGATCTTCGGCCTGTTTTGAAAGAATTTGGGATAAACATGGAAAACTACAGGCTCAGAAATGTCCAAGCCGTTTTATGATTTACCTGGTGTGCGTTTCATTTTTGCGATTCATGCATGCATTTAGAAATGTATTTAGATAGTTAATCTATCACGAATAATTCACGAATCACAGCCTTCTAAAGTTTCTTTCCGAAAGTTCCGTAATTTTTTTATTTCTACCTAGCATCCGAAAGGAATTTTAGGACACTGAGAAGTTAAGCTTATGGAAGCAGTGTCCTGGTCCTTCGTGTCGATCTGACCACACCTCTTGATTCCTTTAACCTGGAATTACAGAGAGTTGGCGACTCTCCTCATTCTACGTGGCAGGTTTCGACAGTGCGGAGGCAACCTTCAGATTGGTAGTCAAGCGCGCCACCACAGCGCCATTCCCGCTTAATAAATTTTCTTTTTTAATAACATTCATTTAACATCCATGTTTTTAATTACAGAGTGCCAGATGTTACCTACCATCCACAGCAGCCTTCTAAGCAGGCTCCTAATTGGCTCCCACAACAACAACAACAACCAACTCAATCATACTCAAATGATACTTATCGTTCTTCTCAAGTACATATGAATCCTTCACCGAAAGCGACACCATCNTCTTTTTTGTAGCATTCCCGAAAAATATTTGAAGGTAGGCCAATATTCGAAGTGGTGAAATTCGATGTAACGCCGATCCCTGATGAGATATTAACCAAATGCAAAATAACGAATATGGAGTGGGGCCTGTAGAATCGATTCGTGGTGAAACCAGCTCTGTATCTTTATTAGCCGAATGTCCATTTGTATTTCCCTGAAGGTACTCGAAAAGTTGTCTCAAAAAGCCGATTTTCGGTCATGTGATGGAAATACGGCGATGTCATTGGCTAATAAGCGTGAAATTGGATGATTTTGGGGTTTCCCTGTGCCCTATTGAAAGATTTGATTTGTATGCTTAGACAGTTACTTTCAAATTGGGGAATGTAATTATCTTGATTATTTGTCAAAAATAATTAATTTTATTTCAAAAGTCCATGCAGTTGGTCTATTATTTTACCTCGCTCGCTATTACGAAGTAAACCTATACAAATTAGGCATGAATAAAAAGATGCTGCGGAACGGAATTTGAATTTTACGAGGAATTCGAGTCCTGAGATCAATAAAGGGAGTTTTGTCCCTTGGGAATTCTAATGAAAATAGGCTTTCAGATGGCATACAATTGATGTCTCTACAATTTGATCCAAAGGGACAAAACCCCTTGAGCTCAAAACTTATATTCCTACCGGGTGTCCCAAAAAAAAGTATACAGATTTGGTCGACCCTAGCGATGAGAATTTATCGTGAATCAATCCGAAAACAGTTTTAAAACATACCTCGATGGTCAACTTGAACATAGATACCTTGTTTGTTGATATTGGGTCTTTAAGAGTTGAAATATTAATCTTCAAAGGACAAATTCACCTTCACCTCCAAACCAGAGCTTTGGCGTCTTGGCCTAAGCAAATTCTTGAAGCACAGTGAATAAGTCAACACGAAGTTTACTTCAGAGCTCCCTGATAATAAATTTCACGTAAATCATATTTTGTAAAACGCATCTGTTGTGCAGGTTTTAATTTTTCTCCTCTTGTTTCATATTCTCTCAAGTCTATTGTTGACTTATTCACTGTGCTTCAAGAATTTGCTTAGGCCAAACGCCAAAGCTCTGGTTTGGAGGTGGAAGAAAATTTGTCCTTTGAAGATTAATATTTCAATTCTCAAAGCACCAATATCAACAAACAACGTATCTATGTTCAAGTTGACCATCGATATATGTTTTTAAAATGTTTTTGGATTGATTCACGCTAAATTCTCATCGCTAGGGTCGACCAAATCTGTATACTATTTTTGGGACACCCGGTAGTAAAATTCAAATTTTGCTTTTCAAGATCCTTTGATTGATGCCTAATTTGTTATAAGTTTGCTACACAATAGCAAGCGAGGACAATTAATTCGCAAAGTGCCTGGAATTTTGAAACCGATTTTAAGTGAATTTGGTGATGATATGTTGACCCAAACAGGCTTTTATTTTTGAAAGCGTAAATGCCGAAATAAACTGTTTGTTCCTAGCTTTAATGTTGCAAAATTTGATCGATGTTGATTGAATGAAGAGACGATCTTCTATTTTCTGCGATGCTTAGATAGAAAATAGTTTTGCTATCAAAATATAGGAGGTCACCCCATCCAAATTTTGAGCTCTCTCGACCAACTTTATCTTCAGTTTCCTAACGGGAACTGTATAAGCCGCTCGGCCACTCACCCCACAACTTGCACTTTGAAAAATTGTAGAAACTTGTCTAATAAATTGATCTCAAAGATTCTAACTTCAACCTATTGATAAAAGTTTAACTTCAATTTAGAGACCACGTTTATGTACCTATGTTCACAGAGAATATTATGGAAATATAAATCTCCCTGTTGCAAAAATTGAATTGCGAAGGATGGCTAAAAAGCGAGTAAAACTGGTTTTTATACTTTGCGTTTATTGTTGTTTTTGGGCAAGCTGATTGGTCCAATTCGTGGTGGTGTATCTAAGATGTCAACCAATAACGATGTTAGTGCCTATACTTAAAGAACGCCAATCAACCAGCATCCTTTGCGCACTTCGCTTGTTGCCTTTCGACTGCGGCGGCCATTTTAAAGTAAATCAACGGAGTTAAAAGGCAACTTAGCTAGGGGGACTGGGTCCATGTAAATAGAACCTATTGTATTTGATGTTTTCGATCGATGANGCAAGAATTTGCTTAGGCCAAACGCCAAAGCTCTGGTTTGGAGGTGGAAGAAAATTTGTCCTTTGAAGATTAATATTTCAATTCTCAAAGCACCAATATCAACAAACAACGTATCTATGTTCAAGTTGACCATCGATATATGTTTTTAAAATGTTTTTGGATTGATTCACGCTAAATTCTCATCGCTAGGGTCGACCAAATCTGTATACTATTTTTGGGACACCCGGTAGTAAAATTCAAATTTTGCTTTTCAAGATCCTTTGATTGATGCCTAATTTGTTATAAGTTTGCTACACAATAGCAAGCGAGGACAATTAATTCGCAAAGTGCCTGGAATTTTGAAACCGATTTTAAGTGAATTTGGTGATGATATGTTGACCCAAACAGGCTTTTATTTTTGAAAGCGTAAATGCCGAAATAAACTGTTTGTTCCTAGCTTTAATGTTGCAAAATTTGATCGATGTTGATTGAATGAAGAGACGATCTTCTATTTTCTGCGATGCTTAGATAGAAAATAGTTTTGCTATCAAAATATAGGAGGTCACCCCATCCAAATTTTGAGCTCTCTCGACCAACTTTATCTTCAGTTTCCTAACGGGAACTGTATAAGCCGCTCGGCCACTCACCCCACAACTTGCACTTTGAAAAATTGTAGAAACTTGTCTAATAAATTGATCTCAAAGATTCTAACTTCAACCTATTGATAAAAGTTTAACTTCAATTTAGAGACCACGTTTATGTACCTATGTTCACAGAGAATATTATGGAAATATAAATCTCCCTGTTGCAAAAATTGAATTGCGAAGGATGGCTAAAAAGCGAGTAAAACTGGTTTTTATACTTTGCGTTTATTGTTGTTTTTGGGCAAGCTGATTGGTCCAATTCGTGGTGGTGTATCTAAGATGTCAACCAATAACGATGTTAGTGCCTATACTTAAAGAACGCCAATCAACCAGCATCCTTTGCGCACTTCGCTTGTTGCCTTTCGACTGCGGCGGCCATTTTAAAGTAAATCAACGGAGTTAAAAAGCAACTTAGCTAGGGGGACTGGATCCATGTAAATAGAACCTATTGTATTTGATGTTTTCGATCGATGAAAATAATAGGAACATAAGTGGCGCGTGCCGTTCTTTTGTGCTATGTTTAGACTAGATCGCCAGATCACCGTTCATTTACTTTAATATGACAACATTCTCTTCAAAGCGCGACCGCAAAGGATGCTGGTTGACCGGCGTTCTTTAAAATCTGTAAATAATAAATAGAAAAGTTGCATTTTGTTTCTAGCTCACAATTTTTGCATTATATTCACTTGTGACAAGATTTGTCTGAAAAAGTATATCGCTTATTCTGTGTAATTATTTTTGTATTATTAGAAAGCAAGTTGATTATGTACTTGTTTATCTTAAGATCGTAAAAGGTAGTGAAGGATTTGAAATGTGTTTTAATAGTGTTGATTACAATACCTCTTTAAAGATCCATTGCTAACCATGATCCTTCGTGGTGCCAAAGTCGACTTTCTTTTCCTTCGGCGGACAAAGGATCATGGTTAGCAATGGGTCTTTAAGACTACCCTCACATGAGCAAACTCAGACCGGTCTGAGTTTCAGATCGGGGTAGTGTCTGCTAATTTGCCTCCCTCTCACATGAAAATTTTCAAACCGGTTTGAGTTCAGCTCACTTACTCTGCACATGCGCATTTCACAAAATCTTTCCTGAACATAGAAAAACATGGTGCCAATTGGTTTGAGAATTCATTTCGCCCCGAAACGAAAAAAATTTCTGCTCACATGAAAATTTCAGGTCGACCTGAAAACTCAGACCGACCTGAGAGACCGAAACGAATTTCAGGTCGACCTGAGTTTCATTTCGCCTTCGTCATGTGAGCACTCCAAGGGCTTCGACCGTAGACCGAAACGAATTTCAAACCGATCTGAAACTCAGACCGGTCTGAGTTTGCTCATGTGAGGGTAGTCTAACATTGTAATTGAGCCGACAGTTTCCCTCAAGCCCTTTCAACTGGTCGTCTGTATTTGCCGCTTTAAACAATGGAACATTTGTCCCTTTCTATCAAGGGAAAAAGGAAGCTCTAAAATTTGTTAGCATTAGAGATAATGTACCAATCGTGTATTAGTTCAAGCTGTTTGGCCTGGTTTAGTGCAGGTTTAGTTAATTAAACAAGTTGGTCATTTGGTGCCTTGACCCCAGTAATCGGGATTTGTTTCGAGGCAATATAGACGTGCCCATTTTATAGCGTCAAAGAGGATCATAGGTCCCATTGCTTTTGATTGACATGCCAGCAAAGTATTTCTACGTCTGAGTAATCTTTCCGCACATGTAAAAAAGTAAGCCTCAGAAGCTGCCCAGAAACTCGGATGTCTAACTCAATTCTTACGCATGCAAAAATGTGTTTTTAAGAGAAGGCAAGCTAAAGGTTGGCCGACTTTATGATGTTGGCCTGAATGAGGATGGCTGAAACAGAGGTTAGCCAAAATAGCGAGCTGCACCAAGCAAGCAGAGCGTTGCAAGGCAGCTGCACATTTGATGCTAATTTGCAGCAAGTTGAAAATTCCAAAGTACTTCGGTTTTAAAAATCGTTTTTGGGCCATAGTGCAAGAGGTTCTTTTAGATTTACTGTAGTTTTGTATAATATAATCACTCGTATGAATATTAGTGGCTGCAAATTTTGTAATCTAAGATTGTGGAAATCATCTTTTCCTGCTCGAAAAAGTTGTTAATATATTTGCATTTCTACTGTTGTCGCTTTAGGTGGGCGAAAGCAACACATGTTGCAAAAAATTATGAAAGATGCTAATTTCGAGTAATGGAAATTTTGAGCTACCATTTATGAGGGGGGGGGGGTCTTCCCCACCCCCCTCTGAAAACTACACAACGCGATTGGCCCAAAGTGTAGAGTCCTGTCAATTTTTCAACCAATCAAAATTTGGTACCGTGTTTTATCTTCAACAAAATCTGTGTGCCATGTTTGAAAACAAAATTTTGGTAATATGCCAATATATCAAATCTTGAAATCCCTAACCCTGACCCTCAACCGAACGCTAACCCTACCTCTGAACCTAACCCTTCCCCTAACCGCAAAACTAACCCTAATTTATTTCAATGTTATCCCTGACCCTAACCCTAATTTATTTCAAGGTTTTGAGATATATTGGCGAACTCCCAAAATTTTCCGTCTCAAGTTCAGCGGGCGAGCAAGAGGATTGGGTCGAGCGCGCAAAGTTGATTTGTCTCTGTGTTGTCTGTGCTTGGAGACGAAAGAGCGTCCTCGAAACTTCTGTAAGGAAATGCATTGAAATAAAGAATTAGTGCAGTAGAAAGATCAAAGAACTTCATTGGGAGACATTTATATACCTCAGCTGTAGAAGAACATCGCTTTTGATTCCTGGTTGTTTGCTGTTTGGTTGCTATCGACATTTGCAGTGTGCAAGCTACTAACTTAGGCCCAATATTATTCTCCAATCATCAAGTAAAAGACTAGTAAAAGTGTTGTGTCTATCTTTGAAGATAGGAAGAAGATCAAAATGGTAATGTGTACATTTTAAGAAGCTATGACCGTTTCTATGCGTGCTCACTTTGTGCATAATTTTTTTCAAATTGTGTAATTTTCGAAAGGAAGTAGAACAACAAAGAAAGGCTGCTACATGTAGCACAGCACCAGCAGGTTGATAATTTGCTTGGTAATTTGTATGCAATTTTATTTAACAATGCAAGTTCTTAATACAGTCACAATTATCTACATCAGTAAAGGTATTTCGATTGTACTTAAAGTACAATCGAAATACCTTTACTGATGTAGATAAAATTAAAATGTTTTAATTAAGATAATCCATCGCTTGTTTGGCAATGATTCAAATTTTGAGATTGTAAACTTTTCCAGACACCAAAATCTCCAAATTTGGGGACTTGACTGCACACAAGATCAATTTCTTCACACAATACATCAATATGATGTTTGAATGGGGGGTATTTTAGCACTTGAATCTTTCAGGTGACATCCATTATCTCAAACTCATAGGGGAAATTGAAATCTATTTCAGAAATCAAATGTTCAAGATAACAGGGCGGTATTTCATAAGAAACCATTGCAAGATAGCGAATGTTTGAGATATCAGGCATCCAAGATAGTGAATAGGTTATCTAAAATTGATATTCTGCAAATTCTGCTCTTAAAGGTGCAACCTCTTAGCTGTCCGTTTCTATATCTACCATAATCTGTTTTCTTGTCATCTGAAATTCTTTCATTATCAGTTATTTTTGGCATGTCAATTTTAAGACAGACTTCTATATCATCAACTGAGGTTTAACATTCTTAAGAAGTTATTTCTTGCAGATTTTGGGAGACATAACTGTTGGCCTCACTGAAAATTTTCTTCCTTTCTCTGCAGGGGTTGTTATCACTTCTAAGGAAACTAAAGAACAGAGATGTACAAGACATGAGAATTTTATTACTTGGTCTTGATAATGCAGGCAAGACAACAATTTTAAAAGCTTTAGCATCAGAAGATGTTAGTCATATCACTCCTACACAGGTATGTCTTGTTATTTTCTAATTCATCTAATTCAGTCAAAAATAACTTTATTTACTTATCATAAGTTATCAACACTACTTTATAACTAACTCTATGTACCAGAGATAGCTGATATTTTCAATTTTTTAATTGGGGAGGGTAGACCTTCAGCATAAGTGCTGGTTTTCAAGGGGCCCTCCTGGTATATCTTATAGTACAGTATGGTCAGTCTAAGCAGTTCATTTCGGTTTCATTTTTTTCTCAGCTAAGTAATTTGATTTTACTTCTTTAGCTCGCAACAATTATGCAGAAAATAATTATGATATTGTGATAAAATGATGAAAATATATACACAAAAATGTTAAAACAGGTACCAGGGCTTTTTAAGTGGCTTGCAAACAGTACCTTCAGAGCATAGGTGCTGAATCTTTACAAAATTTAAAAATTAATCGTGTAAAATTTTATTGCCGTATTCTTTCAAATGAATTGCTCAAAGGAAACGTTAGTTAATTTGCCATAATCCCAGAGAGAGCATTTTTGATATCATCATTATTTTCAGAACAATACAGTGGCGGCTGGAAGCAAAAATTAGTTGTTAATCGGCGAGCGAAGCGAGCCGAAAAAATAGGGGGGTCCGGGGGTACTCCCCCGGAAAATTTGTTGTGGCCACGCCCTTCAGATTGGCTTAGAACGCCGTAAATGATAAAAATGTGTTGAAAATGAGCAATGAAAATCAGCATAGATATAAAGGGGCTACAGATATGAACAGTAATGGAGGCAAAAACTGGAGGACAGGTTTTCCATAGATATAGGTATATAGATACAGATCAAATCAAATGCAATCACTTCAGCGCTATGATACCACAAAATCACAGTTTATTTATTCCATACAATCTATTCTAAATTAACAGAACATAAAAAACAGAAGAATTACGATAAAAAATGATGTTATTTCTTTAAGTCAGTCATTGTATGAAAGTAGTGCTGCTATCGTTGAAATGGCAACTCTTTCTCTTGAAAGCAAATTGATCAAATAATAAATACTTCTTCAATTTCCAACATCTGAGCACTGTGCTCAGATGTTGGAAATTGAATCCTTGTATCTTATTTGACCAAGTTTGCTTTCAAAAGGAGAAAGAATTGTCATTTCAATGACAGTTTCTAAACTTTGCATAGCAATCAAGGTTCTGTATATGGTCCCCCAGGTTTCACAAAGGATCCTCCTTTCATCTGTAAAGTGAGGAAAAAATTTTAATACATTTACGAATAAATTAAAAGCTCAAATTCAGATCAAATTAAAGTGTATAGCGTGTGTTAGCGCCATAAAATATTGAACGAAAGAGCTGGGACTCAGGGGCTCGGGGCTCTATCCGAGCATTTTCGAATGTGTATGATTAATTCCGTTCTTTCATTTTTAGCGGCTCCTACTCCTTCTATGTAGCCACCATGTTACTAAAATCTTGATTTTAGTAACACGCCGGGAAGGCTGTTTCTGTGTCAAACAGCAAGATGGCTGAATGCTCGGGGCTTGAGCCTCGAGCCGAGCTTTATTGAGCATTAGATCTACTTTCTTCGCGGCTCCGTACTCTTTCTATGTAGCCGACGTATTACTAAAAACAGGATTCTAGTAACACGCCAGAACAGCCGCTCCAGTTGCCAATCTGTTTGCCAGTTAAAACAGTTGTTGTTAAAGCTCTCGCTCTAGCTCTCGTTCCAATACGGTCTTTCATACAAAAACATGTTGATGAAAGGTGCACAAAATAAAGACAGTTCAACAGCATGATGGTTCAATGGAATAGTTCCGTATTTAGCAACTCAGAATAGAAGTTAAGTGGCAGAAACTTCCAAAAATATTTGTAGGAGGGGAACTTTAAACTCACCTTGTTGGAATGATCACCCATGACAAGGCACGGCCAGCAGTAGTAGGTGTTTTTCTCATCATCACCACAGATCCAAGAATACTTTCTATAGTAAGTGTCAGATACTCGACTTTTTATCAGAATTGTTGGACAAGGTCGACCATCCTTTTTCAAGCGGAGGCGTTGCTCGTGCGTTAAACGAGGTTGAGTGGAAAGCAGTGAAAAAATTTTGGAAATACCCCAGCGGTATCCTGTTTCAGCAACTTGATTCATCGCGATATGATTTCTGCTGCAGCGCAGTGACGGTACTAAAGGATTATGCGCGCAGCCCTACTTTTATAGTCACTCATTAGCGAGTTAATAAAAATGCAAAACTAGTAACACACCTGGAAAGGAGGGCCACATGGCATTGTTTTTTAGTACAGAATTGAATAGAGCTGACGTAAGGCAGCCGTGTGCAGACAAAAGAAGAGCCCTCCATGTTACTAAAATTCGAAAACTAGTAACACACTAATGAAATAAACGTTGCCCTTTCAGGACATCGTGACCGATAATTAATTGATTGTATTAATGCAAACAGCACAGGCAAGCGAATGAAAGGGGATTAAGAAGTACAAGGCGAATACACATTGGCCAACAATATCACTATTATATCAATGATGAAATTAGCAATATTGCACTGTCTGCATCGTGTCTTGCATGCAGAGGGCATGCAGCCCTTGCAAATGACGTCGTTCGTGCTTCTAAAGGGCTCTATGGACCTCGCTTGTTGTCAGAAAATAAAGCAAGTTCTTTTCAAATTTTCGCATGGTTTTTT
>REGM01000287.1:88770-158953 GCA_004194415.1 Aurelia aurita | reverse complement strand
AAAAAGTAAGGCTATAGGCTTTGCTTTCTTGGTAAAATAGGCCGATTTTGAAAATCCTTATTTTCGGCTAAAAAGAAAGGCTAAAGGCTTTGCTTTTTGGTTAAAATAGGCCGAATTTGAAAATCCCTATTTTTGGCCAAGAAGCAAGGCTATAGGCTTTGCTTTTTCGGTTAAAATAGGCCGAATTTCAAAATCCCTATTTTTGGCCAAGAAGCAAGGCTATAGGCTTTGCTTATTCGGTAAAATAGGCCGATTTTGAAAATCCTTATTTTCGGCTAAAATGTAAGGCTATAGGCTTTGCTTTCTCGCTAAAATAGGCCGATTTTGAAAATCCTTATTTTCGGCTAAAATGTAAGGCTATAGGCTTTGCTTTTTCGCTAAAATAAGCCTATTTTCAAAATCCTTATTTTCGGCCAAAAAGGAAGGCTATAGGCTTTGCTTTCTCGCTAAAATAGGCCTATTTTCAAAATCCTTATTTTCTGCCAAAAAGTAAGGCTATAGGCTTTGCTTTCTCGCTAAAATAGACCGATTTTGAAAATGCTGTTTTTCGGCTAAAATGTAAGGCTATAGGCTTTGCTTTCTCGCTAAAATAGGCCGATTTTGAAAATGCTGTTTTTCGGCTAAAATGTAAGGCTATAGGCTTTGCTTTCTCGCTAAAATAGACCGATTTTGAAAATGCTGATTTTCTGCTAAAAAGTAAGGCTATAGGCTATGCTTTTTCGCTAAAATAGACCGATTTTGAAAATCCTTACTTTCGGCCAAAAAGTAAGGCTATAGGCTTTGCTTTTTCGTCAAATGATCGGTCTTGGAAAGGGTCAATTTTTGTTCAAAAATGATATATCATGAATATCAAAGTGGAAGTTTATCGCAGATAAATAAACTGAAAAGATTCCAAACTTGTAATTGTGATGTATCTTGATGGTGAGATTTTATTAATGGATATAAGATATTAATGTGATAAAGAATGTACTAAATAAGAAATTTACCAAATCGATATAAGGGTGAGGAAAAAGATCAATTTACACAAAAGAGCTACGGATTGTTTAAAAAGGAGATAATGATATGACAAGCTTTAAATTTAGTAAAAATNTTTTCGGCTAAAATGTAAGGCTATAGGCTTTGCTTTCTCGCTAAAATAGACCGATTTTGAAAATGCTGATTTTCTGCTAAAAAGTAAGGCTATAGGCTATGCTTTTTCGCTAAAATAGACCGATTTTGAAAATCCTTACTTTCGGCCAAAAAGTAAGGCTATAGGCTTTGCTTTTTCGTCAAATGATCGGTCTTGGAAAGGGTCAATTTTTGTTCAAAAATGATATATCATGAATATCAAAGTGGAAGTTTATCGCAGATAAATAAACTGAAAAGATTCCAAACTTGTAATTGTGATGTATCTTGATGGTGAGATTTTATTAATGGATATAAGATATTAATGTGATAAAGAATGTACTAAATAAGAAATTTACCAAATCGATATAAGGGTGAGGAAAAAGATCAATTTACACAAAAGAGCTACGGATTGTTTAAAAAGGAGATAATGATATGACAAGCTTTAAATTTAGTCAAAATTTCAATAAAATCTTCTCTATAATAGCATAGGGCGGAAATCTTTGAAAAGGCCAGTGTAAAATTACTTTACATTTTTCTTGGAATTTAAATAGCTTGAAAGCAACTTAGGGTACTTTCTTGTAAATCTGCCTTATAAATTTTTTGATATCTTGATTATTTTCAAAATGGCGGCATTTATAATATTTGAGGCTGTGACGTCATCAAATTTCTAAAACCTAAACCAGAAGAGCAACCGATTTCTTCTTGCCTCCATATTGTAGAACTTCGTAAACTATGGTTTTCTTGAAAATCGCGTCATTTTTCCTCAATTGATTTAGGATTTACGATGATTTATATTTTTTGTTAATTTTCCATAAATTTATTGAACAAAAATATAAACGCCGCCATTTTGAAAATAATCAAGATATCAAAAAATTTCCACGGCAGATTTACAGCAAAGTCCCTAAGTTCCTTTCAAGCCGTTCAATTCAAAGAAAAATGTAATAGATTTTTACACCCACCTTTTAAAGATTTGAGCCCTATGCTCTCTATAATTGGCAATTTGTGGTGTGGCCTGTTTTTGATAACTGTTGCCAAACGTTTATCATTATTTTACAGCCAACGTAGAAGAAGCATTTGCCAGAGTTTACATTACAGAAATTTCAACATTGAGCTCGTCAAAACATCACAACAGAATCAGGTTTTTTGATACGATATATAATTTGAAACAATCTAAGTTTTGTTTTTTGTGAAATTACAATCATCTGCTAAGTAACTAACCCTACCACACATATTGATAAAAAGTTTGTTTGAGATTGTGTATTGGGTGACGCCTAGGATACTAGTGAATTCCTCCCTGGGTGACTCCTAAACAATTCTCCCTATTCAATTGCCCCTGACTTAAAAACTTTAGCCGCAAAATTATTTGTTCCAATTCATCAAACAAGATTTTTAATAGGTTAATGATCAAAATATTTTATATAAATGTTTTTTTACTGTCAGGGGAGGATATCCTCTAAGTTATTTTGACTTTTGCAGATAGACGTACTTGAAGAACAGCTGAGATGAGGGCAGAACACATATTGGATATAAACTTTTAAAAGAAGAGAGAGAAATTGACTCATTTATCCATTTTGATAAAAAAATCATTTTCAGATAAGAAGTGCATGTTTTTTCCATTTTTCAATGCGTCTGAGGTTGTGTCAACCATATTTTCTTAACACAAATTTTTTTTCACAGGAGGCACGCTAGTTAAAAACCAGTTTTAGTCAGCTCTGTTAATTACTGGCCCAAAAGTTTAGCTTAATCTTAAGGAGTCTGATTTACCCCTCCAACTAACAATAAAATCTTTAGTCTACATAAAGACTTAATTTTTGATATTTCAACACCTCTATAAGGAAAAAAGGTAGCGAATCTGAATTTACGTCTCTTTGTGAATCGATTTTTCGCCGGACTCCTTCGTCTGACACTAAAATACCCCCTTCTAGCGGACAACCGCACTTAAATAATATTTTTGTAAACACAGTACCTGATCATTTACTAAATCACTTCATTCCGTGGTCAGCGTTGCACAATTTGCGGGAAGAGCTCTCTATTCTCCACTGAAATCAAAATATTGCATGATCTGTATGGTTTTCGAGTGCTGTTTCTCATTTTTGCAAAGTCGATCCCCACAACTAAATTCATATCTTTTTCAGGCAAATTGCTTTAAGCGAATTTGAGTTTGTTTGCATAATCTTCCTGCTGCTTTGCTTTGAATGCAGGAGGCGGGTTTGACCGCTTCAATGCTCCATCCCTATAAAATAACAAGAGCAATCTTTAGACAAACTCTCCGGAACAAGATATACATTTACCATAAGAGAAACTTATTCTAATACACCAAGAAAGAGAAAAACATTCCTTGAGCCAGCTTTCATTGTTATTTTGCGTTCACGAATCATAGCAATTTTCCTTTCAACTATCACAAAGAAAAAAATAAGAGTTCAACAGATCGACATTGTTACTGATATTTTTTATCAAATAGCTTCTTCTTGTATTATAATTCCTCTATTTTATTCTTTGTTCTTACTCTTGCCTCCTTCGGGATCGGCTGCCTCGGGATCACATTACTTCTTATCTTTTTCGAAACAATCTCCAAGAAAATTTATTAAATTGGAAAACATCATCTTACCATACTAAATCCACTAAACCACCTTGTCTTGCTATCAATTTTTTCACTCTGTTTGCAAACTGTATCGAATTTTCTCCATCCTTGAAAAATGCAAAATTGATCGATTAGTAAAGAATTTCACTCAAACGATGCCAGTTTATATATAAGNAAATATAAGATAAACAAGTTCGCTTCATATGCACTTTAAGTCTGATTGGCTGACTCGATTTTAAACTTCGGTACTACTGCATGACTTTTAAAGTAATCATCTGTAATTTATGCTGAAGGTATTGCCTCTGAATATGAAAAGTTTTGCAAGATGAATTTAAACTTTTCTTCATCTATTTTGCGATACAGTAAAACCTAGTGGATTAAGAACCTGCAGGCTGAAATTGTCCAATTAGACTACCATTTTAAAACAACCAATCCATTGTATTCATCGTTTAAGAACCCAGGCTGACTTGCAAAATTTTAGGTTCTTATACGTGGGTTTTTATTGTACTGGAGGCGAAAACACTGGAGTGCTTTACATAATTAGAAGGATAGTTACAGCTAATATAAAACGCATCGTCCATTTTTCATTCATTCATTTATTTTTAATTCTTTATACAGGGTAAAAGCATCAATATAAAATACTGCTTTACAGCTTGCCCTGTTAACTAAACAAAAAGAAAATCCTAAAATACCTAGCTACAATGTTATTTCATACATAAACTAAACAAATTTAAAGTCAATATAAAATCGAAAAAATAAATAGAGTAAGGCTGAGAAGGGCAAATTGCTCTTCAGCCTACTTTTAAAAATGCCAAGGGAGGGTGCTTGTTTGACATCCAAAGGCAAATTATTCCAAGTCTTTGCGCCCCGAAAAGATATAGCTTTCTGTCCACTGCAAGTGTTCATCCTTGGAACAAGGACATCGGCAGTGGCATTGCGCAAATTCATATTTATATCACGCGCAGAATTTTTCTTGAATAGGCTTGAAAGATAACCGGGGGCAAGACCTGATAATGCTTTGTACGCAATAGTGGCCGTCTCGCTTTTTATCATATCAAGAACTGTGGGCCAATTTAGTTTCTTGATCAAGTTTTTGGCAGATGCATCGTAGCTGCTGTTGGTGACAATTCTTGCAGCTCTGTTTTGCAGTTTTTGTAAAGTTTGCAATCTGGTTTCACAGCAGCCTCCCCAAACAGAACAGCAGTAGCGGAAATGTGGCTCTACGATGCCATGATATATTTTGATTAAAGTTTTTTTAAGTACAATTTTTTTAGCATATTTCAAAAATCCTAGAGCACGAGATATTTTACTACATAATAATTTCGTCTGCTGATCCCAAGCGAGGTTATCATCAAGTTCGACTCCTAAATATTTTACATTTTTAACGATGTCAATTTCAGCGCCATCAATAGCAAATGATGGAGTCTCTACTTTATTGTCAGCAATCTTTTTTAGGTTTGGTCGAGAACCTACAACCATCGCCTGTGTCTTTATGACATTTAATGATAGCTTGTTCCCCTGTAACCATTCCTTTAACCGATCGAGATCACTGTTAAGTGTATCATTCAGATCACTGATATTTTTCGCAGAATGTGAAATGCGTAAATAAATACCTGAATTTTCATAGGAGGAAGGTACCAAACATCACAAACGATGGCCCAACTTGTGATCATATTGAAGAGGTATTGTGCCATTGGTTCTTGCATTGAATTCCAAAATGCATTTCCAAATATCGGATCGTACTGAAACGTAAACAAAAATATCAAAATTATGTATTTTACTAGGAATCAAAGTATTTTTCTATAGGGTGGAACAAAATCCCAGAACTTGAAGCTTGTGCTAATGGGCCTATAACACTGAAATTTAATAATTGGACATTTTTCTCTGCAAAGGCTCACATTCAGAAACAGCCCTTAACGCAAGTAACTACTTGCAGATAATGGTCACTTTACTAGTAAACTTTCGGAAGGAAAAAAGATGACCTTTTTAAAGTTTTTTTGCGTTTAGATGACACAAATACTGAGGAAACTAAAAAGCGATCAATTCGTTGCTAGACAAGGCTATCGAAGGATGATCTAGCCATTGGGCAATGATGTGATAGAAAGAAACAAATAACTTTCATTTTGTGACAAGACGTGTTGCAGCTGCAGTAAGAGCCCACTTACTTTGATGGCAACAGGATATATAATACCACCAACTTCGAAACTTCCCTTTTTAAACATCATCACAGAAGTGTTATTTATGCAAGTCCCTGCAAAACGAACAAAAATAATGAATGTCAACATTATTCACAATCACTAACAGCTGCGACAGCTGCACTTAAAAAATGAATGCATCTGAAATATTTCTTTGGCTACTTAGCAAAGGATCTGTAGTGATTAGACTTGCTCCAAGTCTATTCCGTGGTGTATCAGCGCTCAATAAAACATAATAACTTCTGCGGGGGCGTAAATCGTCCTTCGCAGCGTCCTCGTCACGATTTACGCCCCCGCAGAAGTTATTATGTTTTATTGAGCGCTGATACACCAAGGAATAGACTTGGAGCAAGTCTAGTAGTGATCGAAGTATTTCTTCTATCAGGAGGAATAAAATCACCGAACTTGAAGCTTGTGCTGCAGAGATTGAAAAGTTCCAAATTGAATTCGTATTCCTGCTTATAAATAGCTGTATGTATGGTCCGTTGATCTGCGAACAATTCTTCTTGACTCAAACTTGGCTCAAATCGTACATACGACTTTAGATTTATTTACTTATCAAATATAAGAGGAAATACCTTCTGGGAATATCAGAATTGGTTTCATATTTGGATCTTCGACATGTTCTTTCATTCTGAAACGAAGAACGGATTTGTTAGAAAAGATTTTTTAGCATAATGCTTGGCTATAGAATAAAGGAACATCTGAAAATTTGGCAGCAGAAACATTTTAAACAGAAAGACACAATTTAATTGCATGCCATTTTTGAGCTTCAAAGCAGTACGATAAATTTCTAAGCTTCCCAATAAAATTACCTTTTAAGCTGAAGATAATTTAAAGCCTGTCTCAAATTAGATGTCACGTGAAAATGTCCGCGAATGAAAACATTTGAAGGGTTTTGCATACTAATTTTGCGTTACCGCAAATCTCACGTGACATCTAATTTGAGAAACATTTTAAGTCCTGCTATGCTCTCCGTTAGATAATTACCAAAAGAAAAGGACGCCAGTTATATTTTTATCAATTTGTCTAGATAATTTTCCACTGATTCTTTAGCTGAATTCACACCAAAGAAGAATCAATGCATGAACTATTTAAAAAAAGATTGTGGTAAATTTTCTACTAATTTGTAATCTTATAAGAAAAACATTGCAAGTAAAGGATAAAAAAGGATTAAGTGAAAACACATAAATACCTTTTGACAACCAAATGTCTATCTTTAACCTCGCTTCTTTCAAAGAAAATATGATGTTGTGCTTTCAACAATATCCTTTGTATGAATCCCATGATACCACCTTGCATCTGACCAATCTGGAAATATGAACGTAAAATCATCAACGGCAATCTAAACGGTAAGATTATCTGTAATTGAGAATACAGTATTGCTGTGTTGATGCTTGTTAAACAACAGATAAATGCCTGGGAAGACAAAGTAATTTGAGAGTCTCAAGACTGGATAACACGCTTTCAGCCTAGCCAACCATAAGGTTTTCCGAACTCCTTTGTTTTGATTTGACTTCGTGCATTCAGAGGTGTGAAATCTATTCATGAGAACAGCAAATCACTTTGTCATCTCCTACGTCTGAATATTTTGTTTCAGCATAGCAAGTATAAGGACAGCAAGTGTGGGCTTCCTGGGTAGGGGCAAAACTGGCTGATATGGGCAGGAATGTCCTGCGGTACTTAAGATCAAAATTTGGAAGAATATTTTCAACTCCGTTTATAAAGGGGGCAAAAAACATGATTACGTACTAATGACTTGTTAATTTCTCACATTATGCGATTAATATCAACGTTCCTATATCAAAAACACTCCAGATTTGCTTGAACAAAAGTACAACTTGGTTTATAACTGTCCCATACACAAGTTTGAACTCGATTTAAAATCATACTTACCAGTGCATAACAATTATCACAAGTCAGCAATATAGCATCAATGGGAGAAGTATGGTTTGCTACACAAATTCCACCACCTTTGGCTTTATTTTCCCTGCAAGAAAATAAATGAAAAATTAAACAGTGGCACAAGACATTTGAAAACCTTCAATGATTTACACGGATGGGTCACGTGATTAAATCTCAACATATTTTCCAGCTTTTTTTGCTTACGTTAGTAATGGGCCTAGCCATGTAGCCAAAGCTACGAGCAGAGCAGGAAACTGAAGTATCACCTTATTTGCCTTAAAGACACTTGGTATGTGGCTCAGTTGGATGGTAGAAGATTTGAATAAAGTTTCTATGATGGCTGGTGGTTTCTTCGTCTCTGTTGCGTCTTGTTCACTGCCATCTTGACCACTGCTCCCATCAAAGCATTGCTTCGGTTTCCTGTACCTAACTAAATCGATTTCCCATGCAACATGTAGATTCGGATTTTGCATGTGACCCATCCTGGTGCGCCTTTAAAGGGAGTCTAAGCATATAAAAGTGGCTCAAGCCACTTGCGATCAAATTACAGCCTATCAGATATCAGTATTTCCTGTTGACATAAATTAATTAGTTACCCAAATATGGTTCGGCACGTGTCACGGACCATTGTCTTTGCACGGCTATTTTTATCAAAGGCTTATATATGCTTTGATTTCCTTTAAGGTCATGGTTTATTCAGTGGCTTCTAAAAATCTCATTCTGCAAAAAAATTACAACTGACTTTACTTACCTGTTATGGAAGCGAATCAAAGCAGCTAAGCCTCTTGACATTATTCGAAAGGAAACCATGGTCATTTGCTCAGAAAATTGATCACGGAATCTGAAAAGCAAAAGGCATTTCCATATAATGTGATGATAATTGATTTGTGTTGCCTATAAGCATCTTGACATTATTCGAAAGGAAACCATGGTCATTTGCTCAGAAAATTGATCACGGAATCTGAAAAGCAAAAGGCATTTCCATATAATATGTGATGATAATTGATTTGTGTTGCCTATAAGCCTCTTGACATTATTCGAAAGGAAACCATGGTCATTTGCTCAGAAAATTGATCNTCTTTTGGGCGATAGGGAATTACGTAAAACTGTAGCGAAATTTAGGTGCAGTGATCATAACCTTCGAATTGAAACTGGGCGTAGGGAAAATATTACACCAGAGGAACGCAAGTGTCTCGTTTGTACAAGCGGTTACGTGGAAAACGAGCAACATTTTCTCGTAGATTGCCAAGGGTACTCTGAGATTCGTCAAGAGCTTTTTATCATGGTCCAGCAAGAAGTGCCTTTGTTTACTCGCATGGACTCTACGCAGAAATTTATTTACCTCCTCTCCTGTGAGAACAGTAAGATTGGGAAAGGTCTCGCAAAATATCTGAAAAAAGCATTTGATATACGAACCGATACGTTATTAAGATCAACGTCCAAAAAGTAATGAGAAAACAACGAAATATGCTATTGAGATTCTCATTTAGATAAAAAAATTAGTTATATATTTAGTTTAGTTTAGTTTCAATGGGTTGGTTTCCATGCATGGAATTGGAGTGGCTTCTATTCTTGGTTATACACGAAAGAGTCGACTGTTTTACAAATCGACCTTTTATTCTCCATTATATGGCCAACTCCCTCCAAGCCAAAAAGTACCCCTGCATGGTAACCAACCTAAAATTTAGTTAAAGTTTGTTAATAAAGTTTGTTTGATATTGTACTCCTGTAAAAGTGAGTTTATTATTATTAAAATGAAAATGAAAAAAAATGAATGAATGTATGATGAAATTTTTGTGAACCTTGCTTGGACAATAGAAAGGAACATTTGTTGACGGAACAATTCAAACAAATAACACATTTATTTTTAGCAAATCTCCATACGGAAGTATTTGCTGAAAATTCTCCAACTTGTCACAATTTTCAAACCCACTTCAGTAGCGAAGAGGCCTAATACACATATTTTTTTATAAGAAACTAAGAATATGACCCAGTAATGAAAGTTTTTTTAAATTTCTCAGTAAAAGTTTTATGAAAGCATTGTTTTATGAAGGGTACACAAACGCATAGTCAAATCCGCGGTCAAATCCTCGTATGCGAAAGTGTCCTGGTACACAAACGCATAAAAAATCTGGTTATGCGAAAGTGTCCCCCAGCGTTTTATGAAGGGTACACAAACGCATAGTCAAATCCTCGTATGCGAAAGTGTCCTGGTACACAAGCGCATAACAAAATTTGGTTATGCTAGCGAAAGTGTCCCCTATTGTTTTATGAAGGATACACAAACGCATAGTCGAATTCTCGTGTGCAAAAGTGTCCGGGTACACTAACGGGTACACAGTTTTCTTTTGAAAATTTCGGTAGAGTTAAAGGGAATGTAAGCATAAAAAAGTGGCTCAAGCCGCTTGCGGTTAAATTCTAGCCAATCAGATATCAGTATTTCCTGTGACGTAGTTGAGCTACCCAAATATGGTGCGGCGCGTGTCAAAGTCTATTGTATTTGCACGGCTATTTTTATCAAAGGCTTATATATGCGTACATTCCCTTTAATTTCAGGAGCTCTTTGAGGAACAACCTCTCTGTGTTTCTTGTAGACTTTTCTCTGTCCCTGATGATGACTTTTCACCTAATAGGCCAGATAGACCAAGATCACAACCAAGTTTCAAACTTGAATGATTGGACGATAAAGATGAACGAAATAAGTTCTAGAACATCAACCTAAATTTTGTTAATTTTCACATTCCATAGCTTCTTCTAAAGATGGTAATACTAATCGAATGTAGAGGATTTTACTGATTAGAAATTTGATGAAAAGAATGACATTTTTATCTTTAAAGACATCTTTCGATTGATCTTCAATCTTCTTCAGTTACAGATTAAACTGCCATACAACGAATTTATTACAATAATGATAAATTGGTTATAATTCAGATTAACCTGTAACTGAAGAAAATCGAAGATGTTTTTAGAAATAAAAATGTCATTCTTTTCATCAAATTTCTATCTAGTATGTTGCTTTTAAGACCATACAGTAATTTATTCTAATAGTCACAATCACATAACAATAACAAGTCTTTACTGGTCTTCACATCGTCAGCGTTTTTTTATCGTAGCCCGTAGCCCCACTCGTAAAATAGTTGAAATAATCAATTCTTTATAAGACATAACAAACAAACAAAGGTAATTCAATTCAATTCAATTCAAAACTACTTTCAGCAAAGTGATCAAAGCTATGAGATACATCATCGGTATGGTAACCACTTTGTGTCCCTGTGATACTTTAGGTACTTTGTAAGGACATCCTTTAATATTCTTCATGTTTATATCAAGTTTGATTGTGTGAGGTTTGGTGATCTGGAGCTTCAAGTCCGTGATGTTGAGCACCTAAAGAAGAGAAAGAATAATATATCAAATAAGAGATTTTTTAGACCATTTTGGTTGAGATCAGTCCATATTAACAAAATGTGCAGCATTGCCCAAAAGAGCAATCTTTTCAACTTTACATTTCTTGTCATATTCGTGTGCAAATGCCTGAGTCTGTAATAACATTTTTGATTTTTAGACAAACGTCTCAACCAATGCGTTTTATCCTTGGAAACAAATAAAGGTTTGAGCTCAGCAAAGAAACATTTGTGCTCAAAACGTTGATTTGCAAGATATTTGTGTAAAGTAACTTCAGAACAAGTCACATTAACTTTAGCTTCCTTCCTTGCTTGCTTCAAACCTTGATAATAGACATCATATCCTGAAGGACTTTTTCTTGCTTGCCAATTTAAATCTGCTGCCACTAATACTGCATAAAAGTAATTCAAACTATGTTTTTTTTAACTAGATTTCAAAAGCTTCTCCAACTATCCTGAATGTTTACCTTGTCGACAAAGAAGAACATTCATAAATTTACCAGCTTGATAGCCATTCAATCTAAAACCAAGGGAGAGCGAAAGCTAGAAAAATACTGCTGAAACTTTTACAAATTTTGCACTTACCCTTTTCGAGGAACTGAAAGAAGCTTTCTTGGTGACAGCTACATTGTTGACAATTAATTTGTTGATGCTGTCACCGCAAATTCCCATGACACGGATTGAAGATAGAACGAGTTTGCTCACTTCTTTGTATCCATTCTTCGTTATCTTTAATTTGATTTCATGCTAAAATCAAGAAATACTATATTTCACTATAATGTTTACATCAACTTTCTTTTTCATAGCAAGGAATAGATATTACAAAGCAGATACATTTCTTACCCATTCTGTAAGATTTCCGTATAAAAATTTCACCTTACCTGACTGAATTTCAGGTTCAGTTGTAAATATCCACCGTTCTTGATTGTATCTGAGAAAAAAAGATCATGAAACGTTTAGGACATGTATTGCTTTCCTAAGCTATAATTAAAAAATCTGTTCTGCTTGGTCTACTTCACTACATGGTTCTTCCTTGGTTAGCTCTTAGGACAAACTTTAGGTCATACCTTTTGATTCTCCGTCATCCCAAAATAAACTCCCTTTCGCCTCTCCATTATTGTCCAGAGCAATCACGAGTCCAAATGGATTCTTTCGGCTGAAAGAGAAAAAAATAGCATCGAAACACTGAACCAAAATTATGTTATGAATAGCTTGGACAAACTTCTGATTATCATCAAATCTACGTTAGGATATCGAGAGAATACTTTATCTAACATTTTGTCCAACGTTCCTTAATTCAATTTTTAAAATAAATACTTCATATTTCATATTTACCTAAACATTGTATTATTTGCAGGTTCTTGTGTTGGAATTATGAACCCACCACGAACGAAAATTGGGATGAAATTCTCTGGTGCATTGATATCTACCCATCTGCTACGGTTAACTTCCAATTCCTCTCCCTATGAAAACAAAAGAAATGAACAAGTTTCAGTAACAAGCTTGATTTCAGCAAAGTTTATGGAAGGTATTAGAGGGAATAGATATTTCATTTCATTTCATTTTGATTTATTTCAACAGGGTTAAATACATTCAGTAAAATTTAAATAACTGATTTTCAATGTGCCTTGCTTAAAAACAAACTATCCAAATACATGAATTGCCAATACAAATCAACTTTAATATCCTTATAAAAGAAATGAAAATCTATGAAAACAAAGGGACCCATAAGTCATACGTATGTGCTGAACGTTGCTTTAGAAGATATGGTTAAATGGTGCGGCCGATCAATAGAATAAATAAAGAGAAATCAAAAAGATAAAAGATTGTTAAAGAGCATGAAAGATCGTCAAATTATTTGAATAACTTACAGTATAGTAGCTGTACCATCTACTTTCCGGAAAATATGCTCTCACTTTCGTAGCATCCTAGAAAACAAAAAACATTTGGACTCATTGCTAAAATATGGTAAATAATAATGACTGCCAAAAAACAGTCGTCTGCTTAAGAACGAAAATTGATAGAAAAAACCAGCAATACCTTCGATTATAAAATTTTGTCAACACCAGTCGGTCCTAACTTCTTTGTCATGTCGATCTATATAGTTAAGATCTACACCATCTACATAGTTACGATCTACACAGTTTCAAACAGACTGGATCAACAGTCGTCGTACTGGCTCAATAAGGAACTAAACCATTCATTCTTGTAAGATTATAGTTACTCTTCCTGCAGCAGTCAAATATTAGGATAGTTACCTTGTCAAGTACAGGATTGATCAACAATGATGCACCCCATAAAAATTGACGATCTATTGACCATGTTGCTTTATCATTCACAAACCTGTTAAGGAAATATACAATGATTTATAACTGATTCCATGCACTAATGAAAACTGGATCGTAATTTCCAGTGATACAGAAACTCATAGCAAACCAGATATGCCAAAACTGGATGTGCCAACAAATTATTTACCTCTTTTTTGACAGTCTCTTGAAAAGAAAAGAAAAATTCTGGAGACTTTCGAAATCATTTTATGATAGCTCCACGGTTTAGTAAACTACTAGGCCACCTGCCTGTCTTTGAGTTGGTCTTCTGGGGACAGAAAAAAGGCATTCAAGGAAGTAACATTTTGGGACACCATGTATCTTTAGATCCTTGTTTGATGAAACATTCGCGCAAGAATGGTGAGAAGAAATGCTGGCATCAAACTTGGAAGATCAAAAGCATAAACCATTTGATTTACAGAACTTCTGTTCAAATTTCGTTGTTTACCTTCTGTAAAACGTTTGTGGAAACTTGGAAAGATTCAGGCAAGCCCTTGGTGAATTATGGCGCAAGATCAGAATAAGCAATGCTACTACTTACTCATGCATCAGTGGTCTCACCACAGTTGAACCAGTGGTATGTGCATCATAGAACAGTGTGTATAGATATGGTAGAAGCGTGTAGCGAACACGAAGAATGTCCCTTGTCTCATAAGCAAATTTGGCACCGAAATGTGGCGGATCTTGTGGCTGTAAAAAAAGTCAAACAACCATAATTTGCAACACAACTTCAAAGCGGCGTTCAGAAGGTAAATTGTCAACAAAGTACAGCTAACCGAAGATTGACTAGAACCTTCAGTTCCTTGGTAGTTAGATTCGTCAATAGTCAGAAGCATAACACAGCCCTATAGACTGAGAAACTAAGATGATTCTCCCTGTTCTCTTCTTCCAAACCATCTCACAAACCAGAAGAACAAAAAAACTTGCAGTCTTTATGCTTCTGTGACTGAACGCTCGTAGAAGATGCTCTGAAGCAAAGAAAATTGTTAGCACTTTGTACTCACTTTTGCCCAGAAGGAATTATGATTTCTTGAGTATGGATAAAATGCTCCTAATTGAGTCCATCTGCGACAAAGTGCTTCTGTCGTATCATCTCTAAAGCCACAAATATCAGCACCAATCTGATAAAGGAAATATGACATTTTATAAAAATTATTAATATATGTTTTTGCATCATATTGTCGTGTAAAGAAACGTATTGTCTTTATAAGTTTGTGTTTAACATTGCTGGAAGTCGCGAGAGATGCTTCTCTTAACAGGATGAACTGTTTAGCGTTGTATTTTCAGAAGTGCATGTCATAAAAATTAGGCTCTCGCTTCTCAAAATTCTTACAGAAGGACCCTTCTGTTTGGTAGAATGATAAGCAAAGAGTGGATTTTCGAGTTGATCCTATCCAATTTTGACTCACTAATGAAAACGTCTGTAAAGGAGCAGATGCCGTTCAGCAAGGGACCTCTAACTTCAGTGCAGAAAGAGAGCGCCTCCTTAAAAACAATAAGCAAATAAGTGTCTTGTAATGTTTTCTACGGCTTATATATATATAAATATATACTTTACACGGTATCGGCTTATATATATATATATATATATGCATATACACGGTAAGCAAAATGGCCACAAAGTCAAAGCAACTACTTACATAGGGTATTCCAAACAACCCGAATTCAAACATTCCAATAATGGATTTATGCATTTGTTCCCATGCACTTAGATTATCACCTAACCAATGACCTGTGTATTTGCCAGCTGTTGGGTACGTAGATCTTGACAAGACGAATGGCCTCTTCTCACTTTGCATTGCGTTAAGTGCCCTAAAGCAAGAAATCAGATTGGTTCAAACGTTCGTTTTTCTGTGAATTTAGACTACAAGAATTCAGCATAGCCTCCAAATCTTTGGCATCTTTAAAAACACATNTTTTTTTTTTTTTTTTTTTTTTTTTTTTTTTTTTTTTTTTTTTTTTTTTTTTTTTTTTTTTTTTTTTTTTTTTTTTTTTTTTTTTTTTTTTTTTTTTTTTTTTTTTTTTTTTTTTTTTTTTTTTTTTTTTTTTTTTTTTTTTTTTTTTTTTTTTTTTTTTTTTTTTTTTTTTTTTTTTTTTTTTTTTTTTTTTTTTTTTTTTTTTTTTTTTTTTTTTTTTTTTTTTTTTTTTTTTTTTTTTTTTTTTTTTTTTTTTTTTTTTTTTTTTTTTTTTTTTTTTTTTTTTTTTTTTTTTTTTTTTTTTTTTTTTTTTTTTTTTTTTTTTTTTTTTTTTTTTTTTTTTTTTTTTTTTTTTTTTTTTTTTTTTTTTTTTTTTTTTTTTTTTTTTTTTTTTTTTTTTTTTTTTTTTTTTTTTTTTTTTTTTTTTTTTTTTTTTTTTTTTTTTTTTTTTTTTTTTTTTTTTTTTTTTTTTTTTTTTTTTTTTTTTTTTTTTTTTTTTTTTTTTTTTTTTTTTTTTTTTTTTTTTTTTTTTTTTTTTTTTTTTTTTTTTTTTTTTTTTTTTTTTTTTTTTTTTTTTTTTTTTTTTTTTTTTTTTTTTTTTTTTTTTTTTTTTTTTTTTTTTTTTTTTTTTTTTTTTTTTTTTTTTTTTTTTTTTTTTTTTTTTTTTTTTTTTTTTTTTTTTTTTTTTTTTTTTTTTTTTTTTTTTTTTTTTTTTGTTTTTTTTTTTTTTTTTTTTTTTTTTTTTTTTTTTTTTTTTTTTTTTTTTTCTGGTTTTTTATTTTTTTTTTTTTTTTTTTGTTTTATGTTTAGGTTTGGGGGGCTGGGGGGGGCGGGGGGGGGGGGGGGGGGGGGGGGGGGAGGGGTCCCAGAAGGTCTGCTAGCTTTGGGCAATAAGATACTCAAGCAGGAACTAAGTACCCAGGGTAACAATAAACCGTCAGTCTATCTTTAAAACGAATCAAAAATCAAATGTACTTACTCGTATGTTGACTTTGACTGCAACAATCCATACAAACTGTGTGAGTTGTATTGCCTTTGACCAAGATGACTCTTTGCAGACATGCATGTGCTTTTCTCAGCTAGCGTTTTTGGGTTCTTCTTGTCAGCCACAAGATCTGAAAGTAAACGGTTGAAATTTCATTTGCCAAACAATATCAACAATGAAAGGGGCTGAGAGAAAATGGATACTACCTTAGAATACTAAAAAATACCGGCTAGTCTGCACTTTAGCGGACCAGCTGTCAATATGGGCAAGTTATGTGTCATAGGGTAAGGGTTTGGGTCAGGGTTAGGTTTTGGAAAGAGGGTTTTAGGGTAAGTTATGGCTAGTTAGGGTTAATTAGGGTAAGTTAGGGTTGTTAGGGTAAGTTAGGGTTAGTTAGGGTTAGGAGGGTATTTCTTCAACACGTTCCCGAGAGATATGACATAAAGCTGGTCCGCTAAAGTGTAGTCGTCCCCCAAAATGTAAAATAACCACGAATCACGGGGATCAAATCCCTTGCTTTCACAACGTCAACTAAAATAGATATAATAGTGAATACTTACTAGGCCAATAAGGAGGGTGTTCATAACTGTTATTTGGGCAGCCTTGAATTCTCCCAGTGATGAAGTTAGCAGGTTCGTTCATGTCCTACGATTTGAAATGGTAACATCAAAAAATTTCCGTACAGATATGCACAAATGTCTTGCTTAAAGAAGTGATTTTACTGGACTGTTTTGCTCTATTTTGATAAGTAGGCCCCAAAATTCCTTTAAGAACATTACTTATTAATGAAGATGAATTACAGCTATTTTACATTTTCCTTATTATAAATTCTCCTGTGCCACCAAGATTTTTCGGAACTTTCAAAAGAAACATATTGACACTTACTTAGATAGGAGGTAATTCTCGTTGTTTCACAGCTTGTAAACAAATAGATCAATAACAACAAAGTAGAATTGTAGAAAAGCACTTACAATCCAAAGACCGTCAAATTCAATCAATTTGTGATGTTCTTTTGTAACTTTGCTCCAATATTTTGTTGCATTTGAATGTGTCCAGTCAGGAAATGCTGCATATGCTCTGAAATACTAAAAATATTAATCAATTGTTTCTCAGCAATACTAGCTCGACATGGAGATTTGAATATAAAATGTGAGTGCATACTTTTTGCAACTTCTCTTTTCTTGATCAAACTTCTTGAGCACTAAATGTTCCAGTTTTCGAGAAATGATTCAACGAGAGCTTGAGAATAATACTGAAATATTTCATGCAGTTTTAATCACCTTTGTTTGATTTTCCCAGTCATAGTCTATACCGATCGTTACATTTGGATAATATGGCCACACCTTCAAAACAAAATAAGAAAAGAAATCAGTTCAAAAGATAAGTTCCAAAATTACAACAGACTTTTCAGATGCTTCAAAGTTTCAAAGGAGTTTGAAAGAAATTTCAAAGTACGAATTTGTATTTGCATTCACATTTGTGGTATTTCTTGTCTACATCCCCCCTTTTCTCTTAGACAACGTAGTTGAAGAATCGGCTGCAGTAAGAGGGGAAGTAACCCGGGGGCAACTTCAATAGGGAGATGGTGGGGGTGTGCCATTTTGACATGTGAAATCACACCTTAAAATTTATAAAATTTTCCAAAAACCATACCCCAAAATTTACAGGCCATGCAAAACGCATACCCTAAAATTCAATATAATAGGTAAAAAAACCAAAAACTTTACCCCAAAGAATCATTTTCGAAAATGATACCCCAAAATTTATGATCATACCAAAAATGATACCCCAAATTTATGGCTATTTATGATGTTACCAAAAATAACACCCTAAAATTTATTTTCTGCCTGAAAAAAGGCACCCCAAAAAATGCCACATCCCGTACCAGTATATATGGAAGTGACCCCCTGGGGGGAGTAAAGCAGAAATATGTAAAAAAAAACAATTCCGTCTCAGCCCTATGAATCAAATTTACAGCTTAGGAAGAGGCCAGAAACATTTCTCTGCATCTTTCAAATGTGTCCACGAGTTTTAATTAAACACATTAGTCATGTTTACCTTCCCAAAGAGAGTAGATCCATCTTCGTTTTTCATGAAAACATTAGTTTCTACTCCATAATCATATGCGGTATATGGTTTTGTCTCGTTTGCACTTATTGCTGGATCCTACAAGAGTAAGAGTTTGTGGTTAAGAGTTTGTGCGAAAAAAGTCACGAAATATGACGAAGAATATTAACGGCATGAAAAGTCAGGAAATTAACATACTAAATGGGTGTTGGGTGTAAATAGTAGCCACTTTTTGTAAGTCCGTGATAAGCTGCTAAAACACGAAAACCTTGATCGAATCATCTCATTCTCGAGGTCGAAGCAAACTCAAAAACCCTTGTTAGTTTCTTGGGCAGAAGAAAACAGTCACATCAATGTCTTTGCAAAATGAAAATGACGATGCGAGAGTAC
Organism: Aurelia aurita; assembly: GCA_004194415.1. Taxonomy (NCBI): domain Eukaryota; kingdom Metazoa; phylum Cnidaria; class Scyphozoa; order Semaeostomeae; family Ulmaridae; genus Aurelia; species Aurelia aurita. The sequence continues at coordinate 140,079 of REGM01000287.1, read as the reverse complement.
TTTTGATCTAGCCACACTAAAGCTACTTTGCAATAATATAGCATGTTACATTTCATATGGAAATGAGATGATTTTAAACTTACCAGAATAATGATATATCTGAGACCATCCTTTTTCGACGATCTGACAAACTCTGGTAGTCCAGCATACTTCTTCTTGTTATATGTGAAATCAACATGCCTATCCATGTGATCAATATCTCCATATTGTACGTCCTGAGAGAAAAAGTGAAGAGACAACAGTTGAGAACCAACTTTCAAATCTAAATCGTTGGTTGAAGCTTGAAAAGTAAGCCACACAACCTATAAACAAAGCCAATTAACGACAGCCCTTCGTACCTGTGGAATACCATACTCTCTCATCTTCTGTGTGATATTCTTTACTCTTTCTAGACTGTTGTAGCCCCATCGACATAATTGAAATCCAAGACTCCAATATGGTGGTAAGAATGGCTTTCCAACTGCCTAAAATTGAACAAACAAGAACGAATGCATCTATAGGTACAGGACAGGACAAGAAAAGGAATAAATAATCTGTAAAGATACTGAAGCAAAGTTATCAAGTGGTAGAGTACTTATATGTTAATAAGTGACACAACTATTTGCAAAATAATTTGGTGCGACATATTGCTAATTTTCAAACTGCATTTTTTAAATAACTAATAAACAGGCCCATTCCATTTTCTTCATTGAGAACTCTTTTCAGGCTGGTAAATTTCGGAGAAAGTGGTTATTTTACATTCTCGTTCGCTCTCTTTCGTATCCTAAATAATGGTTTGGTATGGCCATTATGTCAGGCGAATTTATCTTGTGAATGGTTCCCTTACTCTAATAGCCACAAATATGAAGTCAGAAAATGGAGACAAAAATTATTTTTACTTACCACTGTGTATTGTTTGACAACATCCTCTGGTGAAGGTCCAAAAAACATGTAGAAATCGATGATACCCCCAATTGTACGGTATGTCAACGCTGGAGTTGGTTGCAACGTGACGTCTGCGAAGAAGACACTGTATTTATTAACAATAATCTAATAAATGTGGATTTCTAAAATCATCCAAGGTCATTCTTGACATTGTAAGAGAATTCTACAATCTCTTAAAGTGTTCGACCCCTGTTGACAATATCGAATTTTTGCCCCCCCTCCCCCGGTTTCAATGTTGATTGCAGTGCAAAAATGGCTTTTTCATGCATATCCACCGAAAGAATGATTCCCTCAACCAAACAGCATTGGTATGGGGGGAGGGGGGAAATAATTCCGAAGAACGTATATTTTCACAAGGGTCCAACACTTTTGTAAGAGAATTCTAGCTTAAGTCACCGCATGGATAATTTGACATTATTTTTGTCAATCAATAACTCGACTCTCTTGGTCGTTATAGCCCAGTTTATAAAATATGGGTGAATTTAGTTGGTTCATGACCACTCTAGATATTTAAAAGCACCTCTCAGCTACGATAGATTTTTCTAACAGATGCTACATCACTCAAAAATCTCTTTTGGTTCATGTGGGTCACTCTGTATCGTCTAACTCCCTCTGTAGTATCGAAACAGCGTTCTAGCGACTCTATGTTATTCTAACTCATTCTGTTTCATACACAATTTGCCACTGAATCCTTAAATTCATAGAGGAAACAAAATAAAATATCGTGGTNATAATGACATTATTTTTGTCAATCAATAACTCGACTCTCTTGGTCGTTATAGCCCAGTTTATAAAATATGGGTGAATTTAGTTGGTTCATGACCACTCTAGATATTTAAAAGCACCTCTCAGCTACGATAGATTTTTCTAACAGATGCTACATCACTCAAAAATCTCTTTTGGTTCATGTGGGTCACTCTGTATCGTCTAACTCCCTCTGTAGTATCGAAACAGCGTTCTAGCGACTCTATGTTATTCTAACTCATTCTGTTTCATACACAATTTGCCACTGAATCCTTAAATTCATAGAGGAAACAAAATAAAATATCGTGGTATTGAGGTAAGAAAAGTACCCATAGCATTGCTGTTAAGAAGAAGCATTCCATGAGCATTGCCATCTAATTCCATAGCCATATGAAAAGGATGATGTCCATATAAATTGGAGTCAGGCTGCAATAATAACAAGCGCTAATCAATTACAATTACAATTACAAAAGGTAATGTAGCAAACCAATCATGTAAATATTTTTAAAAACTGTGTAAAATTAACAGAAGTCATTGCGTAGGGCAGAACTTTGCAATAATTTCGGGAAACTCATCTTTTTCAAAGTGGAGGCTGTTTATATATACGGGTTTTACCTTTCCGATCCAGTGGGACGTCTGGTTGTACTAGTGTCAGAGGAGAATATTCAGAAAATTTGTTCGTTATCTAATGTTATTCTTTGCTGAATGTTTAATCAAATCAACTTCCGATTTTGCTATTCAAATTGTCACTAATTTTTATATATTCCTGACAATATGAATATACATACCTTGGGGTATTGATCTTCTGACAATCTGCATATACATACCTTAGGGTATTGATCTCTTGCAAACATACCATAACTTTTCCAATTAACGTTATGCAAATAATTTGGGTGTTCATGTTCGCCAAATCCATAAATGTATTTGCTTGGTAACTTCGTTGAAATTTGTATAAATTGATCAGCAAATATCAATGGAGCGACAGTTGTATCCAATCTGAAATGGAATTACAATGTCTTTGAGTAAAANTACATACCTTAGGGTATTGATCTTCTGACAATCTGCATATACATACCTTGGGGTATTGATCTTCTGACAATCTGCATATACATACCTTGGGGTATTGATCCCTTGGGGTATGAATGATACATACCTTAGGGTATTGATCTCTTGCAAACATACCATAACTTTTCCAATTAACATCATGCAAATAATTCGGGTGTTCATGTTCACCGAATCCATAAATGTATTTGCTTGGTAACTTCGTTGAAATTTGTATAAATTGATCAGCAAATATCAATGGAGCGACAGTTGTATCCAATCTGAAATGGAATTAAAATATGCCTTTGAGTAAGATTAGGGAGTATATATAACTACAAAGATTCCCCAGTTTTTTACGCAAATATGTTTCTCTTGACAGAATATGATTGAAATTTCAACTGCACGAAAACTTCTTAAAGTTTGTCCCAAATTAGACGTCAGGAGAGATTTGCGATAACGCAAAATTACTCATCCAAAACAGCTCAATTGTTGTTATTCGCGGGCATTTTCACGTGGCGTCTAATTTGGGATAGACTATAATCTTTTTCGTTCTGGACGTCTTATCTAGGACTCTGCAGTAAAACTGTCTAATCAAACAGTTTCCAATAAAGTCTTCGCTCTTGCTGTTCAAAGCAAGATAACAGTTTAAAATCTGTAATCAATGTCAGACAAAAAACTTAGCACATTACTTTATTTCTTAATGTAATTCAAAGTCTGTACCAAAAGGTGACTTTGAGAACAGTTTTCATGAAGGCTGAAGTAGCATATGATTCCTTATTCCACAGGTCCTGATTCCTTACCGTCCTTGTTTTACCACCTGCCAGCCTCGTTTTGCTTTTGATTCAGTTTTCAAATTTGGCGGGAAAAGGTCAAAAGATTTAGCGGGTGATTTCATCGCGGCCAAAATGATAGCTTTGTTTACAAATTGCCAGAGAGTTCATCCAGTTTATCCAGTTTATCCAGTCTGCAGTTTGGTTTGAAGGAATGCAGACAGAAAACAAAAAATTAAGGATTGTGTTTGTAATTGTATACCAAGGCGCGGAGTAGGCCTTATCATGCCTTATCTGTATCAATTAAGAGGAAAGTATGCAGCAAAGATAACGATAGCGAACCTATTGGTGATGATTTAAAATTCTGAAGAGAATCTAGCCTGCGACGCAGGCTAAAGAGAATCTAGAATTACCAAAAATTTCCAAGATGGAAGAAAAAGAACCCAGCAAAAAGTTGACGATAAATGAATTACTTGACAGAGTTGGAGCATGTGGATTTTACCAAATACGGACCCAAACAGTCTTTCTTTTGTTCATGCTACCAATTACATATCAAGTCCTTATTATGTATTATGTTGGAGATAATCCACCATGGCGTTGCAAAGAAGGCAGCAGGCAATGCAATGTAAAAGGAGAAGTGACGTCACATGATGGGAAGGTTTTTCATAAGAGATGTAAAATGGATAGGAATGAGTGGGAATTTACCAAAGAGGAACAGTATTCAATCGTTACAGAAGTACGTATGAAATTGTTTGTAAGGTTGTAAATAACTTGTAAATGTTTCTACAAGGTTAAACGTTGGAATGAGACACAAATAAAGAACTGAAATTTATAGGATAGTGTAATGGGGAGGGGACATTTCATAGCAAAAAGGCAATAACGAAAGCATCGCTGAAGGTTCAAAGTATCATAATGGTCAGATAATATGCAAATTTTGCTAACTTTATTTAGTAAGATATCAAATATGACTGTTATCATTAGTTTTATTGGCTGTAAATGCTTTCTGATCATATTCATTCCCAATGGTACAAAAGGGTCTATATATGCACTCCTTGTTCGTAGGTTTTTCCTCTTGAATACTTTATAACTCGAGTTGTATAGTCTCTGTTTCTCCCTATTCTTCCAATTCTTGAAAGCGATGAAACGTTCCCCTTCACCTTTTCGTTGCATTGCTATTTATATTTCTCATCTCCTGCTCCATATTTTGAGCATTCTAACCCCCCCCCCCCCACCCTCTCTAGACCTCTAGACCTCTCAGGTAATCGTTAACACCGCAATGCCTGATCATGGAACTCTAATTTTGTATTTTCAGTTTGACTTGGTGTGCGAAAGAGAATTCATTTCATTCACTGCCAACAGTATCCTGTTTGTCGGCTGGACCATCGGTGGCTTCATCCTGCCTTACTTCTCAGACAGGTTTGGTCGTAAGCGAATCCTATTCCCTTCAGTATTCACTATCATTCTCAGTGCCGCTTTGAGCTCTTTGGCTGAACACATCTGGGTTTTCATCCTAAGTCGTTTTATCATTGGATTATGTCAAGGAGGTTGCATCAATGTTTTCATTCTTGCAACAGAATTGGTTGGAGAGAAACACATATCACTATCGGGCACAATAATCTGGTTCTATTTTACCGCTGCTCTGCTTCTAATGACGTTGAAAGCATATTTCTTACAAAATTGGAGGCATCTTGAATTGGCATGTTCGTTACCGTTTGTTGTTATTATGCTCAACTGGAGGTAGGTTCAAGATTCTATCCATTGTGTGCTGGACTACAGGCACATGTTTGCTTGAACCAAATTTAAACGCACTCTGAGACCTTCTGAGAGTAGTAAGCAAAAATTTGAGTTCGAAATTTGGTTCGTTGCAAAGATAAAAAGAAAACTATCACTTCTAATTCTATTTACGTTTCTGCAACCCTTTTGTTTAATTTGCAAAAACATTCAGGTTATTCCCGCGTAAATATCGTACTCCTCTCAGCCATGAATTATTTCAGGGGGGCAAAAAGGGATATTTTCCTCATAACAGATCGTTGTTTCCGCTTTTTCATGTAACATTCTGATGATTTTAGGGAGCAACTGCCCTTGATGCCCCTGAGCTAAGTACCGCCGTGCTCTCTGATTAGACTTATACATCGTCGTAGTTTCGCTCCCTGCCTGAACTGATACATCGCTACAACTGTCTGAACTGATACATCGCTACAACTGTCTGAACTGATACATCTCTCTGATACCCCTCTCTTTTCCTAAAGGTATATTCCAGAGTCGGTTCGTTGGCTGAGAATGAAAGGCAGGCTTGATGAAGCCATGGATATATTCAAAGAAATCGCAAAAGTAAATGGAAAAAGCCTCAGCAATGAAGAAATGCTTCCACCTGAATCAAATGGTGACAAATCAAAATCCACAATAACCGATGTGATCAAACATTCTGCTCTTACAGTTTCCCTTTTTATACAAATCCTCGCATGGTAAGTTTCTGCTTCTTCTTCTTGTGATATCCCTAGCCCTGTCACCCCTGTGAGGACCGTATTACCCATTGTGAAACAATACGAGAAGGTATATTTTCGGGAGGTTAAAGCATGGGCTTTAAGAAACGCGGTAGTTGAATTTCTATAGTAGTTTTCTCCTCCCTGTGTCCCTATGCCCGTGAAGGTTGTTCCCTGTCACTCAAATTTTCAGGACACATGAATACAAGGAAAATGGGGCACAGGGAAACAGGGAAGAACAAACTGCTGTAGGAATAACAACTACCGCGTTTCTTAACGCCCATGGTTAAAGTCATTTAAAATCTTGATTTAGTTCATCACAGGTTCTGTACTCGACACTTTTCTATCAAGAAGTCATTTTACGTCTGATTCCACATTCTAGGAAGATTCAAACTGCGGTCAGACCAGGTATCACAGACATAATTTAACATGTACGTACACACAGCCGAGAATAGAAAACCAACGACATCAAACCATTAGGCCTTTATGTTACGACGAACGAGGCTTTCAGCATTCGAATCCAAACTTAGGTTATCCCACAGGGAAACCAGATTAACTGTTGATTTTTGTAGTTTTTGTTATTTGGTAATTTATTCTATTTTTGTATTAAATCAGCCTCCTGTTATTTTCCGTGATTCTATTGTGCTGCGCAGCGACTTCCACTGCCAAGGAGCGAAGGGAAGGAAACTGCGAAGGAGCGTTTCTTTTCCTTCTCCTCTCCTTCGCTTCTCGCTCCTTCGCATTTTTTCGCCCTCGCTTCGCACGCTCCTTCGCAGTTTCCTTCCCTTCGCTCCTTGGCAGTGGAAGTTCGCTGCGCAGCACAATAGCATCACGGAAAATAACAGGAGGCTGATTTAATACAAAAATAGAATAAATTACCAAATAACAAAAACTACAAAAATCAACAGTTAATCTGGTTTCCCTGTGGTTATCCACATCTTTTTTGGATTGAATGGCTTCAAAAGAATCTTGGTACTTTTCTATAATTCTTACAATAAAACACTGTAAAATCAATTCCTGTAAATGTCAAAATATATTTTTCTACCTGATACCAAGTCTAAGCATGCTATATTTCTTCTTCTAGGTTTATCAGTGGAATAACATTCTATGGCGTATCTCTGTCTTCAAGTGATCTTGGTGGAGATCTCTACAGAGATTTCGCTTTGACGTCATTAGTAGAAATCCCAGCAAATGTTCTCGTCATTGTACTATGTGAAAAGTAAGGCTTTTTAAAGGCTTTTGTTCAACCAGCAGCCTTTGCGCGTAGATTTCTATTGAGGCAGCCATTTTCGTAGACCACTAAAACACTCATTTTCAAAAAACAGAGCACGCAAAGGACCATGGTGGGATAAGAGCCTTTAAACGATTCTTCTTCTGCCAATATTCCTAGCTATGCAACGACAACCGCTCTGATTTCATGATACCTTGTGTCCTTGTGTAGTAAACATGTTTCAAGGCTGTCTTCAGCTTCTAAATAGATAACTCACAATATTCTGAAGGCCACACTTGCAAAAGTTAACATCTCCAGTGAAGTAGGTAGCAGTTCTTGGATGGAGAAGCCTTCGGGGGAGCACTTTATAGAACTGCAGGGTACCTTCAAGCATAAAACGGCTATGGGAAAGAGCACCATGAGTTCAAATAGGGGAGTTTTAAAATATTTGAAGGGGCATGGACACGGTTGCCTCTTTGCCTCCAGGGTCCTGTATATTTCGTTCTTTCGATCTCTTGCATAGGCCACTCCATTTTCCTTTGAACTCTCAAAGAATCCTTCGAAAACAGTACAAAAGTATAATTCAGGAGCATTTAAAAGTTCTCACGAGGTGATGCGAGCTGCTGTCGTCAAAAATGAGAACTCCTTTACCAAGATCTGAATAAACCGTTAATGGTGTGAATTCTTTTCGATAGGTGTGGTAGACGTTTGACAACGGTGATGAGTCTGCTTCTGGCTGGTCTTGCTTGCATTGGGGTCTCGATCGTTCCTTTAAATTTGGCAAACAAAGGTGAGCTGAATGTTATCTTACGCGAAGAATGAAGTTTGTTGTGACTTTGTAGAAGACTTATAAACTAGAACTTACATGTAAAGGCAATCAGAAAAGAACCTGATTGTTTTCAGTTTTGTCTTCAAGCGGACAAGTAACATAGGAAGTATGTGGGTTGTAGTTGGCGTTAAAATCTAACAACGTTTTACAAAACAGTTAGCAGTTACGTTGTCTAGTGTTTCTCCATTCTCTTCAGGTTTCAAATATGTCAGAGTAGGTCTTGGGATGCTTGGAAAATTTGCTGCAACCTTATATTTCAATGCATTTTATGTGTGGTCAGCAGAACTGGCAGCCACAGTAGTCAGGTAAGCATTTATCACTACTTCAGCTTGCACGTTTTCACTGTTCCAAAAATTAACAGTTTTGTTGTTTTTCTTGCTGTCTGTAGCCTCACTACCGTTGAATGAAAGAATACGTAATGTGAAAGCGAGAGTTTTTAATGAACTAAATTCTGAAATTTCGAGCGAATCCTGTAAATAACAAATCTTCACCATCTATAATCCTGTACCAGAAATATAATTAGATTATGTGGTACCCTTCCCTACACAGGCTCCAAGAGCCCAATATTGCAGTAAAACTCGACGCAAGAACATTTAAACTTCTTCTCAAACGAACGTCCTTTGCAACCTCAAACCTTAGTAGAAAAAGAAGTTATTTCTTCTACATTTCTTAGCATTCCCGACGCATTTCTTCTACAGAGACCAGAAAAAGGTCAAACCTTCCTCTGGAAGGCAATTTCATTTAGTTAAACTTCCCTCATTTTATCAAGTCAAAATAACCAGATTTTTCGAACTCCTCGCATTGTTTATAACCCTAAAATCTATAAACCAGTTGCTGTTGCCAAAATCACCCACAATTTTTCGAGTTTGCTGGCAAAAATTACTAAACCTTCCTCAAATATGACATTGACCAGCAAAACCTTCCTCCGGCTCACAGCCGTGGTGCCGTGACTTTTTCTAGACTCTGTTATTCTATTACAGAGCACAGACAATGGGGATCCTAGTCGCAGCAAGTCGTGTCGGAGCAGCATTTTCACCCTTCATCATGACTGGTTTAAAGTACATACATCCAGCTATTCCTTTTGCTTTGGTCGGAGCATTGAATTTAATCGCTGGAATGTTTTCTTTAAAATTGAGTGAAACAAAAGGACGACAAGTTCCCGATACTATACAAGACTGCCTTGATATGACTAATGAAAAAGACGGGCCTAGCCAAATAGGGACTATGATTCACTGAGTGTAAAATCAGACGGTAAGGGTATGAGTAAAGGAAAAATCAATGATAGCTTTGATTTATCATGATTATATGATTAATAAATTATACGAAGGCTTTGATCTAGTGATTTAGAAAGCATGATTGAGAGATGAAGAATTCTCGAATGGATGATTAGGAGATACAGAGAAAACACTGAGCTATTAGCAAATCTGAGAATCAACCAGCGAATCACCCAATCGCTCAAACAATCAATCTGTCAACCATTCCTATCACTCAATCTATCCATTAAACACCAAGCAGCGATCATCAAGCATAAACAGTCTAGGGTAATCAAAGCATATTGCTTTTTCAAATACTATCAGCGGCAATTTGAACTCAGAAATCAATAAAAAACCAAGAAAAATTAGATCTCACAATTACAAATCAAACATGAATAAATCACCAACGAATCACCGAATCAATTGATCAACTAATCAATCAATCAACTATCACTCTTTTCTATCTATTAGCATCCTTAAGATATTTTTTCTGAAATGTTATTCGTATTATTTGTATTAGCAATTTGCTAGAATTTTGCAACATTTTAGGTAATATTTTTATACAATCTTCTTTAGCACAGATTTTTTATGAAAAAAGGATGAAACAGTACTCACAATATTGCATTCGTTTTCTTTCTTCTCACAATGATTCCAAATGGATTTTCTTTGTATTCCCAGCTGTATATCTCATTGTCTTTGTCTATTGTTTCTCTAACATTGACACTTTCGAACAATCTTATAGGTACTTCATAACGCTCTGCTTTCGTGGTTACCTAAAATTTAAATGGAAATAAAATTGCATTAACGAAGATCAGCATTATTATGGAGACTGAAGATATCAACCTCGTCCCCAGGGCCTTTTGTCAAAAGACCCTGGGGACGAGGTTGTGAAGACATATCTGGTGAGGCTGCCCTTTTATGCGGGAATCGAGAGAAACTGGGACATTGGCTTTCAATATTTTGCTCCAAAATATACGGAAACTAAAGATGCTCCGAGACTGGGTATCTTTTTCTTAAATCTCGCCCCTACGTTTTGTATCTGCGTTGAGGTGTCTACCCATGCATTTAATAGCCAAGCCAAACTACCCCTTGGATAGACTTGCCCCAAGTCTATTTCATGAAGTTCGTCTGACCGATCCCTTCCCATAGTTCCTAGATCCGCCATTCCAGCATTCCGTAATGGATCCGGGAACTATGGGAAAGGGATCGGTCAGACGGACTTCATGAAATAGACTTGGGGCAAGTCTGCCCCTTGGAGCAAGCAGCCAGAGATCGTGAATGCCTCTGCAAAGTCGTTATTGGCTGGCGGGGGGAGGGGGGGACAGGACATCAATCTGAATAAATGCAAACAAACACTCATCTTATCTGAAAGGAGGTGCATAATAATTAACGACAGAGTTTTTNGGATAGACTTGCCCCAAGTCTATTTCATGAAGTTCGTCTGACCGATCCCTTCCCATAGTTCCTAGATCCGCCATTCCAGCATTCCGTAATGGATCCGGGAACTATGGGAAAGGGATCGGTCAGACGGACTTCATGAAATAGACTTGGGGCAAGTCTGCCCCTTGGAGCAAGCAGCCAGAGATCGTGAATGCCTCTGCAAAGTCGTTATTGGCTGGCGGGGGGAGGGGGGGACAGGACATCAATCTGAATAAATGCAAACAAACACTCATCTTATCTGAAAGGAGGTGCATAATAATTAACGACAGAGTTTTTAAGTTGGTAAGTGAATTAATTTTGAGGCAACTACTATCTTTTGGACCAATATGGAGTGAAAGATTCATAGCCCCAAACTGAGTTTCTTTCCCCTCCTCCCCAGTGACCAACAAAGTCTGCACGCAGGCTACAAACTGAGTAAAAGGTATCTAAAATGCTTTCTGTAATGTCTGTAATAAATTACCTTGATTCGAAGATGAGTCTTGTAAGAAACCACAGCAACAAATAGCTCCTCCGCATGATCCTTGAAAATCAGCGGCGTATTGATACGTTTAAGTTTGATTAGGTAATCTCCTTTTTGTAGTTTTGTGGATTTTCCTTCTGCCTTGTAGCCGTAGTTGCTTGGAAAGAAACATCTTGGAACACGAGTCTAAAACAGAAAAATATAAATCAATACGATATATAAAGTGAATAAATATTGGAAGGGCTTTGCTACCTTTCTTGAACCCCTGAAACCAAACCACTGACTGTTTCTTCATATCAAATGTTTAGGACACAAGTTTCTGATAGTAGGAGTTTTGTAGTTTCTGGAACCTAGGAAATCGCTTCAAAATATTGGTTGCTAAAAAGATTAACGAAGCTGAGTGATAAACATCTCAGCATTTTTGACAATTACCAAGAAAACTCTGAGAATCAAAACATGAAAACAAACAAGGAAGTAGAGTTGGCCACTTCCGCCTGCTGGCTAACTGGCTAGGAAGGAGTAATCTTCGCCTTTTTTTCAATGGGGTTCAGTAGGCACCCAAAAACTATTTTTCTACTTGGTTAACATATAGCTTTCACCATTTAAATAGCCCCTTTCCCTTCAAACCTTTCCCTTCCCAATTTCGGGTAAACATAGTTACCAAATATCGTGTAGCATATAAAATGTATATCTACAGTGCCACTGTCCTGCAGTTATTTCCAAGCTAAACCAATTCACGTATTAGGAAACTGTATCTAAAACCCACCACATTTGTGCTCGGGTTCATCCATGTACAACCACGAGTTTGACAAATCTTGGCATCACCTTTCAGTCCAGGAAGGCAGTCGAACCTCTTGTTGTCTTCAACAGCAAACACAAAAGACGATGCAGCGAGCACGAGAAGATAAATATAGCTCTCCATTTCTCTGCTAGAAGGTGTAGGCCCTATCATAAACGACCTATAGCATAACTGAGGTTTTTGGTGACATCTGACACATGTTGTGATTGACTGGGGATGTCCTATCTAATTTTGAAATCGATCTGTCTTCATACCACGAAGTGAACTCTCAGCTTACTCCTCAATTCATAAATTGACTTCGTACCCCTACTACATTTCAGAAAGAGTCGCAGAGCTCTATTCTGATTTTCTGGGATCTAAAGAGCACACAAGGGTCAGGTCCCAACCAACTTAGGTTACGGTTGGAGAAGGGGAACACTAGGACTGAGGTCCTACGTCCTACAGTGCCAGCAGGGGTACATGTTCATCGCGAAATTCCTTCGTTCCCCGACCTCACCTATGAAATATTTTGTTTCCTTTGCAAAGTTCCATGTTACGGCCTTTTAGAATAAGTTAGAACATTTTCTTCTCCAAACACAGTTGGCGTAAATTGAAGAATATTTACCCCTTGGTCCCTGTGGATAATTGATGATTGATCTACCTTACACAAATCCTAAAGACGGAAAGCAGTAAAAAACTGACCATTTCTAGCTCTGAAAAACATTTACATTTAAAAACTAAAGTTTCTTCAACTCTAAAGCCAAACAACTACAAAAATAATGATTATCTTGATGCTAATGATCAACGATAAAATGTAAAGAATAGGCTTCAAATCTTAAAAAAGAAGGCGCCAATGGTTATTACATCTTTCTTCTCATAGACCTTTTAGCTATTCTGCAAAAGAGTCTGGATCGAGCGACATTTGTATACACTTTTATACGAAATGTCCGATTGAGTTGCGTTACAGCTTCTGTCACTGTTGTGCACATTCGAAAATTCTTCAGGTTTCTACAAAATGTGCGAAATACCGTTCAATCCAGACTCTTTTGTAGCATAGCTTGAAAGGGCTTTTTACTGCTTTGCTGCAGTTCTACAGTTGACCTTTTTGATATCTTAATTATTTTCAATATTAAAGTGATTTCAATATTTCAACTCTCTTGAGACTGTCATGTTATTAAATTTCTAAATCGTAAACCAGAAGAGCGACAGACTTCTGCTTACAAATATGGACCTCCAAGAAACTATGGTGTTCTTGAAAATTTTAGAAGTTCTCCTCAAATAATTTAGAAGTTATTATGGTTTTTAACCCTTTTCAAAACTTCGATTGAATTCTTTTCATACAAAGAAAAACGCTTTTAATTTAGAAAATAATCAAGATATCAGAAAAGTCAATGGTAGAATTACAGTAAAGTCCCTGAAGTACCTTTCAAGCTATTCAATCCAAAGAAAGACGGAATAGCCATTTACACTATCTGTGTTAAAGATTTGAAGTCTAAGTTAAAATGATATGATGATTTGATATGGAAAACTAAGTATAAAAAATGTTTCAAATGTTCTTTCGTGTCTATAGGAAGAGAATAGGTACCAAAATAAATAACTAAAACACAAAAATAAAAAGATATATGAATTAAGATTCTGAAAACTATACGTTTTGATACATCTACAATCTACCACAAATTTCAAAATATCTACAAAATAAGTATTTTCTATTGAAATTCTAACAAATGCAGCTAGATTTGGCATTCTAAAAGAATACAGTTATTCTTTCAACATGACCATGGCAACTATTGCACGTAATTTGAAGCAAATTGCAATTGTGCTGCAGTTGAAGATAACGTACGAAGACGAATGAGCACTTGATAATGATATATAAAAGTGCCTTTTCCTTTGGCTATATCCTATACGCTGAACTATACATATCCCCTATACACTATATTTAGTTCATAGTGGCCCCCTGTTGGAAACTATAATTCTACGATTAATATATGCGCATTTAAAACTAATTGAAAATATCTACCAGCCCCCAAGATGGAATTGAATCAAGGCAACATCTATTGTCTATGATATCTCTGGTACATATTAGAGTAAATCAAGTTTTAAATCTCCTGAAGAATTATACTTTTCCATATACAACGATTGATCTACTATCAACTCTGCTACGTCTAATGTTAAACTTATCACATTAGCAGACATCATAACAGGCCCTTATTCAGGATCTCAGAATTCTGAGCTTCGATGGAGACTTAATGGGCTGTTTAGAGCACATCTCTATGCAGGGCATCTTTTAACACACAAAGTGGTGGGAAAATTCCACATCAGCCCCTTCAATGTCCCCACCAGTCATGCCCATTTTTCCCACTAGTGAAGTGCCCTTTTCAGCCAAAAACTTTTCAGGATATCATGATTGTAAGTCGAAGACAGGTTTGATAGAAGACAAGTGTACAGTTTGCGTTAATGTTAACTTGGCATAAGATAATTTTTTCCTCAAAAGTCATAATTCATCATTGTGAGTGAGTTCCAAACTGATGCTATTACGGCAGCAGACACTGATTCTATTGCATGTTAAATTGAGAAATAAATTTTTCATTGATTTTGTAAAACGCTCTATTGGGCTATCTGTAGTTGCCCTTTCAATGGATTCCCCACCAGTAAGAAATCCTTAAAAGATGACCTGTCTATATGATGGGTCCGTAATATTATTGTATTACTGAATAGGCAAATATAAAGCCCGGAGAACACTTTCCTTTGAAGCAAGACTGTGCTTTCTCAAGCAGATTTTACTACATAACCGTACATGATTGTGTGAGGCACTTGGACAAAATTTACTAATGAAAACTTTTACTAATATAAGGTTGCTTTGTATTTTTTACCAGTTTAACCTGCAGAGCTGCTTGCAACTGTTTGGACTATTCGGATTAAAAGGAGACTTGAAGCAAGTCCAGCAGCTGCATGGTTACTGTACCAAACAACAAACAGCAACAGCAACCTTATAAACAATCTTAGGTCGCTGTGCACAAAAGCTTCTCAGGGAAATAAACACTAAGGGTGTGTTTGATTGGCACCAATTCTGAAAACGGTAGATTTGGTAGACTAGGAATTTACCTTGGATTGATTCTGAAATTCTCAAAACGGTAGGTTTGATAGGCCTTCTGAACCTTCTGCTCCAAAAGGCAGAAGGTTTGGCAGACTTTGGAGAGATCCTCGTTGTCATTAGCGAATCGCAATGGTGAATCCAAAACCTGCTGTTTTTAAGATGTTTGTGTTTGATTGGGAACTATATTTCCGTCTCTGCGAAGTCTACTGTTTTCAGAATTTGGTAGGTTTGGAATTACCAATCAAACACACCTTAAGAGAAGTTAGGCTAAACCCGACCTTCAGGCTGAGGTTAATAAGAGAAAGCTCTTAATGCAGCATCAATAAATGGCCTTGGGGCATATCTCAACACCAAGCTCATAAGCACAAGCAATTTAATATGCAGCCCCCATTGCATTAATTAGATAATATCGTTGATTATGATATATTACTTACATTGATCTCATTAATAAATTACTCTGCATCTTCGACTACTGTTATCATCATGTTCCTACCTGGCCATACGAATTGCTTTGGAAGACGCACCTAGGGAGTAAGAGAATAATAACATTTACAGTTTGCGCAGTTATACGTAGCAATATTCATTATCATCATCGTCAGCATCATCATCATCATCATCATTATTACTCTATTTTAAGTAGGCTAGAAAGATATTAGCTATATTACAGCTAATGTAGGCCTGCTAGGTTACCTATGAAAAGGTCAACAAATGGCCAGCGATGTTTTCTTATAGAGGTGCAAAACTGTGGAATAGCCTCTCAGCCGAGTCTAAGCAGGCATCCTCCCTGCATAGTTTCAAGAAAACTATTTAGAGATGAGGATTCTTTTCTTTTCTTTTTTTAATGTAAATTATGAACATTATTGCATATACCGGGTGTCCCAAAAAAAAGTACTCACGTTTGTTTGAACGTAGTGCCATATTGAAAAGTGATAGGAATTCGTGGTATCGACTGTCACAGTTCAAAAAGGCTAACTTAGATGTAAATAGTTTGTTTTTCACCGTAGGTTGAACATTCTTAGAGTTATAAGTTCCGAAATGCAAAGACCATCGTCAAGACNAACGATGCAAACACAGGAAAACTTAATGGGATCAACATCCATTTCTGTGGCGATTTAACTACACGGAGAATCAAACTAAAGAAGAAATTAGGTATTTCTCATACCGAAACACAAGTGGCAATAAAGAAGCAGCTTCCAAATTAAACCTCAGTTGAACGGCATCGAGAGACTTTGCTCTGACAAGTTCACTGACTGTGCTGTAATTCGATAGCCTACTATCAGGCCCATCTCCAAGTTCTGAGTCTTCTCTCCTGAAGAAAAATAAAAAAATCAGAATGTATCAATTTGGAAAGGAAGTGAAATCACAATAAGACGTGAAAATTTTATGATTTAGTTTAGCTGCTTGGAAGAATTACAAATAATTATTTCAACATGAATAGCCATATTTGTTTCTGCGTATTGACACACTTAAGACACGGATATTTCCTTTGAACAGCAAGAAATGTTTGTCTGAAAGCTACTATTTGCCCAGAGAATGGTTGAGAATTTTTGGACTCTAGGCCTAAGAACAGAAGTACACATACCCGAACGATGGCTCTGTAATCCTCGTCGTCTTTGTTGTGCTTGTTGGCCTCGATTCTGATTCCACAAAGGTACCATTCTCGATTCGGTGGCCAGCTTTGTAAATAGTCTCTGGACTGCAACTGGCCCACCAACATTTTGCGCTGACGCCACTCAGGTTTGAACCATCTCTCGTGATACCATCCTCCACTCTTTGCTAAATTTGAACGAACAACGAAAAAACGTTTATTTAAACTTCTGTAGAATTTTCTGGTACACTAACAGATGATCAAAATCCTATGAATGTACGCAAAGGCAAGCTCAAAGTTATTACGTGGACGTTTAATTTTGATTTCAACAAAAGAGAACAACTTCCTGCCAAACTTTTGATATGAGATGTTTGGTCTAATCAAATGTCAAAATGATGCTTCGTAGAAGAAGTTCAACTTCACACCATGCTGGTAGGCTTGGTGATTTCTAATGTACACGATTGTGAGGCTGGCCGTGAAGGGGATATCCTTCATTAAGACCCATGTACTTAGTCTACGTTATGTTTCAAAGGTTGTTTTTAAACAGTGAAAATGAGCCTACCTGTAACGTGGGATTAAGTTCAAACATGCTTTTGTTTCTGTCCATATCTGTAACAAGCCACGAACCACCAGTCCTGTTACGAAAATCGAAGAGTAAAATGTTGTTATCGCAAAAAGGCTAGATGATTCCTGAAATGTAATTAACGTTCGGATATCTTCCAGCAGTAGTTTTCTGATAAATTTAGTAAAAAACGTTCAGATGTCTTGCAGCAGTAGTTTTCGGATTGGAATTCCTGAAATGCCGAAATGCTTGCGGAAAATATGTGACAGTTACAAGACTTTGCACGGAAAGCACTCAATAGGTTTTTTAGTTTCACGGTCAAAGACTCAAATCAGTATGCTGTGGCTGTTTCGTGCCCGGTCATTATTTGCTAAAATTCCTTGTATGGTTACCATACAAGGAATTTTAGCAAATAATGACCGGGCACGAAACAGCCACAGCATACTGATTTGAGTCTTTGACCGTGAAACTAAAAAACCTATTGAGTGTACATTTGTGCGACGGCTGAAAATATAAAACAAGCATTACACAGCACAAGAGGAAATCCTATGTTGGGATTGGATAAATATCTATTTCCTGTGGTCCTCCATAAACTGAAAAAGATAAGGACTTTATTGAAGTTTCGAATAAATAAGACTCCCTTTTTTACTCTAGCCTTCTGTGGTTACTGCTATCAACAAAAACATGCCCCACGAATATTTCCGGTTTGGTCGGCAGTGGAGAAGTACCCTTCTGTTCGAGAACATTATGCTAAGTTATAAAGAATAAAAGAATCGTATTTGCTGAACAGAACAGCACATGGCATGGTTAGGGGCGGAAACGTGACGGAAGAAAAGTATATCTTATCTCGTCTAGGCTGTTGCCACGAATTTTCGCCACTTTTACAACAGATGATTGCGCTAAAGAGGGACTTTTTATCAAGGTCCTTGGTGTTCTACGACATATAATCCTCGGCTCCTGAGCGAAAAACAATTATAAACCAACGCAGCTTCTTCCATTGCTTTTATTAAATATACTTGTTGGCTCTGAAGGTAAAAACACATCCATCAATCAAACGAAGTTCTGCGAGACACAAAAGATGTTTGCGAAAAGTTTCGTACCGCGTTCTTTAATTTTATTGTCTATTAATTAAGAAAAAGTTGAAATTTTGGCACTGCTATGTACCAAAAGAGCATGTTAATCCAATAATTTTCGAAGAAAAATTACTCCTTCCACGTTTTGCTTTATCGATAAGGCATTTATACACACTATGTTTCGAGAAGAAGATTGCTTTACAGAAGATCGACTTTTAAATTGAGAGCCAACAAAAGTTTCCTACTTTTTAGCTCTAACCTGAAAATAAACGTCATCAGACTGTGCAAATATCACTAAATCAATAAATCGACTAATCAATCAATAAATCGACTAATCAATCAATCAATCAATCACTAATCAAATAATGTTCTTACTCTGGCATGGATTTCATCAGGTCAAGTACTGCTGGGCCGTTCCAGTGTTGTGCAGCTTGAAGTTCTTGGTTGCAAACACCAACAGCCTGTAAAATTGATGTAGAGGAATAGTTATGATAGCGCAGTTCAAATTTGCTCCACAAGACACCAAGCAAATATAGCTAATCATCATCTAGAATTTAGAAAAGAAGAATTCCCCGTGGCAAAAAGCGTACCCCTGACAATGTAATCACATTTTTCTATCCATTACTAGTTTATCCTTTTGTGAATTTTTCATCCCACATTGATCACAGTAGAAACATAAGATAACAGCAGTAAGAAACATCCATAAAGAAAACAGTGTGGGCTGAATAATTAAGAACTTTGTATTATCAGAATTTTTTGGTTGAAAGCAGGTGAAAATAACTACAAAAATGAGAAACAGAAACAACACCACAAAATGACAAAAAACAACCACATATATGGTGATAATTATAATATATCTCCTTTAAGGATAAAATCAAAAGATTTTAATATATCAAAAAATATGGTTCTAAGATTGATCTAAAACCTGAGGACAAACCTGGACAAAATTGACATAACCAAAAGGTGTATTAATCTGAGGTATATGGCGGTCATCAGCCATCAGCATTTGTTGAATGAATCTGTTATTGCCATCTAATGCATTATGCCATGAGACATGATCACCACTGCATAAATTGTTCTCTGAAAAGAAAATATACAAAACTTGATGATCAGGATTAACATTTTTGTTCTAGACAAGAATCATTATCAAAACAAATTGCAGAGAAAAGTATTCATTTTTGGGCATACCTAAGAAAATGAGTACCCTACTGCCAATTTGAGCTGGTGTTGGCTTCTGCTTGGTAGTCTTGCAAATTGGGAATCCTTTACTCATTTTAGTTTTATCATAGGCGTTAAGAGGCACAGTAGTTGTTCCTACAACAGTCATTTCCTCCCTGTGTCCCTATACCCTATGTTCCTTGTACCCCTGTGTGCCCAGTTTTCCTTGTATCCCTGTGTNCTGCATAAATTGTTCTCTGAAAACAAAATATACAAAACTTGATGATCAGGATTAACATTTTTGTTCTAGACAAGAATCATTATCAAAACAAATTGCAGAGAAAAGTATTCATTTTTGGGCATACCGAAGAAAATGAGTACCCTACTGCCAATTTGAGCTGGTGTTGGCTTCTGCTAGGTAGTCTCACAAATTGGGAATCCTTTACTCATTTTAGTTTTATCATATGTGTTAAGAAGCGCAGTAGTTGTTCCTACAACAGTCATTTCCTCCCTGTGTCCCTATACCCTATGTTCCTTGTAACCCTTGTGTGTCCAGTTTTCCTTGTATCCCTGTGTTCTGATTAGAGTGACTGTGAACTGAAGAAAAGAAATTCTTCTTTCTTTTTCTCCTTCTCTTTCCTCTGATGCAACAACAACAACCTTCATGAGCATAGGGGCAAAGGGAGGAAAAAACTGTTGTAGGAACAACTACCGCGCTTCTCAAATGGTTTTATATGAGTCTTCACTGAGGCTAGTTTCTTTATCTTAGCTGAATAGAGTAGTACAAAATTAAAAGGTTTCCTAAAACGACAAAATTAATTTATATATATTTTGGCAGGAAGATCTATTCGGTTAAGTTTTTGAAGTTGTAACAATAAATTCAATGTGTAACAATGTGAAATCAAACTAATTGTAATGAATCTGAAATTAGTGTCAAGTGTGAAATTGCAAACTATGACAAAGCTACTTACCAGAATGAAAAACGTATCTAGCCAAATTTTGCATCAATTCAGCCGGCCATGTTGGTGGTGCCGAATCTGCTGCGTCTCTTTTCAACCTGAATGACAACTCAAAACCAAATCCACTTGGACCATCATCACCAGTAACGCTACAAAATAAACAAGAATATGTGATAAGATCAATTTTAATTCTCGTTATTAAGTTATCACATTTTGGTCAGCGACCAAAAGTACTCCAGTGAAGGTCAGCCTTACCATGTGAATGTGATCTTTGACAACAATAAAATAAAGGTTTTAGTAATGGTGGATATTGAAAGAGACATGGCTGCAAAAAGCAACAAAAATTGTAAAATAGATATCAGGAAATTTTTCAAAAATTTTCTCAAAAATGTTTCAAAGAAATAAATATTCTTGGACATTGAAAAAATAATTATTGTTGTCATAGAAGTTAGTAGCAATTGATGTTCCTCAAGGATTATTGCTTGGGCCTTTGCTGTCCTTGATCATTTGATAAAAACACTTGAGCTTTTGTTGATGATAACAGCATGATTCTTTGTCAGCCTTGGTTGTTTTTTAAAAGTTGGCTATTACATGTAAAATAAGAGCAAGAACCTTGCAACCAGTTACTTACTCATGAACACGACCATCACCATGGAGATCTGATAACCCACAGCTTACATAATGCCAATGTGCTGGTACACCTTCATGAGGACTTCCAGGATTCGCAAACATGGTAATATAGTCCAATGGGTCTGGTCCATTTAACCTGTAAAGTCAGGAGAAGAGTCACTATTTGCACCATACAGAAATCCATTTTAAATGTCTTTTATATTCAAATACAGGTGCAAATTGTTGACTAATTTATCGCCCTTTTAGATTTTGTAGCCTTTTACAAATTTTCTATATATATATCTTGCAACCCTTCATTTAAAGTGGCACAGAAGCCATGAAAACTTTTGATCAATTTATCAAAAAAAAGTATTTAGCAACCATAAAAAATATGGTAATTTAGTACCATCATTAAATTAAATTAAGTAAATTTGGTACCAGACTTCAAAACCTTTTATTATCATTAGCTCCTCAGTTTTCAACATTTAGTCAATTTATCTTCAATTTAGTCAATTTATCTTCAATTTTATGTCTATGAGTATTGCCATTAATTCTTTTTGATATCACATCAAACTGCAACCAACAACGTCACTCAATTCTTTCTATTTTGTTTCAAAATATTTTAGGAATAATGGTTTTGCTCTTCAGCATAGCTAGTTTTTTCAAAGGGACCTCCATAAATGTAACTTTCTTCTGCTTTCCACTATGACCATACATACCATTCACAACCACTGGTTGTCCTCTTTTCTGACCATTACCAAAACATAAACATTGATGTACAATATCGCACAAGAAAGAACACAAAACAAAATTACAATGAACACACTACAAAAAAATTCTTACCAATATTTTCTCAGCGCAGTAACTTGTAAAGGATTTGGCTGATCAGGATAAATCCTTCTGAGGATGCTGTAGATTCCTTGAAGACCTGGGGGAATAGGTGCACTTTGGGCTGGCTGCATTATTCCAGGAGAGCCATTCATTTTCAAACCCTATGATCTTTGAGCCCACTCACTGGCTGCTATGTGTTCAGTTAGGCCCGCTCTTGACAAAACTCAAGTTAGACTTCGATATTCGACGCTGTAATTTACTAATCAACTTCAACTCTTCCTCTGACCCTTTAAGAATATACTNTCCAGGGACGCAATTGTCATAAAATGCGATTCTTTCCAGGGGCTTCGCCCTTGGACCCCAATGGGGGCTTACAGCGCCCCCATACCCCCAGCTGGATTGGTTAACAATTCATTCGCTAAGAGCAATTCATGCAAAACGAATACCTAAAATATTTGGCTCCCAGCCGCCCCTGTCCATAAATGTAACTTTCTTCTGCTTTCCACTATGACCATACATACCATTCACAACCACTGGTTGTCCTCTTTTCTGACCATTACCAAAACATAAACATTGATGTACAATATCGCACAAGAAAGAACACAAAACAAAATTACAATGACACCACTACACAAAATTCTTACCAATATTTTCTCAGCGCAGTAACTTGTAAAGGATTTGGCTGATCAGGATAAATCCTTCTGAGGATGCTGTAGATTCCTTGAAGACCTGGGGGAATAGGTGCACTTTGGGCTGGCTGCATTATTCCAGGAGAGCCATTCATTTTCAAACCCTATGATCTTTGAGCCCACTCACTGGCTGCTATGTGTTCAGTTAGGCCCGCTCTTGACAAAACTCAAGTTAGACTTCGATATTCGACGCTGTAATTTACTAATTAACTTCAACTCTTCCTCTGACCCTTTAAGAATATACTACCATCACTTAGAGCCTTGAATTGCGCCCTTTTTCTGCCTAATTTCCATTTTCTGCCAACTTTTCTTCATCTTGTCCGACGACTGTCTTTCTTGCCTGCTTCGTCCAGAATTGATTTGATTAGCGCCTCCGCATAAACCACTTTCGTAACTCACTTTCGGAACAATCATGGTCTTTATTTTCATTCAGTTTCTTTCTCTTCTCAAATAATTACTAACGCACAAATGTAACAGATTTGATTATTTAGAAAAAATAGATATTCAGCCCTTCTTTTAGTGCAACTAAAGTAAAACTAGCTGGAAATTGCTCAAATGAAAACCATCTTTGCTACTTGAGTCATTCTTACTGGTTCTGTTTCTCATAACCCAATGTTCAAACCAAAAGTACCCAAGCCCCTAAGAAAAGTTTCCCATCCAAAATATGGTTCTAGATGTTTGTTCTATAAAAGATCGGAGAATTTTTCTAGAAAAAATGGGCTCACTTGACAGCAAAAATTATCGAATTCAGTCTTAAATTATATGGTTTGAGTCTTTATGAGCAATAAAGATCTTCAAAGTTTGTTTATAAATTCCAAATTTATTCAAACACTTGTTGCCAATCAAATTTTATAGATAATCGGGGAGCTCGACTGAAAATGCAGCTCCCATTGACCCCCTGAGTTCCCCCTGGTCGCTGGTCGGGGTGTCGGGGTTGGGTTTTTTGGGTTGTGTTGAAAAACTATAACCTCGTTTCCAGGTAGCAAAAATATTTCGAAGTTTCAACAATGGCGGACAGCGAACAAGGAGCTGCGAGTGCAAGTGGAAGCAGAGAAGATCCGAATAAAGTTGCAGACGAAGTTGTCAACAATTTGAAATCACAAGGATTATTTGATCAATTCCGAAAAGAATGCTTAGAAGAACTCGAAAGCGTGGTATGTCATCAATGAAAAGCTATAAAGCCAGACTCATTTTAGGGCCTATAAACTACTCTCAAAAATTGGTCTAAGTTTTATAAATGTAAACAATGCAACAAAAACTTTTTCATAAAAATTGTGCTGATAGAATATGGACAGACGCATGTACACTATATCTCAAATTCTGGAGGGAAGATCTACATGCAGACAGATATGAGATAAAATGTACATACATGACTGAAAAAGAAAATTTCTTTAACTACACTGCATGGCAAGCAAAGATAAAAATTCAATTTGTAGTTGCATTGTCTATCCTAATAAGCAATGCATTCTTTTTCATTGCAGAACAAGCTTTAGATGTTGATTCCTGTTTCAATTTAACAATTCATGATCAAAAGCCTTGTCCAATTTCCTTTCACCAGCACTTCTGTGTCAAATTATAAGCAAAGATCTCATTTTTTTTATCAGGAGGCATACAGACTATTGAAACAGAGAGTTGAGAATCATGTCGCATCCTTCTTATCAAAATATCGATGGTCGGAGAAAATGTCCAAAAATAATCTCAGGAACAATTTGAGGATGAACATTAACAGGTATTGATGGAAAGGTTACTTAATACATGTGTAAGAAAATGTGAACCAATTGATATAATCTTCTGAAACATGATTTGCAAAGTTAGTAAGTTTTATTGGTATCCAGAAAATTCCACACTGATTTCAGAGAATTTATAATTGGAATTCAATATGTACTAACATTAACAATCAAATTGATCAATCACATCTTGCTAGATTTAGCCATACATGATGAGATTTTATTATATACCTTTACTCCCAAATTGCAATGTGTTAAAAAACCCTGTTTATCCATTATTGTATAAAACCTACAATAGGTATTACGTACAGATTGTTAGTGGTTAGTTGTATGTAAATTGTTACTTGTAAAGCCAGCAGAGTAGCCTCCAACGCCACACAAGATTTGCTAAGACTCAAGGGCGGAGAGCGGATTTTGATTGGTGGAATATTAGGAAAATTGATAAGGAATTTGTTGTATCAAATTTTACTTGTGGAGTAAAGAGACAACTCTGCTAGCGGAAGGTTACAATAAACAAAGCAAACAAAATAGACCTAGTAAACAAATATTTATTTTATTTATCTTCTAACCACAGGTCAGAGGTATTACTGAATGGCATAGACCGCTTAGTAGACCAAATCCTTGCGTCAAGGAGTGATAGTTTTGCAGATCGAATTGGTCCAGAAGTTGACAAGTATCTTGGAATTGACAAAGACAGGGACCAAACACCTGAAAATGATACAATGGAAGTAGAACAAGAATTTTGTGAAACAAATGTCTTGCCTTCAACATCAAAATACCATGATGCAAAGCCACCTCAATCACTTTCACTACAACTGGAGGGTAAAATAACAAATTTTTCTCCAACAGCTTCTTTCCTTCCACCGGAACAAACATTCATTGATCCATCTACAGATTATGGATCTCCAAAAATGATAGAATCTTTAATAGACAGAAAATTTGCTGAAAGCAAAGTTGCTAGCAGTTCTTGGGGAATGCAATCATTCCAGGGGTCTCCTTATGAATCAACGGCAGGATTTGCGCAAAAGGAAGAAATCTTGCAGGCATGGCAGACCAGTAATGCCCCATCACAATTGCAGTCAAATTTAACCAGACCAAGAGAGGTTTCTTTGGTGTCAAATAAACAATCAAGCGTTGGCTTGGACGAAGGTTACGCAACTAAACAAGAAAGGAAGGATTCTGAACTGAAGGCAAGAATTGCAGCTCAGTACATTGCAGCGCAAGAGCATATCAAGAAACAAAGCATGGGTTCCAACAATTCTGAAGGGATTACTAATGCAAATGACTGTTCTGGCTCAGATAAATTTCAGACTACAATAAATGCTTGTGTTGATAAAGCAGAACCATGCATTGCTGCGACTTCAATCCAGAGGTCTGGAGATCCAGTTACTTCTTCAGGAGACGTACAAGTAGACCTCAATCGAGGAGCAAGTAATGATCAAATGTGCCTAAATAGAAAGAATGAGCAACTACCAGAGGCACACCCTTCAGAGAGTCCAGTAGAAGTTGTTAACACGTGTGAAAATACGAGTGCAAATGAGGCTCAAAATTCCCCTGTAGCTGATGGCAGTGCTTTGAAATGTGATATTGTCGATAAGGAAAGGGATAATATTGTTGTTGCACAAAAGCAAAATTCTGCAAGAGGGGCTGAAGCATCAATAGAAACTAATCCAACGAAGGCTGCTGTTGAGATTGCCGAATGCCATGTCTCAAGAGGGGGTACTGCACAGGAAAGTGTCATCGACACAGAAACGAAAGCTAAAGAAACTGATCGTGAGAGAAATGCCAATTCCAATAGTCTGCAAGAGGAGGTATTTACGATGAACGAAACCGATAACTGTATTTCTTATGAAGAGTTTAAAAAGAAAAAAGAGAAATCGGCAAAAGCTGTTCAAGTTGGAGGGGCAACTGTGGAAGGCAAGAGAGAAATATCAGGAAGTCCTGGGCGGTCCGTTGATGAAGAGAAGTTTAGCACCGCTGACGATACTCTGGAAGAACATGACATTTATGCTATGCTAGAGGAAGCAATTGATAAGGAGGAGTGTTACGCTAAAAAGAAACAAGGGGCAACATCTGTAGCGAAAGAAGGGAAAAAAGAAGTTTTAAAGTCATTGCGAAAAGATCACAAAGAGAAAGTTGAAAGCAGCATTGCTGTAAAAGAAGAGAGTTCTTCTGCGGGTTCTTCTGCGGGTGTAGAAGCAGAAAAAGATCATGCACTTGGGCCAGAAAATAGTGATCAGAAGGAATCTATCAAGCAGGATAGTATTACAAAAACTCCTGTTCAACAGCAGTGTGAACGAATCGCCAGTGCGACAACTGAAATAGAACAAGACAGACGAGATCACAATATCACTGTTGATGAAGAGATGGGTGTAAGTGAAAGAAATGACAAAGATTCTGTTTTGCAACGACCAAATGACTCTAAAGTGCAGAAAGAATTGTTTACAGACCGTGATGGAAAGGAACGAAACAGTAATGACTCTTTTGAAGACAAAAACATTGATACAGTGAGAGAAGCTAATCCAGAAGGACATGCAATCTGTCGTACAGATGCAGAAGCTAACAAAGAAGATATCGAAACAGTCCCAAAGCCTGAAATCACGAAAGAAAGCACAATAGACAGAGAACTGAGTTATGATCCCATTAGCCCAATAGCAGGCAATGCGGCTACAGCAGAATCACAAGTCGAATTACCGGAACAGCATGAGCAAAATCTTGACCACCGAATGCAGACAGGGCAATTAGATTTGACAACTGAGAGTGTTGTTGTAGGTACAGGTGTCGAAGAGAAAGAAGGCAGGGTTGAAGCTGATGTTGTTAGTCAGACGAGCAGTGAGGGTGATTCTAAGAAAGATGAGTCGTTGCCCTTTGCATCGGAAGGAAATTGTAGTTCAACAGCTCAGGCAGACCTGCAGCTTGGTGTTGGACAGCGAAGAGTTAAAAGACGAAAGAGATTGATATCAGAGAGTGGAGGACAGGCTGGCAAGGAGGCGAAGACAGCTCGAAGCAGTGATCCTATTGTGGCAGATGAGGATAAACTGAAAAGTGTGACCAGTGAAGAAAACACGGCTGAAGTAGGCAAAGCTAAGAAGCAAAGAGGAAGGCCTAAGAAACCAGAGAGTACTAAGTCGGATTCACAACCTCCGTCAGATTGTGATATGCCAGAAGATATGGCAGAAGAAAAACAGGACAAAGGTGCTGCTGTTGGAGGGACGAAGCCTAAGAAAGGCAGAGGACGGCCTAAGGGTACAAAGAGTGCCAAATCAGATTCCCTGCCCTCATCAGATTGCGAGATGCCCCATGATGATCAAGAAGCATCTCATAGGGACAGAAGTAGAAGTAGATCGAGGAGAGCAGATGAGTTTGATAATATTCGGGGTATTGATAGACAGCGGTCCGTGGGTAGTGAGAGTAACGCTTCGGATACTTGTGTTGAAGGGAAGGATGTCGAGACGCGAAGAACTCGAAGACAGATAAGGCCTAAAAGATGTTACTCGCCTTCTGATAGTAAATGAAGAGTTGTTAATCGTCTGCAACGTAGTATTGCTTGCTGGTAAATCTCTAAGAAATCGTTCTTCAAATAAAAGTTTGAATACGTTCTGTTCGTTCTTTGATAAGCCTTCACGAATAGGTTTGCTGTTCAGAGGTAGCTTCTTTCGATGGCTAGAATGAATAAGAAACTTGTAGCGGATGAGTCAGAACAATGTTTGACGTTTGAAAGCCTGTAGCACTCAAACCATTTATCTGATTCCTGTAAACTGATAATAACTGTGTAGCTAACATCTCAACTTAGATAAGAAAATTTAGTTTGCCAAAATTGGTTGTATCGTTCTCAAGTTTCAAGCTATTTCATAAAAATGTTCCATCTCAAAAATCCTACGATTTTGACAAATTAAATTTTTGTATCTAAGGGTATGTTTGATTGGTAATTCCAAACCTACCAAATTCTGAAAACAGTAGACTTCGCAGACGGAAATTTATTTCCCAACCAAACACAAAAATCTTGAAACGGTAGGTTTCGGATTCACCACCAGGGTTTGCTAATGAAAACAAGAATCTCTCCAAAGTCTGCCAAACCTTCTGCCTTTTGGAGCAGAAGGTTCAGAAGGCCTTCCAAACCTAACAAACCTACCGTTTTGAGAATTTCGGAGTCAATCAAACACAAATCCTGAGTCTACCAAGTCTACCGTTTTCAGAATTGGTACCAATCAAACACAACCTAAGTATACATGTTAGCTGCACAGATATTATGAGTTTATAAGAATCTAATGAATNTCTGAAAACAGTAGACTTCGCAGACAGAAATTTATTTCCCAACCAAACACAAAAATCTTGAAACGGTAGGTTTCGGATTCACCACCAGGGTTTGCTAATGAAAGCAAGAATCTCTCCAAAGTCTGCCAAACCTTCTGCCTTTTGGAGCAGAAGGTTCAGAAGGCCTTCCAAACCTAACAAACCTACCGTTTTGAGAATTTCGGAGTCAATCAAACACAAATCCTGAGTCTACCAAGCCTACCGTTTTCAGAATTGGTACCAATCAAACACACCCTAAGTATACATGTTAGCTGCACAGATATTATGAGTTTATAAGAATCTAATGAATAATTTGAAATATACAGGCTTTTAAACATGTAAACATTTTCTGATTCACCCGGTAGATCTTTAAACAAACAAATTTTTTCAGAGTTAACAAATAAAAGGATAAGAGAACAGAAATGCTTCATTGTCATCATTCATGATTTTATTTCCCACTGTAAGATATTTTATTTTACAATTTGTACATTCTGTGTGTAGCGTATATGGAAGTTTATTTACAAATTTGCACGACTTGCAAGATTCATTCAGCGAGTCAGTGAGTAACTTCACATATCTGCAAAGCACTACTTCTAAGATTCTACAACATAAGATTCTCTTAATACTCTCCTCCTACAAAAAAAATCTTCGAGCAAAACTGAACATCCATCTTGTTTTCAGAAGAAACTGGTTTGCGAGTAGAAATTTCTGACTTTTTACCGAAAGGTGAAGGTGAAGTTGCGTTGTTTAGCGCCAAGCGCTAGGATCGCAGAAGTAGAGAAGACCTAATCGAGTCCGCGACCCCTTGTCATGACGCTCAAATTGTGGGTCTCTACCTGGGATCGAACCCTGTCCGCCTGACTGTTCTGGCTGCAAAGTCAGAGGATTACACTACACCACTGCGCCACAACACCTTCACCACCTCCCCCAACACCTTCACCAACACCTTCACCTTCACGAAAAGCGTTTGGACCATTGCAGTTTTGCTCAAAGACGTCGATGCATTCTGCGCTATATGCATTCTACAGAAGTGCATTAAACTGTATACACGATCAAGTAGCATTATACTGTATACCCGGTGACCCAATAAAAAGTGAACATTTTTCAAAAATCACCACAAATTTATTATGTTATCGATCATAAGAATGTCTTTTCGTGCTTTTGCGTCAAAGATCAAATTAATTTTTGAGATAATCTTAATTTTATTCTAAGGAAGAGAGGCCATAAATTCGCAGCTTAAAAAACCATATTTTGAGCTATAGTCTTGTACAAAATCTCATATTTTCCGCGAAAAAGTCATTCTTTGTGATGTCATATGAAATTTTGAACCCCAATGATAAAAGGGCATTATAGGAGACATAGGCAGACAAACTGAGTGATTGGAATGGTTAAAAATTCAGTTATAAGATCAACCCTTGCAGTTTCAGAGTATGCATCAAACCAAATTGCTCTCAAAACAGAAATTCCCACATGCGCAAAGTCACAAATAGAGTTTGAAATATCTATCTATTTAATTTAGAACCTTGACACAAATGCACCAAAAGAAATTTGAAATTTTTATGATGGGCAACGAACCAAATTTTGATGATTTTTCTACTTGCTATGTTGCCATACGACACACCCAGTACAGCTCAAATTGGCTAACAGCATAACATAGAAACTCAAACAATACAGTATAAACGTTACAGACAATCTGAATAAATACACTAAATGCGTACCAAAATGTTGTTAACTTCTATTCGCGTTTATATCTCCGTCAATTGTCTTTAAGAAAATTATGCATGGTGTCCCAAAATGATCGTACTCCGTTTGAACGTCTGCTTTGGAGGAGCAATACTTTTGATTTTCGTGTTTCTGATATTTTTTAACAGAGGATGCTTCAACTTAGATTTTAAGACCTTGCTTTAATGAATCTGACGAGTAATTGCTANCTATGTTGCCATACGACACACCCAACACGAATTGGCTAACATTACAGACTAAATGATTACACAGAAACTCGCTACTTGCGATATGTTACCATGCAACACACCCAGTACAGCTCAAATTGGCTAACAGCATAACATAGAAACTCAAACAATACAGTATAAACGTTACAGACAATCTGAATTTTACACTAAATGCGCACCAAAATGTTGTTAACTTCTATTCGCGTTTATATCTCCGTCAATTGTCTTTAAGAAAATTATGCATGGTGTCCCAAAATGATCGTACTCCGTTTGAACGTCTGCTTTGGAGGAGCAATACTTTTGATTTTCGTGTTTCTGATATTTTTTAACAGAGGATGCTTCAACTTAGATTTTAAGACCTTGCTTTAATGAATCTGACGAGTAATTGCTACGTTATGTCTCGTTCAATTCCTACCCTGACCATCCCCCCGGGCAGCCCGGGGGTCGACGAGAATTGAATGCGCAAATGCCCGGGGGCAAGGGAAATTTTTTGGCGAATGCCCGGGGGCCGGGCACTGAGAATATGCCATATTCCCAGTAACTGTATAATTTGAAAGCTCCTGGTGTTGTCAAATGCCTCGGGGCCGGGGAAAATTGACAGAAAATGCCCGGGGGCCGGGAATATTTTTTGTGCAAATACCCGGGGGCATCCCGGGGGGGATGGTCAGGGTAGGAATTAAACGAGACATTATGGTGCAAGGAATACAAAACCAGTGAAAACCACGATTTAGATAGCATTTCTTGTGTCCATGAAAAAGCGACGTGCTGCAGCACAGGTGGCGGGGAAAAATGAATATTATTGCATGATAAAATGTACCTTTAGTGCTTCATTTTTCTTGTTGTTTCTCTTCCAGTCCATCTGTTGTCCGTTCGCTGTTAGGCCCATCTCGAGCCACCTCGAGAACTATGAAACACTAAAGGTACATTTTATCATGCAATAATATTCATTTTTCCCCGCCACCTGTGGCTGCAGATCAAAATGCTAGTCATTGGGTAAAAATATTGTCTCCAAGCACTTTCTTGCAGTTAATTTTGACATTCGTTTTCGTGAATAGCTTTCAAGCTTGTTTTTCGGTGGAAACGTCAACTCAAAATCACCTTAGTAAACGAAAATTTGAAACGAGAGGCCTTTGGTAAATTCCTGCGTCGTGTTGTGATAACTGAGCGATTACTCGTCAGATAAGTAAGTAGCTAAGATTTCATTCGCTAAACTAAAAAAGTAAAAACCTACAATACATGGTAAAAACGAATAAAACATTACAAATTTGGTAAAGGTTAAAAACGTTTAACTTATATCATAAAGACAAACATTCTAATTAAAATGGCAGGGATAGCATTCCATAATGGTCCCCTTATTGGTGAATATGAACGGAAAAATTATATTTACTAAAGCAATGTCTCGAAGTCCAAGTTGAAGCATTCTCTCTTCAAAATATAAAAGACATGCAAACTGAAGTCATAGATCCTAGCATAGATCCTCCACAGCAGACATACAAAACAAAGAGAGTGCAAACAGTTTGGGAACCCTGTATGGGTCATAGAACGATATGTATAACCTCCGATCCTGGGCATGAAACTCAGGACTATTGTCCCCTGGCCCTGAAAACCCCTAACATCAGAAAAAGAAAACACTTAAAGCCTCTACAGATTCAGAAACAATGTTTGAGAAGTGTAAACAACTTTTTAAAAGCTAAACTGTTTAGCTTTTAAAAAGTTTCTTACACTTCTCAAACATAGTACTAAAGTTTCTTAAATCTTTGGCCATCCTAGTACTTACTAGTTTCTTAAATAGAAAAACGTGCAATGTCAACAACTATAAACTTTACAAAGCAAAAATCTACTCTTAAGATAAGGAGTTCATTTCAGGCCAACCGACCCAATTGCACTTGGCCTACGGTGGCCTATTCAACAAAGACATCATCCGGTACCTCATTGTTATTCAAATCAACCGGGGTGCTTTTTGAGTCCGTACTCTTTCCGAGGCTGTTTGTATCTTTACCACTGCAGTCATAATGAAGCCGATGTCGGTCGCGTGATGATGGACTTGAAAATCCGCGTCCGCATTTTTCACAGGAATACGGCTTCGCTCCAGTGTGGATATTCATATGGAACTTCAGCTCATATGATTGCGAGAATGCTTTCTCACAAATACTGCAAACACATGGTTTCACTTTAGTATGTGTGCGTCGCACATGGCTGTCATGCGCGGCATGCGATGCAAACGCTTTGCCGCAGTGCTTGCACTTGAACGGACGCTCACCGCTGTGTTGGCGTAAATGCGTGCGGAGAATAGATGATGCGGTGAACGCTTTGACGCAATGAGGACACTTGTAAGGGCGTTCTCCGCTATGAACACGTTGATGCTTGCTCAGGCTGCTTGATTGTGAAAACCGCTTGCCGCAAACGTTGCAGAGATGCGGGCGATGTTTTTGATGCACGTGTAGAATGTGTATGCGCAGGCGGTCGCGTTTCTCGAACGAGCGTTGGCATAAATTGCAAGGGAACTTACGATCTCCTTGGTCGACGCATCGTGTGTATTTGAGATGCTTGTCTCTGTAGTATCCATAAGAGAATACTTTGCCACAGTGATCACAGGGAAACGAACCTGCTTCTTCTTGTACTGCAGAGAAAGAGACAAAAACAAATTTGCATTATTGCTACTCAACCGAGTAAATACGGATAGGTACTGATACTTGGACTTTCTATGCAGACAAATGATGGGTCTATATCAGTCCTTATTTCAGAGTCCTTGTTTTAGACACCACCTTCTATTACAAAAACTTTAGCTCTTTTGATACGTCTTGAGACCCAGGTTACTTCTTTGGTTCCGTAGCTTGCTACCGTTTAGCACGTGGAATAATGGGTACCACAAGGTTCCATGTTTGATCCGCTGCTTTTTACTACATTCATTGATGATATGTTTGCTTTGGTGACGGAGATATGTATGCAATATGCAGATGATACGACAATTTATAGTACTTATGGAGACTTGGGAAAAGTTGTAGTGGATCTTTGAAATGCTTCTTCTCCGTTGTTAGATTAGTTTCCCGAAAACAATACGGAGTTAGATGAAGAAAAATGAAATTTGCTTGTATTTGGGCAAACACATATGATACTTTGATTAAAACTGGCTTTACACTAGACTTGTTACGTTGAGTCCTAGTAATAGCTATCACCCACCCAACTTACTCGTTCATAATTGTATGAGAGAGTAGAGGGCGGTTGGAAGAAATTACTAGGACTCGACGTAATAAGTCTAGCTTTACACCGCTCGTAAACGTTTGCATTTTAACTGTTTACTTACAAGTATTTTCCGAAGAGACACTACTGACTTCTTTCTTCACTGCAATCTTATATCCCACAGGAATATCCATGTATCGTTCATAGTCAGTGCCATACCAGACCAACAGCTCCTCCCCAGGTGTAACATCCCTCGCAGATTCATAGAATAGTTCCTCTTTATCCTGCAGAATGATGAGATTTTGTTCTCTCCGATATCGTGCGCAATTTACCGCTTTCATCCAGTTGTGAGGCTCAAACGTGCCATCAATATAACAGCTTACTTTACCATGTGAAAACATCTGCGGATGTGAATAAAAAGCTATAGTAAGCTAAAGTGCAATATTTTACAGCAATATGGATCACTGTGTTGTTATTAACTTCGCACATTTTCGTAGGAGAAGTGTAAACGGTTGGCTAAAAACAACATTAGAACAAAGCCTAGATTTATAGCTGCTAGTGCTGCAACAGGTCAGTCTGGGCCTGTTGTTAAATGATATTTGTTTCAGTGTAAGAATTATTCTTCCTGCCGCACCGGGCGAGCCAGAAAAATGTTTAGACGTTTGAAAGCCTGTAGCTTTCAAACCATTTATCTGATTCCTATGATCTGATTATACCTATTTAGTTACATATAAAATTAGATAAGAAAATTTAGTTTGCCAAAATCGGTTGTATCGTTTTCAAATTACAAGCGATTTTATAAAAATGCTTCATCTCAAAATTCTTCAAAACAGGCCTATGATCGTTGCCCTTTTTTGACTCACCCGGTATTAGGCCTGAGTGTGAAGCTGTCCATAACTGGAGTTGAGTACTACCTGTTATAGGTTAACGCATCTTTCGGCATTTTTAGTGGAAAGCTGAGATGAGAGAGAAATAAATGGGCTGGGTTTAGCAAAACTAACTTTGTTGTGACTCACCTCCCAAACACATGAGTTGTCCTTGGTTTTATCAAGCTCATCTAGTCGAAGCACTCTTCCAGTAAATGGACCAAACCTTGTTCCCTGTGGGATGGCATCAGTTGAGAATACACCAACATGAAATAAATTACCAATTTGCATTTGCCTGATCGCAAGGTAAGGTGGTAGCTCAACGTGTTTGCTAGATGAAGGTGGGAAGAACGTTTGCTGCTTTCTTGCACTCTTTGGAATACTGCTAGATGGTAACCATGGTGATAAAGGTGGCATTGGACTGATTGGTGTTAGCAAACCATGCATACCTATGAAAGAAATCTTTGTTAATTGATATTCATTAAATGCAAAAATATTGTGGACAAACAAATTTCGGACAAACTATGTACGGGCGGAATTTCGGACGCTCTCAGAAAATGTCAGATTAATGCAAAAAAAACGATGTATTTGCAGTTCATGTTTTATTATACTCTTGCTGCATCGTTAAAATGTCCAAGTTCACAGGTTGTGTTTTGTTATGAGTTTTGCGAAGGGGACCTCATCACCAATGTCATTCTATCAATACTGTTCAAAGTAAATTCTGTTGAGAAAAATCGAGGGGCGAATCACTCTCTAGAAATCTCGTACACTTTCAACGGAGATCCTTTCGTTTTTTCGCGAAATCCTCTAGAAATCCTTTTGTTCAGCTGGAAATCTCGTACGCTCTTTGAGGGAGTGATACACCCCTCGAGAAAAATAATGTTGTTTGACTCTGTATCTCTATCGACCCATTCCTTTTCTCCGCAAAAAAATTTTTTTTGAGTTAGATATTGGCGTTCATAGACATTAAAATTGCTTTCAAGTTATTTTTCTATAGCGCAAAAAATTTCGGACCGCAAAAAACGAGGTGCGATGTGAGGGTTAATGTATAAGGCAGCAGTAGCGATAACTAGAACGAACATTATTAGTCTAATCAGAATCTATAGAATAGAAACGTACCTTGCGGATATTGATATGGAATGAATTTAATGCCAGATATTGAATGTAGCGGCATCTCAGATTCAGGTTGTGCCCGCAGATACCCGTATAAAACCGCGTCGACATCTGCTTGTGTGAAAGAATACAAGTACTTCTGATTGGCGTATGCCACTTGAGGTCCCGTCTCCATCTTCCACGGCGATCTTCTGCAGTAAAAATACGCAAAGTAAGGGGAATGTAAATCTACTGAGACACGAAATAGGAATCTGTTAGAAAATCTTGGACAGCCCCTGGTCGTGGAGGCCTGGATACTCTTAATGTTTGGGAAGGTCTCCCGATAGCATTGCCCTAACTTCTACATATTGTATTCCAAAGTCATTAGTGTACCAGTTTGCTTTGCTGTTATTGTTGTGATTTTGACTTTATTTTTACCTTTGCTTAGGGACCCTTGCTGATTCCTTTGGGATCCCTTTTCGTGTAATCTTGTTTTTGTTTGTTTTTCATTTCGGTTTCTTTATTTTTCTTCTTAATTTGTTCTTCTGCACCTCTCGTGGGACGGATGGCACACCTGTTTTCCCATTTGTTTTCATCTTTGCTCTCGCACTATTCTTTTTCGCCCCCTCCCCGATTTCAATTGATTCACACATAGTTACAGCACAGGTCCTTTGTTAGGTAGTCTACCTCGTGTGAGCCCATTGTAGGCCATTGTATAGTTGGTTCATAGGAGGGTCCCGAAATTCACAGGAACTGTTCCATAGACCTAATCGGCTAACGCGTGTTTACACCCAATTCAAGTTAAGTGGCCAATCTCTTGACAAAACATCTTTTGATTTTGTTGACCATCTTTCACGCCATGACAACTTGTGCCATGAATACAATTCCCAAGAGTATGGTCACTTAAAATTCTTGTTCATGTTTTAAATAGTATTGCATTGGAGCTGTTGTATTACAAATTTAAACTTAAAGAACGCCAATCAACTAGCATCCTTTGCGCGCTTCGCTTGTTGCCTTTCGACTGCGGCGGCCATTTTCATGTGACAACATTCTCTGCAAAGCGCGGCCGAAAAGGAGGTTGACCGGCGTTCTTTGAAGCGGATATCAATAATTTTGACAGCAAGAGGTTTATGTTCTGAAAAAAAGTCTTGATTTAAAGTAATAAAGTCAGCCGCAGTTCAAAACGAAGGCTAAAATCATAGTTCCCGAAGGGAATGCTAATTCATGGGGCGATTGTCAGGGATATCAACACTGTATTTCAGAGCCCAGATAAACAGATTCCTGGACAGCCTGGTTGGGGAGGCCTGGATACTCCTAAGGTCTAGGAACGCCTTCCGATCGCATTGTCCTAACTTGCTTATGCAGCGTTCAATTTCAAAAACAAAAAAGAGCTTCAGTTACTTTGATATTAGTTACAAAGGGCCACAAAGATGATGTTGTTTGCAAAATTTGCTACCGTTCGCAGTTGCAAGGCTCTTAAATGTTTTGAGGTTACAGTTTCCGGAGATCCCTCGAGGTTTCCAGGTGTAAATAGTAGTCCAAAGAATTAGTCCAAAGTCGAAAGTAGATCGCACAGATATATGCGGCATATATCTGTAGAACTCTCGGCGATAAGATTGCGCTAAAGTAGCTGATACAATTTGATTTAATTATAAATAAAACTGTTATTGTATGACTATTTATTCTTTCATTAAATATGAATTTAAAGCTGCAAGTTCAAAGTTCATGATCTGTAAAAAAGAATGAAATCACGGCAAAGATGTGAACGCATTTCGCAAGCTAAGTAAACAACTTATTTACTAACCTTGCATTGATTTCAAAACAAGATTCTGATTTCGGTTGCCATTCCCGAATTCAACCAGCGCATCGCAGCATTTTTAAAACTTAGATGACCAGCAGGCAGCAGGATACGAAAGGCATCAAAACCTTGCTTATTAGGTGTGCCATTAAAAATTCTTTTTGTCAAGAGAGGAACAATATTAAATATTCCTTTATCTAACCAATACTCTATCGTCACCTCTTGACCAATCACAATTGGCCAAGAAACCTTCTCGCTCCCTAGAGGTGTCAAAACTACCCAAGTTGAGAAACCTTTTCTGTGAAAAATCACCATTGTTTTGGTTTAAGTGGCATGGTGTATTATTGTTCTTTTGCAAGAAGTTTCACATGTGGAACAATGTCCCGACATCAGCGTTACTTCTTTGATCTGAAAATATGTCTTTATCTGTAAAGCGGTTATTTGTTTTTGATTCAAAGTAAAGACAACAATTTAGGCCCAAGGTGGCAAATCTTGTCGATAAGGCCCGACATACGGTCCCAGTACTGCATAAGGTTCTAAGTACTTTTGTTGATAATTTTCTCACCTAAAACAACAAATAATTAGAAAGCGTGGAGTGGTGCCACCGTGCCACGTCGCACAGCTTCTGAGAACATTCGAGAACAAGAATCAATCGCTCGTTTTAAAACAGGTTTTAGAAAGTATCTCTTGAACCTACAGGACCCAAACACGACCCCTTGGTAGAGCAGCGATTCTTATAATTATTTATATTGTTAAAGGGTCTGTTTCAACCAGCATGCTTTGCACGTGCCATCTCTTGACTGGCATTTGTTGTCGCCATTTTCATGGCCCATGAAAATGGCGACAACAAAGACAAACCAAGAGCTGGCACGTGCAAGGCATGCTGGTTGAAACAGACCCTTTAAGATTTTGGGATTTGAAAATCTCTCTGACCAATCACATATTTTTGAGATTTTTTCTGAGATCATCAAAGATTTTAAAGATATTTTAAGATTTTACAAATCATTTTTGGAGAATTTTATCATTTTTCGGGGAAGATTTCTTTTTAGATTTTTAAAGATTTTTTGAGATTTCTAAGTTTTGAAGATTTTGGGCATTTTTACGAGAGTGTAACGAGATTTATGGAATGATTTACCCCTCGCTTGAATCTCTCAACAACAGTCTGTTCGGATAACAGAGAAGGAAAAGAAAATATACCATATTTTGAAAATCCCTCAGTTATCTGAGAATATTTTTTCTTCACTAAAGCCTATTCACACATTTGATCATAGAATAAACAAATTTATTATCTTCACACGAAATTTGCTAAAATATGCATAAAAATCTGATGTGACAATCAACATAATTCAAATTAAAAACTATCGAACAAGAAAAACTATCTTGAAAATATTTTTCATCAATTATCGAAGTAATCAAGAGAAGTTTAACAACTGTCTTCAAAACATTATCGGAACATTTTAACTTGAATGATGTACTTAAAAATATACGGCGCGCAAGCATATATCGCGCATTTCACGAATTTGAACAAAAATTCTACAGAAATTAATTGCAACTGCAGCTGAAAACTGATAAGGAAACAGTCGAAACAGTCGCAAGGTATAACTGTAGTAGCAGGTCTTAGACGGAGCAAGACCCATTGCTAACCATGATCCTTTGTGGCGCCAAAGTCGACTTTCGTATGATATGAAAATCTTTTCTGGCCGAAGTTCTGTTTGCTATGCTTTCCATTTGGCGCACAAAGGATCATGGTTGGTAATGGGCCTTTAGGGGACATGTAGCTTCGGGAGAGAACGAAATTAATTCACCTGGGAGAGGATGAAATTAACTCGCTTGGGAATGAGTTTTAAAGGGAAGGAACAAACTATTAAGTTCTAAAGACAGCGCTGGGATAGACCATAGTTTGATTCTGACAAGGGAGAAGACCATGTTAGTTTAGGCCTTTTAGCTATTCTACAAAAGAGTCTGGATCGAGCGATAGTTTCATACGTTTTTATTCGAAAGGCTCAATTGAGCGGCGTTGGAGCTTCCATCATTATTATGCACATTCGTAAATTCGTTAGATTTCTACAAAATGTGTAAAAATATTGTTCGATCCAGCCTATTTTGTAGAATAACTAAAAAGTTTATTACGAGGTCTATTACTGAGTCTGACGTTTGACAATGGACTTAAAAGGCGAGGGGCGAGATTCAAAATTGGCGGAGATGTGCCTTTCTAGAATTTTATGTAATGTGTGACGAAAAATAGGCACACACTGTTCTGCGATCTTCCAACTTCATTACTTGTCTTAAAAAACAATGCTACATTGGTGATAAGATGTTCCTGATGAACGAATCTTAACTTTTACCTTACTATAATTAAGCCACCACTTTTCCATTGAAGAAATGGGCCAATTAAGATTAAAAATACCGCAAACAAAGATGGCACCCCCCCCCCCCCAAAGCTACATCCTAAAATCTGGATTTCTTTATATTAAATTGGGAGATATCTTTTTAGCGGACGTGCAATATTCACTCTCAATTGTCCACACAGCGAAGTCCAATTAATCAGCAATTTCCATTGGAGTCTCTCTTTTTTGTCCGCCAAAATCTCCTCAATAATCTTCGGACATCGAGGGAGCACGGACGGGTCCGCTTCTTGACGCAGTGCGAGTACGTAATGTAGGAACTGAAAGAAAAACAATAAAAATATTCTAGATAGCTGAACAGAATATCAAGCAATTTCTGCAGACAAAATCAAGAGCTGCCCCCTCGTTTAGCAAGAATTGAGCAATTTTGGAAGCCATCCGGTGGGGGTGAATTCCTTGATTTTTGTACTTTGTTTCTTGGAAATATACAGCGAGTTTTACAAATATCGGATCATGAATTGGTTTGGCGTAAATCAACTTTATAATTTTAATATGAAAAACAGGAAATTAGCAAATTTTGAACTGGTCGCAAAAACTTTTGGCTCTAAGAAGATTTTAGGGGACAATTATTGCGAAGAGAATGCAAGCCAAAACGAGGCAAGCATTTAGTAGGAAAATTAATATTATAATGGAATTAATAATATTATTAATATCAATATTAATGTTATTTAGGATATCTATCCATACAGATAAATAAATTTGAATATTTTCGGCTGAATGAAACAAAATAGAAAATAAACGGGGACATACCAAGGTGACATCCCTGCATCAACAAAAGCATTCCCTCTCCGCATTTGCCAGGCTACAAAAANAAAGCTACATCCTAAAATCTGGATTTCTTTATATTAAATTGGGAGATATCTTTTTAGCGGACGTGCAATATTCACTCTCAATTGTCCACACAGCGAAGTCCAATTAATCAGCAATTTCCATTGGAGTCTCTCTTTTTTGTCCGCCAAAATCTCCTCAATAATCTTCGGACATCGAGGGAGCACGGACGGGTCCGCTTCTTGACGCAGTGCGAGTACGTAATGTAGGAACTGAAGAAAAACAATAAAAATATTCTAGATAGCTGAACAGAATATCAAGCAATTTCTGCAGACAAAATCAAGAGCTGCCCCCTCGTGTAGCAAGAATTGAGCAATTTTGGAAGCCATCCGGTGGGGTGAATTCCTTGATTTTTGTAATTTGTTTCTTGGAAATATACAGCGAGTTTTACAAATATCGGATCATGAATTGGTTTGGCGTAAAGCAACTTTATAATTTTAA
Source organism: Aurelia aurita (assembly GCA_004194415.1). Lineage (NCBI taxonomy): Eukaryota > Metazoa > Cnidaria > Scyphozoa > Semaeostomeae > Ulmaridae > Aurelia > Aurelia aurita. Next base: position 99,005 of record REGM01000287.1, on the reverse strand, counting down.
TATGAAAAACAGGAAATTAGCAAATTTTGAACTGGTCGCAAAAACTTTTGGCTGTAAGAAGATTTTAGGGGACAATTATTGCGAAGAGAATGCAAGCCAAAATGAGGCAAGCATTCAGGAAAATTTATATTTTTGTGGAAGGATATCTATCCATATAGATAAATAAATTTGAATATTCTCGGCTGAATGAAACAAATTAGAAAATAAACGGGGACATACCAAGGTGACATCCCTGCATCAACAAAAGCATTCCCTCTCCGCATTTGCCAGGCTACAAAAAAATCAAAATTGAGATAGAATCCTTTGTCATACTTAATGAAAAATGCATTGAGAATCGTTCGCATTGCGGTAGAAATATGAATAAAATTATGAGAAGGCATCACAGAAGAAAAAGCAGCATAGATTACAAATATTTTAAAAGGGTGCTGTAAATGGTATTACATCTTTCTTTGGATTAAATAGCTCGAAAGGAACTATAGATGCTCTGCTATAATTCCATCGTGAACTTTCTTAATATCTTGATTATTCTTAAAGGGAATGTGCAATGGTAAATAGGCTTGTCTATAAATAGAACAAAGAAAACAGTCAGACACAGCATTGTTTCATTAGCTATTCATTGTGCAACATTTTTTTCTTTCTATATATCATCATGAAATACGTGCAACTTCGATTTGAATGGGATATTTTTTAGATGTGTTTGCTTTTTGCAAGTGCAAGCTTTTAACCTTGCACAAACCCTTTAAAAATACACTCAAGCAACTTTTTCAAAAAAATGAAAACCACCGAATCTTCTAAATCAACGAAGGAAGATGGGTGGAATTTTCAAGAAAACCAGTTTATGGAGGTCTACAATATGGTGGTAAGCACAAGTATGCCGCTCTTCTTTTGTTTACGATTTACAAATTTGATGACGTCATAGCCTCAAACGAGTTTAAATATGAAAAAAAAGCGCCGTAATTTTGGAATAATGAAGATATAAAAAAAGCATGGGGATAACATTATAGTAAAGCCCCAAAAGTTCCTGTCAAGCCATTCAATGCGTATTAAGAGGTAATAGCCATTTCCATTTACAACAGCTTTTTAAAAAATTTGGAGCCTATGATGGATAAAGCACTGTAAAAATGAAACCAACCAATGATATTAACTTACATCTTCAAAGAACACATTCACCAAGTCTAAAACTTCCATGATGTTTGCTTTCTGTTTTGGCAAAGCGGCAAATAAGCGATTCTGAAAGGAAAGGCTACAGTCATGTTTTGTTTGTCATATTTCCTAATGTAACATATTGACGATTGGGATTAAGACTACGTTCACACAATACCAACACAATTTGAAAACAGCATAACGTTGTTGCGGATAGGNTGAATATATAAAAAAAAGCATGGGGATAACATTATAGTAAAGCCCCAAAACTTTTTAAAAAATTTGGAGCCTATGATGGATAAAGCACTGTAAAAATGAAACCAACCAATGATATTAACTTACATCTTCAAAGAACACATTCACCAAGTCTAAAACTTCCATGATGTTTGCTTTCTGTTTTGGCAAAGCGGCAAATAAGCGATTCTGAAAGGAAAGGGTACAGTCATGTTTTGTTTGTCATATTTCCTAATGTAATATATTGACGATTGGGATTAAGACTACGTTCACGCAATATTAGCACAATTTGAAAACAGCATAACGTTGTTACGGATAGAGCTCCCATTCACACGAAAAGGCGCATTTTTGCCGGCACAATTTGAAAACAGCAAATTTTAAAACGGAACTCTAACCGGTACAAATTTGAAAACAGTGTCGTGTGAACACTAGAAAACGATAAAAACGGAACATTTTTCGACGCTTTCGAAGTGAGGTTGATCGATTCATTAGGCCTATATAAATATCTTTGTCGACTAAATTCAGTCTCTTTTTTGCAGAGGTTGCAAAGAGATTGGTATCGAATTTTCAATCGTTTTCAAATTGTGCCGGTATCGTGTGAACACTAGCTAAAGTTTTGGTACTGTCACATTTTTTGGCGTTTTCAAAATGTTTTTGGCATTGTCTGAACGTAGTCTGAGATGGGTTTAAGGAATTTTTACCTTCCCTTTTTGTGTCTCATGGAATTCTGCTTAATTTGACTGGCTGATTTAGCGTAAGAACACCTATAGAATCACAGTTCAAGCTTCCAGACTGTAAGGCGCTTCCATTGAATGAGTAGAAATGTTCCCAAGTCCTACTTAAATATGACGCTAGAAAGTATGTCTAAAATAATAAGTCAACAAAAGTACTCTATTTAAGCCCCAATTGACGTCTTTTTTGGCAGAAATTTAAGACGGCAATCAAAAGTCTCGAAATTGTTTATAATTTAAAAAAGTACAGCGTTAGAACTTACAGCTTCTTCTTTGTATGGAGAGTTCTCGCTTGTGAGGATCAAAATTTGGCAACTATAAATAATAAAACATAAGAAATGTTAGCACGTCACATTCATCAAAATTTGTTACAGTCAGATACCGTACGCGGACTTAATTTGAAAATTGAAACAAACTGGTCAAGTAGTCAACAGTGAAGTTTTCTGCAAGCAGTATTTGGTGTACTGCAGGGTTCCTCAAATAAAAGAGCACGCGAGCAGAATTTGTAGGAAATTCTCATAGTTAACTCATCTAAATAAACTTTTTGAAGTTATAAATCAAATATTTAGCAGGTAGTTCCTTGCAGGAAGTCTGAATCCTTTCTTGTGCTGGGAGAACAAATTTTGGCTTAAAGCCTTGATTCACTGATTTATTTCGATGCCAAATATATGGTTAGCCATTCGATGACTAACTGTTGTTTCTTACGCAGTTTTCCACAACGCTTTATCCAAACACAGTCATAACTAGACAGTCTAGTAGTACGATGCTACAGCAAACCAGACAACATCTGGAGACAAACTTCTGCTATGAATGACCTTGAGCAAAACATACAAAGATACTTACGCTATTTTCTTGGAGACATCAGCAAACATGTCTGGACGACTGGAGAAAGATACAAATTGTCCAATTAAAACTACGACTAATATCCAGTTTTCAATTTCCAGGTTTTAATGAATACGCAAATACAGTCTTCTGAACTTTGGACCATCTGATCAGCCGTACTAGAAACGACTTTTTATAGATACAAGTTGACATGCTATACATAGTCAAAATGGATTGCAATATCAATAAAACACACAAAGTTTAGAATATAATCAATAGTAATTTCATTTCATCAAAACTCAGGCTATGAACTACTTCGCTAAATATCAACGATATTAAAAAATATAAAAAAATATTACCATGACTTGAAATACAAAGTAAAAGGGAATGTAAGCATATAAAAGTGGCCCGAGCCACTTGCGGTCAGATTCTAGCCTATCAGATATCAGTATTTCCTGTTGACATAGATCAGTTACCAAAATATGGTTCGAAACGCGTCACAGACTATTGTCTTTGCACGGCTATTTTTATCAAAGGCTTAAATATGCATAGATTCCCTTTAATATGACTACCAAACCAATGTCGAATATGTATCTTAGGACAACTAGAAAGAACTCCTATGAGCTTAGCTTTCAGGCCAGGTGTTTGCTGCTTCATTAAAGCTAAAATACAGTTAAGATTAATGAAAATGAAAAGAAGGTTTTTATTATCAATTAAATAACTGCATTTACAATTAAAAATCAAAGACATCTTAAGAGGACGAAAAAGCCATTAATTCTAAAACCGTCTACTATAGGTCAGTCAAGCTTTGAATATTTCACGACGCTAAAATATTAGATTCGTTTGACAGTTCTAATTCTTTACAGTCGACTCTAAATTTAGAATCGTCTTGCGTAAATCTGAGATTTGAGCTCAGATGACCATAATTCAGGTTACTAGTGTTACTAATTTATAGTTGTTTGCCCCATGTTTTCTTTGATTTTATCGGCATAAATTTGCAAATACGTCAAACGTGGAATTCTAATCTTTTAAGAGCTTCTCGGAGTGCTTTAAAGTCATGACTCAGTAAAATTAAAGACGTCAGTAATTTTAAGAAGTTTAATCATGTATTTCACTTTCCAGTGTAAATTCCACTAATATCGTATTTACTCTATTAAGCACCCCTCTCAAGCAAGTGAACCTCACCTCACGAGGAGCTTTATGTATTTGAACCTCACCTCACGAGGAGCTTAATGTACTTCACTTTCCTGTGTAAATTCCACTAATACCTCTATTAAGCGCCCCTCTCAAGCAAGTGAACCTCACCTCACTACATCACTGACAAGGGAGGCGAAAATTACTCCAAAAGTAACATAGGAGGTTTGTGAATCGTAGAGAAATTAGATTTTTGGGATTTTGAGAGTTTTGAGGCATTTCTCGAGAATACCGTATTCTGAATACAATAAAATCAAAAAGTTTCGGACAAAACCTTTTGGCTAAATTGAGTGCTCACGACATTTTTAAGGGGAGCATTCAGTGGCGATTTTTGGTTAAAATTAGCTCAATTCTATGAGAATATAAGCCATTTTAAGCGAAAAATTTGATCAAGAAGCTGCAAAGAAATTTTTCTCTCGATTTTTCAAACAGTAGTGTCAGAAACCCTCAAGAAGTGCCAATTTTGACAAACACCCTGGGGGCTTAAAGGGGCTCCGTCGCCAAAGTGTACAGAAATCTGTAATGTAAACATCACTGTTTTAGGCACGTGTCCATTGTCTTTTGCAGTTTGTTTGGTGGCTTCACATAAGCCACCAAAATGTGACAGTTAAAAATCCACTTATATCCGAGCAATCGTAAAAGATCTGAATATTTGGTTTGTTCCTCTGTAAGGTGCAAGGATTTATCTTCGACATAACTCTTTTCATTTCTGAAAAAAAATATGAATTTCTGTGTGATATTGCCTATAAACAAAACTGCGAAAATCACCGTTTCGACCGAAATTTGGAGACGGAGCTCCTTTAATGGAGGAAATACGATATGCTAAATTACTCACTTCATGTATGATTTCACGAACTGTGCCATGTTGTGTGCATTCTGATTGTTAGACAATTCTTTAATGTATTGATCAACTTTCTCCATGTTCACTTTCTTCGCTTTCTACAAAAATCCAGATAAAAACTCTGCTGTAGCAAACATGGAAAACAACTTCTGCAAAGCTAAGCTTATCTTCAGAGCAAATATTTGTATGTTTTTACAAGAACAATAATTCACGAGTTCAATCAATTTTATTAAATTTTTTTGACTAGAAACAAGAATATAATTTCTATTCTAAATGTTTCAATAAATCTTTAACAGTACATAACTATTATTAAAACAGTTCTTGGGCCTTCTGTCTTGAAACTCAACTTAGTGAGGTTGTATGCTTTTCAAATAAACTGGATCTCTTTTGTCTTTCTGCAACGCAAGATTTAAGTCTCGACTATTTTGAGCTTGCTTCAAGAGATATAGTTACAGATGCATATGATGCTTCCTTCCGTAGTGCTTGAGAAGCAGCAAAACTTCAACAACAAGCTGCCATTTTAAGAGTTCTTTCAAGACATATTTGTGATTAATTTTTAAGAAGAATGATGGGCATGCTTACATTTCCAAAATGATGCCAAATCAGAAACTTCTGTGATGAACTTGAGAAGCCTTTGGTCTCCAAATGCCATGAAGCAAGCTGAAATGCAACCACACATTTATTTTTAACATGCAGGGGAAAGGAATTCATATTTGTTCCCCGACATCGACCATGATCCAGTTTCCTACCTTTCAAATTTATTTTTCTTTCTTTAACAACAGATCATTCTCCTTCCCTGACCGAAGTCGGCATATTGTAAAGAACGTCTACCCTCGTTAATACAGTATGTTTCATAACGAAATACAAAGACTGTGGAGACCCAAGCATAGGAAGACAAAATCTCTTTGGCATCCAGCTTTGTATACACAGATGATAAAATCTTGCAAGACAGGATGCACCAAAATAGTACTCCTGTACCTTTTCAGATCTTTCTGAAATGTTTAACTTTTGATAAATGGAAGTTTGAAGCAAGGTGTACATTGGTTAGAGTTTTACTCGTCAGCATGATGTGGAATAAGTCTACCCAATCACCATTAGAATATTATCAATTAATCAACTGATTAATAAATCAATCGAACAACCAATCGACGAATCAATTAATCAATAAACCAATTAATCAAGCTGTTACCTTCTCTTCTCCCCATTCTCTAAAACCTGCACTTCTGCCAGCAGGTTCCACGAGAACAAGTCCAACAATCCACTCTGGTTTCAGCATCTAAAAAAGTTGAACAATAAATAGTCATCAGTCCCTTCATCTAGGACGTTTATTTCTTCAAATCGCTAATCTTTGCTCCGTGAAACATACGACACTTACACATGCATTTTTAACATCCTACATCAAATAACTGTACATTAAGGGTGTGTTTGATTGGTACCAATTCTAAAAACGGTAGACTTGGTAGACTCGGAATTCGCGTTTGATTGACTCCAAAATTCTGAAAACGGTAGGTTTGGAAGGCCTTTTGAACCTTCTGCTCCAAAAGTCAGAAGGTTTGGCAGACTTTGGAGAGATCCTCGTTTTCATTAGCAAAACCCTGTGGTGATTCCGAAACCTGCTGTTTTAAAGATGTTTGTGTTTGATTGGGAAATATATTTCCGTCTCTGCGAAGTCTATTGTTTTCAGAATTTGGTAGGTTTGGAATTACCAATCAAACACACCCTTAGAATGGTTGCAGTCTCTTCTCTTTGCAAGTCAGTATATTTAATGCTTGAAGAACGCTTGAAGAAGATATTTAATGCTGAAAGAAGATATAACGACAGCTGTTTACTACCCTTTTTAATATTCTAACTACAGTAATATCTACTCATCGAGTGAGACTAGCCCAACTTCCAAAACGAAAACAAGCTCATTTTCCAATTTGCAAACTGCTTCATTAAATTGGAGCTTTTCAGAAATCTTTTGATACAGTCTAGGAATATCCATGCTGCTTTTCAAAGCCACAAAACAATGCATATTCCATCATATAGATCTCATCAGATTATATCACGAGTGTCAAGAATACTCACAGAAAGATGAAGCAAAACATTCGCTCCAGCGCCAACTCCAAATCCAATAACATCTTTTGTTAAGCTAATTGAAAAAGATAATTCTATAAAAATACATTGACAATATATTCTAATCTTGTACCAAGAGCTATGCGGGGATTTGCAAACTTGGGCCCCAGATGACATCATTCTGTATTTATATGAAAACAGAGCAAAATTTGTCTGTTTATGCCTTGCGTTCTCTGCTATGAAAAATGAGCTTTTCATCTAAAAACGTAGCAGTGTTAACGAACCAGGAATGCAACAGTTAACTATAAAAGAAGGAATTTTAAGGATTAATAAATTGCAAGTTTAAGTTGCTTAAAGGCTCTTGTTCAACCAGCAGCCTTTGCGTGTAGATTTCTATTGAGGCAGCCATTTTCGTAGACCACAAAAATGTTCATTTTCATAAAACAGAGCACGCAAAGGACCATGGTTGGATAAGAGCCTTTAAACACTTTTTGCAGGAATTGATGGCAAACTTTAAATCTTGATGGGAAGAGAATTCCTGATTTTAGATCCTTGAATTCGGAATGATTTTTCTCCCCTGTCTTATTTGGGTACCTAGAATAGGTCAGCTTAGTGAGTGCTGTATTTGTGCTTCCCCTTATCATCATCCATAATTTTCAATTCCTACGTTTGACACACAGTATGGGTTACACCTCATCAGCACATAGATTCTTTCCTTGCTACTTTATATAGATCGTTTTCTTTCTTCTCTTTACATCTGCGTGGTCAACTATTTAACAGAGCAATAAGTAAATAAGAAAATAACTTACTTATAATGTTCCAAAACTGTAATAAGCATTTTTGCCATCTGAGGTAAACTAGGAAACTGATATCTGAAAGAAGAAATTGACGAAACTTTTATGAAACAAATTGGTAGATTACAACCTTATCCATAAAAGCATATTTCAGATTTAATTCCAAGGTTACTTGTAACCAAATACAGTTGACTACCAGTGTAACCAACTCCCGACGGAAATCAGAAAGGAGTTCAATGTACTCATGAGATTTCATTAAACAAGAAGAATCTATTTAGAAGTTGTTTTCAAGGGGACGAGAACCAGACATTTAGATTGTTATACCATGAAATTGTTATACTAGGGGCTCTCTATTTTAGGATTCAAATGTAGTCCAAGTTTGGTCCAAGCCCTGATAGTTACTGGCGGCAAAAAAGGGTTGCCATTCCGCTAAAACTATGCCAACAATTATGTGACAGATGCAGGCATTTCCTCAAGAAATATTCAATTCAGATATCCGCTCTTAAAACATCATACTGCACTATAGTAAACAACAGTCTCCAACAGCCAGTGTATGTTACATCCATAGTAAACAACAGTCTCCAACAGTCAGTGTATGTTACAGCCAATATAAAAACAGACAAAACTTCATGTCTGCCTCCTAAAAGGACTTTGATTTAATATTTGTTGCTTGTGTGAAAAACAGCCACATTGTTTAGACTGCTTTTCTTCTTTGGTATTGCAGGCAACTAGTTGATATCACCATTGACCATTTGTTGGCAATTTTAAGCCCTGGCCAAATGAGCACACATTGTTTGCCATACATTTGGGGATTTGCTTTCCAAGCAATGTTTTCCTGGTTGGTCATGTTACAAATCATCGCCTGACAAGCAGAATTGCGCAGACTTTGTCAGGAAAATGTTTTAAATAAATTCCAAGTCAAATCTGAAATATTTGCAAACACACAACCTGGTTCCCAAGTGTATCTGTTGTTAAGTCTAGGCTAGCCCTCAACAGATACCATTGGGACGTGTTGTCAAATTTTGACAGATTTTGGCTTGAATAATTAGAATAATTAGCATAATTAGGCAGACAGCAGGTACTTTCGAATCCCATATTCGACATTTCGAAATAGATATTCTATGATTCGAACACCACTCATTGTGATATTAAGCCGTTCGAATGTTCTTTAAATCGAGTGAATGCAACATCTTCAAGGTGAGAAATTTCTTTTGTTTCGAAAACAGCCAATCAAATTGCATAATAGCCTAACAAGATCCAGGGTCAATGCAGGTGTTGCAGTTTACGGAAAACCATCATTGGCACTGGGTACGAGGTTGGCAAACACAATCATTGCTCATTTGGCCAGAGCTTTACAATTAAATATCTTGCAAATCGTAAGAAAACTTACTGAGAAGAAAACTTGTCAGCCCCATGTTGCTGAAAGAAAAGCAAGAACAAGAATCATTTATGGAATGATTGCTTGATTAATCTTTCAACCTAGGAATATTTTGCTTGTTTCTCTGCAAATTGTAAGAATTTATCTTCAAAATAATGCTCTCATTTTGAAATAAAGAATGACAAAATCTGTGTGAAATGGCCTATCAATAAGATATCACCTTTTCAAAAGAAATTCGGAGATGGTGCCACTTTAAAGGGCCCTGGTCAACCATCATCCTTTGTGCTCTTCAGCTACAAGCTGTATGACTTTAGCCCCTCTCACAGAGGAGCGGCTGGTTGGCGAAGTGGCAGGCCTTTGCTCCTTTCACGCGCACAACGTGAGTTGGAATCCCAGTGGGGTCACCTATCTTCTAGCCTGCGTGCAGACTTTTTGGTTACTGGGGAGGAGGGGAAAGAAAGGAACTACAAAGTCTGCGCAACGCCGTGAATTTTCTTGTTTTCAAATTTTCAATGTGATTGCGCAAGCGAGATGCCCTTTGTTTTCTTTTGTTAGGATAGCCAATCAGTATCGAGTCCTCAAATCCCAGGACCCAATAGATTTAACGAAAGACAGTCTGTATTGTCTTTTCTACAAAGTGAGAAAAAGTTCATTGTCATCAAAGTACTCCAAAATGGCGGATCGCGAAGGGAAGCAGCCCGGAAGCAGATAAGATTATCGTGTAAACATGTCAAAGATTGGGATGAATCGAAGTTTCAGAGTGGCCTAAATCATGTCCAACGCATTTTTAAGATCCATCGGATCCTTGATGAGCAGAAAATTGTGATGAAGAAATTTCTTCAAGGAAGCAACGTGTACTTCAGTGCACCGATTGGTTTTTTAGAAAGTCTCTCGTCTTTCAGAGTTTGCCTTTGATCCTTTGATTGCTGAATGTATGTTGGACAGACCACTTTTCACAAGCATTGTGCTGGTGATTTGCCCGTTACAAGCCATGATTGATCAAGTTAAATTCCTCCGTGATTCCATCGGCCTAAATGCAGCGT
>REGM01000287.1:30197-86655 GCA_004194415.1 Aurelia aurita | reverse complement strand
GGGACCAGCAAAGTTCCACCCCTATGACCTCAAACGGTCTCGATCCTTCGGTGCGATCTTTTGGTAACATTCCTGCTGATGGTCGACTGTAGGCTTTGGCGTGAAATCTCTTGCATCCATGACAATTACTCCGTACTCTCTTTACCATCTTCCTGAGTCTGGGGATCCAATATGTTTGTCTCACATGTGCCATCGTCAGACTCACTCCCCCATGCAACGTTCCAGTGATATGGGTGTCAGCTACAAGCTTCTCACTGAATAGTGAATCTGATGGCAAATAAATTGGGTAGCTTCCTTGAATCCTCCCCATGCACTCATAAATTCCTTGGTTGTTCTTTTGGAGGTTTAATCTCTGCTGTTCCTTTTTGAATCTCTCTGTGCTCTCATTGCGTTCTTGAACTCTCTTAATCCACCACTTGATTTGATTCTGAATCTCCTCTGTGGTGAGTGGACCCTTGATTCTATCTGCCTTCTTTATCTACAGTTGGCAGCGAATCTGTTGATCCATGTCATCAGTCTCATGGTGTCCCAATATGTGTGTTTCTCTAGGATCTCATCGAATTGATCCCTCATTTCTACTGAAGCTTTGAATATCTCTTTGATTGGCTTTGCTTCAACGTCTGATTCTTCTGTTGACTTTGTTTCGATATCGAGTGGCCACTTTTCCTCATCTGATAACCATTCTGGACCACTGAACCATCTCGTTGGAATCCTGTTTCCAGGACAGCTCCTACTCCCGATGTCTGCAGGGTTCTCTACAGTGCCCACATGTCTCCACTCTATGAAATTCTTTTCTTGAATCTGTCTTACTCGGTTGCTTACAAACTGCTTGTAATTTCCCTGTCCCTTTATCCAATGTAAAGCTACAGAACTATCCAGCCATCCATAGCAAGATCTGACTGGTAACCCTGTGAGACTGTTCTTGATGTTTGCCAGTAAATTGGCCGCCATGTGACCTGAGACTAACTCTAGTCTTGGTATAGTTAGCCCCTTTTTCGCTAGCCTTGATTTAGCTGCAAGGAGTGCTTGACTAACTCCCGATGGTTGCGTGATTACTGCATACACACAAGCTGCTGTTCCGAACCCACTTGAATCACCAAAAGCATGTAGATCGATTGCATCTATGCTTTCTCTGTATTTCGATATGCTCCTCGGGATCTCTACTTTATCTGGTAATGACTTTGTCCACTTGTTCCACTTCTCTGATAACTCTGAGGGCAGCTCTTGATCCCATGGCAGTTTTGAATCACAGATATCCCGATAAATAAGCTTTCCCCCCAGAGTCACTGGTGATACAATGCCTATAGGATCGTAGATTGAGGCCAGGTTCTTCAGCAAACTTCTTTTTGTCACATTCTCTGTCTGCTTCTCTGGAAAAACTACTCCAAGTGTGTCTTCGGCTTTATTCCAAGATAAACCTAGCAGCTTTGTTTCATCTCTCTTCACCCCGAGTTGCTGTTTCGCAAAACTCCGCTCTGAAATCTCTGTATCTGTCTGTTGTGTGATGTCACTCTCTAGTTCTGGCAGGTTCGAGTGCCACTTGTGTAGCTGGAAGCCGGCTACATCAAAAATCTTTACGACTTTATCTTTCAGCTCTTCCATGTTGCTCTGTGTCTCCCCTGATAACAATATGTCATCAACATATATGCTGCGTCTTATCTCTTCTACTTCCGCGGGAAATTCTGCTTCTTTGATTCGCATGTGCTCTTCTAACGTAGCCCCTAGCAAGAACGGCGATTGATTTAGGCCGAAAAGGGCACGCGTAAACCGGAATGTTTCTATGTTCTCTCTGTCTCTGTCTTTAATCCAATGGAACCGCAACACATCACGATCCTCTTCCTTGATCCTGATTTGCAGGAAGGCCTGTTTTAAATCTCCTGCAAGTGAGATTGGTCTCACTCTATTCCTTGCTAGGACGTCCCATATAAGATTTTGTAATGGTGGTCCTGTCTCTAGGCATTCATTAAGTGATGGTGCATTGTTGTTCGGCTTTGCAGACGCATCATAAACTACTCTGACTTTAGTGCTTTCAGCTGCTTGTCTCACTACAGGCTTATGTGGCAAATAAAAGGACCTTCCCCCCGGTTCATGGTCCGCTCTTTCAATGATTCCCTGTGCTTCTTGGTCTTTGATAATCTGATTGTACTGTGCAAAGAGCTCTGGTTCTCTCTCTAGTTTCTGGGCTAGCCTGTCTAGTCTTGCAAGGCTCCCAGCTTTGTTATCCTGTAGTAGTGGGCAGTTTGCTTTCCATAAAAGCCCTGTCTCATAGTACCCCTGTGGATCTTGTTTTAACTGCTCTCTAAACTCACTGTAAACTGAATCTTCTCCCCCTTGTTGGTGATTTTCGAGCCCTAGGACATCTAGGTTGCAAAGGCGGTCATAATCTGCCAATGTCCCTTTAGCAAAGAACATGTGACCTGTATCAGCATCTGCTCCAGAAGATATTAGTGTCCAGCCTAATCTGGTGTNTCGTTTCGAAATTTCTTTGTGATTCTAACTCAAAATTGCGCAACCTTGTGACAAAGATGATGTCATGGTCATGTGATGAAAAACAAGAAAATGCACGGCGTTGCGCAGACTTTGTAGTTCCTTTCTTTCTCCTCCTCCCCAGTTACCAAAAAGTCTGCACGCAGGCTACTATCTTCTTTTTTTGGGAATTTTTTTGTTTAAGTATGTGCTGGTGGTGCAGTTTAATGATAAGATTTATCCTCGGTTATGAGAATTGAGAAAACGTTTATACCGTTTATGTCTGTGAGGATATCACCGTTTAAAGAAACTGCACAGGCCAATTAAAAAAATAAGAAAACTACAATAACCTGTTGGGTTAAAACAGTTCATAAACCATTGCTATTTGCTGGTTTGATTCTCCCAGCCATCAAAATCTTAAACATTGTTACTGGATTACTGTATTGAGAAGCTATGCGCCATATTTTCTGCTTGGCAGAAACTCTTAATCACAGGGAAACAAGGAAGAAAAAAGGCGCAATGCATGGATGTTGACCAGGGCCCTTTAAGCAATCAAAATATAAGCATATGAAATTCATCTGAGAGACTTACTTGACCCGGTGCATCGATATGATATATTTTAAATTTATCCCATAATTGTAGATTATCCTCATGATGAAAGAATTCCTTGAAGCTGCTGTCTGTGAAAAAATCACAAAGAATGTCTAATTATATATATTGTTGACATCTGTTATCTCAATTATCTTGAACAAACTTTCATTTCCCATTATGTTGGATTCGTATAGAAACTGTCTGCTATCTCAAACAAATTTCAATTTTCTCTCAGAGTTCAAGATAGCAGATGTCAACTATACATATAGAGGCATCATCTGGCTACATTGGAGTATGATATGGCAACATATCATTTAGGTAGGATGGTGATATGTAAAATAATTATGCAATCTTCAAAACCACAAAGATGTGTATTTCAAAACTCTACCCCTTATTTTTTGGAATTTTGAACGACCATATCTGAGAATAAAACACACACGATCCATTTTGTTTGCCTTTCTTGCCGCTTGGAGGTTACATGCTCTCCTCATGAAAATATGTGACTTTAAAAAAACTTTTTATACCGGGTGAGTCAGAAAAAATGTGGGGCGTTTAGCAAGCCATATTATGGTGAAAAACAAGTCAAATCGGGAGTGTTGAAGCTTTATATTGCAGAAGAAAGATGGAATTAGTTATAGAAATTTAGTTTGTTAAAATCGGTAATTGCTTTCCTTATCTATTTGCGATTTTGTGATATAACCATTTTGGTGAAAAGTTTCGCTAGTAAAAGAACTTTCAGCTTCCTAACAATGACAATGCAAATGACTAGTCCCCAAGGGATACAACGTAAGTAACATTAGTTTTTCCTTTTGTGCTTTAACACAATGCATGGCCTGTTTCAATTTTTGGTAGAGATACAGTATGTCTGTCATGGTTTAGAAGGTCACGCGTGCATCAATATGAATCTCATTGAAGGCCTATTTTAGCAATCTTGCGAAACACCATTTTACTAAAATCACTCGTAATTATGGAATGGAAAAACCGATGTCAACCAAATAAATTTTCACATCTAAGTTACCCGTTTTCATAAGCAATGAGTTTTAAAAGAAACAAATATATTTGCGAATTAAATTGCATCAATAAAAATTGGCAAACACCCCACATTTTTTCTGACTCACCCGGTATATGTGAAAAATAATTAGCAGTACAACACATTAAATATAAAGATGCAAAACTAGAACAAGTTGCCAATACGTCTGTCTAAGAAAATTTCTTGAAATAAAGCATTATGCTTTGAAATTTGACAGCGGATCAAGTTGTCTCATCAGATTAATCAATAGGGGCAAGCAACCATTCAATGTGACAAGGTGTATCAAACCTACCATATACCATAACTTCCTAACCTTTTAATAAGAAGATCATAGAAGCAAAAATGAAAGCCTGCTGTAAGAAAGCTATAAGGTCTTATGACTTTAAATTACTTCCAATCACCCCTACTTAGCTTTAGCTTCTAGTACTGAATAGGGATTTACAACTAGGAACAGATCCTAAATAAAAGAGTGGATTATCCTTGGATGATCATGTTAAGATTTCTGGGATTTTGAGCAACTGTCTGAATGTGGTTAGGAGTCAATGAAAAGTCTTTCTAATCTAAAGATCTATTGCAATAAAAAATCTCATCAGGAATCTGGAGTCTAATAACATAGCAAGGTCATATATGGGCATCATTTGCCAAACCAGTTGCTGCTGATGCTGGATTAGATAAGATAGAAAGTACATCCGCAAGAATCCTGACCCTGACTCTTTTGTATCCTAGCACTTCAACACTGGCAGCCATTTCATTACAGACATGACAATAACTGGTCTTTCCTACGCACCTTTGGACTTTATTAAACAAAAAACTTTAGGAAACGAATCATTTTTTAAACTCGAAACTCTTATCCCTACAGGACTTACTAAACAATTTTCTATCTCTTGTAGAATTGCATACTATTCTTCTGCGCCCTCTTTCTTTCTTTACCTTCTTATCTTATTAATTTTAGTTATCACGGTGTATTCTATGTCACATTCTACACCTTAGTCTGTTGGTGTTTTATTAATTTTTGTCTTTCATTCGAAATTACGCTTCAAATTTATCATTCTACACTCGTTTCTCCTATTATCTTTATACCTGATGAAGAGTTAAGCTCTAAACGTTGTAACTATTACTGTGGAACTTGTCGATAGACGCAATGTCATATTTGATCAGAGGCAGCTACTTTTTGAAAGCTAAAGAATTATGATGGCTATAAATATTCTAGAACTTACGATTCAATCCAATATCGTGGAAAGTAATCAAGGAAGCAACTTTCTTGCGCTCAGGAGCTTTTTCCTAGAAAAAAAATTGAAAATGTTATCCAGTGCTCCTTTGTACACTCCTTTTCTCAGCTTATTGCCCTCACCCTTTTGTTGTCTCTCTTTCTACATTTCGGAAAAGTTTTAGAAATAAAAACTACAGTTCTAACACATGTCTATAAGACTTTAATTTTACAAATAAAATTAATCAAACAGAAGGTCATTGGTAAATCATCAAATTATGGTCAAATCATGAACAATTTGACCAGCATACAAGGAAATAAGCAGTTGGAGGTGTGACAGGAGCTGTCTCTGTAAAGGGTTTTGATAATTTTGCATTCATACCAAAGCTTTCTCACTTTATTTTCCCACTCCATTTATCCACTTAAACCTATCTTTGTAAAATAGTGCTCAACAATAACATCGTTCTTTTTGTAAGCAATTTCCAGTTCACTCTCTTCTAATTGTAAATCTCTTCTACTTGTGATGTCTGATTTCAAGAATGTAGGTTGTGGAAAACAAGATCATTAAGGATCATTTTGTGCTACTTATTCTTTGATATTCAAATTTAGGAGTTTCACCACTAGGTTTCTTATGCCAAGTTATGCTTGATTGTTTCGTGTGCAATTTCATACTAAAAAACGCAGGACGCAAACAAAATCCGATGGCTAGCAGGTCTCACGTGCGCTATCGGGTATTTGTGCAACCTGTTCAAAAATTATGTCATATGTCTTACATATGGGTTAACATGAGAGGGGTTGGATTAGGAGGGATTGGGACAAAATCAACGATAAGTGCTTTTGGTAAAATGCTTCCATGCAAGGAAATGTAAGAGATGGAGGCAATTGATAGTTTACAGTTTGTTTGCTCACGAAACAGGCTCTCATCATTGCTCTATTTCGCTACTGACTGAAAATTGATTCACTTTTGGTTTACACGTGTTTTTTTTATAAGAAACCGCTCATAAGAAACTCAACTCTCAGATTGCCAAAAACTTAAGAAACTCCAGTACTGGGAAAATACAACATAAGAAACTATTTATTTTAATAAAAGAAATCCTTAGCATCGTTTTGCTTTATTTTCACTTGTTTCCCATACCATATTACTCAGAAGGTACTCAAGTAAAGTCTAAACATTGGAAAGGCTTCAAAAAAATTTCTTTGAAATGTTCAGTTGGGCACAGGAAGTAAATGTGAAGATTGTATGGAGCGTAAGAAACTCTGAGTACTCAAAATCTGATAATTTTAAGAAACTATCCAGTACTGGCTCAAATTCTTAGTTTCTTATAAAAAAATATGTGTAGCCGAAGGCGGAAGGCAAAAGGAACAGGTCCTGCATTTGGCTGGCAGGACTGTACTTTCTATCTTGGTCATGAATGATCCATTTCAGATTGTAGTCTCTTTCATCCAGACACTGATTAATTGACTAATGTCAAAGATTACTGTTGGCAGATTTACAAAATATCAACAAAACGACATCACTAAGGATCATTTGTGGCATGCAGGCTTCCTTAAACAGATTTCATGCCTTTAATCAGAGATTCTTATGCTTGTAAATTAACCCCAGAGTGTGCAATGAGAGCCTATGACAGACTTTGTAATGATCCAAAAGGATCTTATGGTTTCCAATTATCAAAGGTTTTCAGATCTATTTCTGTTTTAAGAAACCCCCCCCCCCCCACCACTCAAAGACTATTCCCTGCAACACTGTAACTTGGAAAGGCCCTTCTGAGGTCTGATTAACTTTGTATTAAGCTNATAAATCAGCTTAGAAACATGCGATTTTCGTGCTATTTGTACGAAATGGTCAGCAATCAAGTGGTGTCCAACATATGTAAAAAGGTTTTACATAGAATGTAAGATCATGGGTAGATGGACACTGTTTTGATGGGTACTTTTTGCAACAAATTTCGTGAAAAATTGACATTTAAAGTTGAAAACAAAAAATCTAAGTAATTCTAAGTGTTAGGTATTAATATATCAAAATACTAGAACCTATTTGGAGCATTCCTGCCAAAGGGCCCGTTTCAGATCGTTCTAGTTTTTTCGCAAAAAAAGTTTAAAGATTGCATGTGACATCGGTTTTCCTTGCCTAAGTTCCTTGCAAAACGGTAAGAGTACCTATCTTGACTTTTTCCTTTGAGGCAAGGGTTTTACAAGTGTAGAATTGATTCTTAAGAAACCAAATGAGGTATTCTGTATAAAGAAAAAGTCAAGATAGGTGCTCTTGTCGTTTTGCAAGGAAATTAGGCAAGGAAAACCGACGTCACATGCAATCTTTAAACTTTTTTTGCGAAAAAACTAGAACGATCTGAAACGGGCCCTTTGGCAGGAATGCTCCTAATAGGTTCTAGTATTTTAATATATTAATACCTAACACTTAGAATTACTTAGATTTTTTGTTTTCAACTTTAAATGTCAATTTTTCACGAAATTTGTTGCAAAAAGTACCCATCAAAACAGTGTCCATCTACCCATGATCTTACATTCTATGTAAAATCTTTTTACATATGTTGGACACCACTTGATTGCTGACCATTTCGTACAAAGAGCACGAAAATCGCATGTTTCTAAGCTGATTTATGACATTATAAAGTTGGCAGGAAACGATACGTTGCACCGGAAATTCTAAAGTAAACAACCACTTGAAATTTTGATAAACTTGAAAATTCAATTTCTCATCAGTGGGTTGTCCAATTTTGAATTTTTTTGCGTTCTGTTAAGCCCAAGGATACCCTCTTTAAGGGGGATATAAAAATTTGCATATTTTCGAAAATTCATTTTTTCTATTTATTCCATACCCTGGATCACTGTGCACCACTCAAAGACTATTCCCTGCAACACTGTAACTTGGAAAGGCCCTTCTGAGGTCTGATTAACTTTGTATTAAGCTAATTGCAGTGTCAGGTGCAATCTTCATAAAGCTTTCGTGCAATTAAATTTTAAGGCA
The DNA here is from genome assembly GCA_004194415.1 of Aurelia aurita. Classification (NCBI taxonomy): domain Eukaryota; kingdom Metazoa; phylum Cnidaria; class Scyphozoa; order Semaeostomeae; family Ulmaridae; genus Aurelia; species Aurelia aurita. Next base: position 78,375 of record REGM01000287.1, on the reverse strand, counting down.
TTTAAGTCACAAAGATTATTAGGTTGTGATCATTTAACTTTATCATGAATCAGTAACCACATTTGAAAATGATCTTGCATGCACATGTACTAATTTCAGCTGCAATGGAATTAATTCCTGCAAAGCCTGCTTTGGTTACCAATTTGACCTGCTAAAACCCGCAGTCCTCCGTTTTGCAGCATTGCCCATTTGCTGCATTGCCCATCATTTGCTGCATGCTTTCTTTCTTTCTTCCCTGACTTGAGCACAAAACGGGCCTAAAGTCATGTTGGTTTCATTGCAAGGCTTTTCTTTCTTTTTTGAGTGCAAACTTTATTGTTTAGCTTAAAAATCTTTTTCAACTGTTCCTAGATTTAGCTATAGCCTTTATACTATGTTGCCAGTCTTGCAAACCTGCTATCCCTTGACGTTTAGGCCGCTTCGTGCTGACCTCCAGGGTACATACAGTAGGCGTGCCACAAGTTACAAGATGGCCTCTTCTAACTAAAACCGCAAGGCAAGGGTCATAAGGCCAGAGGTTTCTTGACAAAGAGCTCCGTCTGCCACGACCTAGACCAGACCACTGTCGCTATGATGGTCATGTTGGATTCTCAACATTCTCTGTATCACATTACTATTCAATTTGGAAAGATAACGAAAATAACTTTGTGTTTGGAAAATATAAGCAAATACCGAACAACCTGTTATTTGCCGCCTGTGCTGGTTGGAGGCCTTTTTTATTTTTAATCGAAATTTGTAGTAAATTTATCAATAATTCACGCAATAAACTTCCCCAAATAATACTTTAATTTGCTTATCAACAATTTCACCACTCTAATTGTTACATTGTTAACAATTTGAGGATCAAATAAGTTAATTATGAATACAATAACCAGTCGAAGTTCCAGGAGCCGTCCACCATGTTTCGTTGTTGTGGTTTGCTATCAAGGATTCATGGCATGAAAGCTTTCAAATCCCATTTAAAACAAAGCTTTAGGTTTATTACAAGTAAGATATGATTAAAACATTAATAAACGTTTGAAATGAGATAATAAATAGATTGCTCACCTGAATGGTAACTGTAAAGTCACCGACAGTCTCCACCTGCAGAAGGAAAAGAAATTTGTTAGAGAAGGATGTGAAGACGTAAACATGAGGGTCGAATTACTGAGTAGACGGCAAAGAAGAAGGTCTCATACCTTTTCGTTGAGCTCCCCTTGAAAATCATCATGGTCAAATGATGAAACAGCCTTCATTTTGACTAATGAAGCGGTTTCTCAAGTATATTTGTATTTTGAAGCAGATTTTTTAGAGCACTTGATTTGCAACTCCCTTCTTCGCTCCTCTCCTTGTTCAGCTCTTCAAATCTTGTAAAAGCTGACATTGATAAACCTCTTGCAAAAGTCACGTGACGTGTATTCGAATCCTAAACAATAACCTATTGTTATGTATTTGTTGCTAACAAATCAGGTTCTCTATTGAGGTTAATGAGACAATAGACTTTTGTTTGGTAAGCAAATCAAATTACAAACAATAGCTTATTGTTTAGTTAATCCTCCATTTGATAACAGAGTGATTGTTTACAAACAAATACGAAATCAGATCCCACAGATTTTCTATTCAAGTAAACCAGACAATAGGCTTTTGTTTGGAAAGCATATCAAATTTAGCCCTCTGTTTGATAAATCAAAGAGTTATTGTTTACAAACAAGCAATTCAATCCCTAAACAGAGCACATGCAGACATCTCATTAAAATTACTTCTTGTTTGGAAACTGAACAACGATTTAATGTTTGTCTAACAACAGTTCTCTTCACTCTTCAAGTTTCTTGTCTTTACCAAATTTCCCCTATGAAGTATGCAATCTACGAACCACGCCAAGGTTTATTTAATCATTGGCTAATTCGTTTGTTCTTACATTTGTTCATATATTCTTTCCAAATTCATTGGCAGATCCATTCATTTTTTCATTCCCTTGTTATTTTATTTAAATTGCTTTCTTGTAATACCTTGTGACTAAAATTTCTTTACCAAGATACTAATTTCTTCTCTTAAAAAATTCATTTGCGTGCACAACGTTTGAGTTAGCCACCTATGTTTCAGGGCAATTTTTGCGGTCTACTTTGTCTACATCCATTGATTGATTACTTGGGCGTTGAAATCCCTGCTGGCGTGTCAATCAAAGGCATAAGCAATACATTTTGTGCCCTTCAAAATGCAAATTAAGCCGGTTTTAAAGTTTTTACCTTGTTTAATCCGGGTTAACCTATCAGCAATTGCATCAAATATTCTAAGAAGATAAACAATACCAAATGCGAGGGACATTTTTGTATCATTTGCTTTCCACCCTGGAGGCTGTTTTTGTTCGTTGTCACTTTTCATAAGTTGGAAATTAGAGAACGTTTGATCAAAATTTTAGTCCTTCATCCAGCATGTTCAAAAACAGATCAGTAACACAATTGCTGATGACTCTAGAACGAAATGAGCTATCTTAGTGACATGAAATGTAACATCTAATTGAGCATTTTGACTACAAAATAGTAGCAAAATAGTAGCAAAATAGTAGCAAAATAGTAGCATATAGTAGCATATAGTAGCATATAGTATGATGATATTGGTGGATTATTCGTAATTATACAGTTCGTCGAACGCCTATACCTTTTTTTAACTCACCCGGTAGTTAGAACTGGGTTAATGAACGTGTGAACGCTTATTTAGAGAAGCGGGTTTTGTTCACACCATACCGGTTTAAACTGCTTAAAACTGGTTTCATTGTTGTGTGAATTGGGTATGAGATACACGTATTTGTTTATAAAAAAAGACTCTCAGATCATCAAAAATTAAGGAACTAGAGTACTGGAAAAATGTTACTTAATAACCTTCTTATTTCGTCCAAAGCTTTTTTTACTTCGCCTGAAGGTTTTTTTTCTGCACTTTAATTACTCGGTGCTACCTGAGTAATGCATAAACAAAGGCGTGGTTTCATAAAGCTGGCTATGAAATGATCACGAAAGCGCAGGAGATCCCTCAACAATGTGTACTTGAGGAACCTTGTAAGGAACTGCAAAGAAATTTCAGTACTCAAAATCTGATAATTTTAAGAAAATTTCAGTACTGGGTCAATTTCTTAGTTTCTTATGAAAAGAAATATGTGTAGCCATAAAAAACTGTTTGCTAACAAAAAAAGTGCTAAAATTGAGCAAATTTAAGAACATTCTTGCTTTGACACTCTGCAGACTATGGCACAGTTCGTTTTCTTTCAACCCAAGCGTCGGCCTAGTTTGAAAAACATGGCAAATCTTATTGAGCTCAGCCCAAGTTAACCCCTGGTTCAGCGTTCGATCGCCCCTCCTCTTTATTCCTAAATGGCTAATATGACAAGTTTAGCCGGCTGCAAGAATGAAAAGTTCAAGCTTCATTTCTCCTCTTTGAATCTTATCTCACGATTTACTAGGACAATCTTCAGCTAAACCTATTTAGTATGAAAATCAGGAACTCGGAATGACCTCAACATTTCAACATACTTTGTAATGAACTTGTTTACTGTTTCCCGCGCAAAAACATGAGCAAGCTATCGTATGTTGTGTAGTTTGCAAATGTAACTTGCCAAATGCCTTGAGGTCTTTCCCAATTCATACTCGCAAGAGTTGCAACACACGCTGTCAAGTAACAGGAAAAGCTATGCATCACACAAAGTGACTGAATGCAAACAGATACTTCGATTCTTGAACGAAATTTTGCATAGTTTGAACGAAATTCGCAAACAGAATGCGTCATATTATAAATAGATATGTGGAATAAAGTAATTGGAAATCAAAATGTTTGCCCTCTTTCTTCTGGCTTTATCACGATTTATCACGAAGTTGCGCTTTCCACCGGACACTCTTGGGATGGTGCTGGTTCCAGTTAAGTCCACCTTTGCGACAGGTGAAGGTGAAAGCTGCGGTTTCTAGCGCAAAGCGCTGGGATCGCAGAAGTAGAGAAGACCTAATCGAGTCCACGACCCCTTGTCATGACGCTCAAGTGGTGGGACTCGAACCCTGTCCGCTTGACTGTTCTGGTTGTAAAGTCAGAGGATTACACCACTGTGCCACAACACGTGACAGTATGGTCTTATTGGAGCAATCAATGAGACCGCAATTCAAAACTATAAAAGGCATACCTTTTCGTGGATAGTCTCCCAATCGATGACAAAATCCCCTTCTTTGATTGTGAACATCGTTAATTCCTGCTTTCTCGCAGCGTGTCTCCTAGCATTATGTTTTGAATTACCGAAAAGGCAGTTGGTTCGAAAAGGCTGAAGAAGGATTTTCCAAATTAATATTTGATCTCAACAGAAATATGTAGTACTTAGAGAGATTTGGAGTTTTAAGTTTCAACGAACAATATCTCTTAAATCAAAGACGTCTTTTGCTTTTGTAATGAAGTTGTTGTTGCAAAATTATATCTGGTCTTTTATGGTGTTGGATTTGGCTAAATGCTCGAAAAGTTCCTTTAAAATGTACTTTGATCTTCTGAAATTTGCATGAAAGCGTCAGAACTTGAAAGGTTATCGAACGACAACGTTATTGCTCGTCTGTTTGCCAAGAAAAAGTCTGGACACAGGGAGCTCCCTTTCAAAGCAGCAGAAACTAAACGAATAAGAAATGGACGAAGCGCGGCATAAAAATAAGAAATGGATGGAGCGGGGATCTGCGAAGGAGCAATGAAAGATATTTATTCGTAGTCGTAGCGGTATTTAGGCGAGAACCAAAACTACGACGATGTAACAAGTCTATATTGTCTCTTTTACAGATAACACGATAGCCTCGTTTGCCTCGTTTCTCAAATTAAACGCGAGGCTACACTGATTGATAGACCAAACGCTCTATAAAACGACACGATACTTAACCTCGCTCCCAGGCCCCAAACAGTTTTCTCGAAACCTCAACCCTCGACCGATCTGCGTCAGTATCGACGCAGGAGCACTGATCAGATCAGTGCGCAGGAGTAATGACCGTTGGATGGAGGTTGCACGATACTTGGACTAGTTTCTCTTTTATTGGTTTAACGGATTCTCGAGCCTAGATGACCTTGCCTGGCCACTTCCTTATCAAAAGATCGGTGCGCACAAAGTTCTTATAAGAGAATCGGATAATTCTCTCGCAGTTGCTGAGACGATTTGACATGCGCTCTCCAAGAAATAGATTCACATTCACCTAGATTATCTCCAATTACATATCACCTTATGCGTATTGTATTCCCTTCTACTCGGACACGTGCAGTCTTCCCTTCTACTCGGACACGTGCAGTCTTCCCCTCTCTCACAATTCCCGTCTTAAGGCAATTTTTATTGTAACGAGAAAGAAGGCCCCCCCTTTCAGCAACAATATGTTCCCTTGAAACATAGACCCTGGGCTGGCAAAATAATTTAATTTATTTGAAGTTCAGTTGGCAACTTTTGATGGTCAGCAAACAAAGAAGAGAAAATGCTCTTTTCAGCAACGCAAACCTGAATTCTCATGACATCTCATGACGTAGATTTGTTTAAGTCAACAAAGTCGACTGAGTGATTTTACGATCTATGATTACTGATTAAATGATTATCAATCAAATGATTACCTGTGTGTGCAGCACCAATTCCTTTATCTTTGGCTCATCATCCGTAAAAATATCATCATAACCATCATCATCAGCTGTCCAAAAACCAAAGTTCGCAATTCCGACTCCAAATGATTTTGAAATTGTGAATTTCTGAATACATGGAGCCAGCATCTTGGTAAACTAAGTAAATTCTTGGTAATGCCTTGGATTGTGCTAGCAATTATGATGCTAATGAGNTTGCAAGCTGGCTGGTTTTCCACCCACGCCACGACCCGAGCTTTCTTGGCCTATTTGCCAGCCTGGCCTAGCCAAACAAAGACATATATCTGCAGACTGCAGACGCAAAGCAACGTTGGAAGCCCTTGGGCAAATATTCAGCTCTAGATGGCAAGCTGGGGACAAAATAAAGAAAATTGCCTGTCTTCTTTTGTCTAAAAAGAGCCAAAAAGAAAATTTCCACTTACCTTGCAGAGGACGACTGTGCTGCCATCTTGGTTCGCGTTTAAATTAGGCGCCAAATCCACACGAAGCGGCCCCCTCATAGCCAAAGGAAACTGTCCAGACCATGTACCATATTTGGCAAATTTTTCTAACACGCCTTCTAGACTTGCGCATCTGAGGAAACATCACAGCGTCTCACCCATCTCTCTCTTACTCCCCCGCCCGCTTTCCTCCACAGCGGATTGATTTTCCCTCGCATCCCTTCGCAGATTTATTTTCAACGGAACTGCGCATTTCATATCGCCCTTGTACAGACATGAATATGAACCACTGGTTGCCCAAGGCAATTTCTTAGGGACTAACGGAATCGAGTAACGCATATCCAATGTCAGAACACAAAGGAGGCAAAACAAATCGTTGACCAAATTCCCACCGCCACAACTTCAACGTGAGTTAGAATTGACAATGACAGCGAACTGGCTATCTATTGCTTGGGAAGTTTAGCATTACAGGATGTCTTATGGAAAATACGGGCTGCGACAGCTAATAACTGGAATGCTAAGAAAAGGTACCATTTCTCTAAAAAGGAAACCATCTTGAGCAGATTATACAGGTCACACATTTTCGTAACAATTTTGGTAATTTTTCGACAAATGGCAAAATGAAAAAACTGTGATGAGACTGAGTTTCGAACTCGAGACCTCCTGCTATCTAGGCAGTTGCTCCATGGGTAGGTAGGTATTCCTACAACATTTTTTCCTCCCTTGTGTCCCTATGCCTGTGAAGGTTGTGGTTGTTGAGTCAGGAGAAAGAGAAAGAGAAGGAGAAAGAACCTTCTTTTCTTCAGTTCACAGTCACTCAAACCAGAACACAGGGATACAAGGAAAACCAGGCACGACAACAACAACAACCTTCACGGGCATAGGGACACAGGAAGGAAAAAACTGTTATAGGAACAACTACCGCGTTTCTTAACGCCCATGGTTGCTCTACTGACTGAGCTTACCTCGGTAATACATGCATAGCCAATGATAGTTGATGTCCTCTACATATAAATGTTTGGATTTGTGGGAGACTGCATGCTGCTATGGTCAACGAATCATTGTGCAATTCTCGTTAGAATCTTCCAGGTGTATATCGTGCCTAGTTTGCCCTTTCTCATTCGCACTGGCAGTGAAAAAAATCGTTGTTGTATTAGGCTGTTGTAAACTCTGCAAAACTAAGTTATCTGCAAGATTAACGACACTTATGACATCCTAGAATTAAAGAAATATCCTCTCAAATCATATACCAAAAACCAAATTGTTAATTCATAGAGCTAAATTTAACCGAGCATCCCAGATCTCCACTTTATCTCTGATAAATTCCAGTCCATAAATTATCTTACTTAATCACTTGTGATTCGCTCGGGTCGTTTTCTAGAAATAGGAGCCAAAGCTCATCGCAATAACTGTGGTTTCGTGACAAGGTGAATGGGTTCGTCTCCATGTAACAAAAGATAATGTTACAAGATGTAATTTAAGGGAAACACTCAATCAAACTTATTAATTCTCTGAAGTTATCTCGTGACAAAGTCAAGGTCCTCCAAGATCATGGCCTTGTGGAGACTGTTCTTTTATCCATATAAAAATTTACAATACATGTTACATCCTACTATACCTTCTAATTACTATACAACTATACAATACTACAGGGACGATAACATGGGGAACAAAACGGCATGACTGCCCTATGGCCATAACATGAAACAAAAAACAATACGAGTACAACATGCAAAGAGACGACGAGAGAACAAAACATAAACAAACAAGATACAAACTATAAGTTAAGCTACAAGTTAAGGTAGCTTGCAACCAAATAATTGCAAATTTATTTTGGAGACTGCAGAACAATACAAAATATGTGAAAACTGTTCTTGTCGTACAGGACTTAAAAATCGCGTCGAATATTCCAATGACTTGCTAAATAATATCATCTGACATTATCATATGAATCAAATCTTTAAAAAACATTGCACGATTGGTTGATGTATCTTTCGTTTGATTTAATGGCTTGAAAGGAACCTCAGGTACTTCGTCATAAGTGTTCATCGACATTCGGCAATCTTCAATATCTTGATTAGTTTTAAAATTATTGTGTGTTTCTTTTGATTGAAAGAATTCACGAAAAGTTAAAAAAAATATTAAAACCGTTGTAAATCCTAAACAAATGGAGGGGAAATGGTACAATCTTCAAGAAAAACATAGTTTATGAAGGTCTACGTATATGACGATAAGCATATATCAGTAGCTTTTCTGGTTCACGATTTAGCAATTTGATGACCTCACAGCCGGAAAACTGTTTGAAACACAAAAGACGCTGCTATTCTGAAAATAATCAAGATATCGAAGATTGCCAATGACCACTTATAACAAAGTATCTGAAGTTCTTTTCAGGCCATTAAATCAAACGAAAGATGCATTCAAAATAGTGCAATGTTTTTAAAGATTTGATTCCTAACGTTAAAACATCAATTTCATTGTCGTTTCTTCTCAATCATATCTGACGATTTGCTGTGACCAGTGTCAGATGATGATATCAATAAAATTGTTCTATTATTCAATATGAATTTCAAAACACTAAACACAGAGAAACATACATATATCTTATGCTTACAGTTACTTAACGAGGCGAGTGAAAGTCAATAATGAAAGAAAGGTCTTGATAAGACAACATTCAACAATCCACTAAGACTAATTCAAATATCAAATCTTTTTGGCTTTTGTGGTTGTCTGTGTTTGCCATTCTGTTTTATCACATCTCCCTTTTAAAGGGCATGTAATCTTTTTTGTTCAGAAAAATAAAATAATAATACACGAACTTGTCATCTAACTGAGGTTGTATTCATCTTGTGCACGCTCCTTATATAAGATGGCGATACAAGCAAGAGGCTTAGCTCTGGGGCTGACAGCGAGTTTCTTAAATTTAGGACATTTTTGCAGCCTAAAGATCCTTATGAGTTTCTTAAATTTCTAATGCTGTAAATGTTATTTCTAATGCTTCATAAGTACCTATTAGGATCTCAAAACAAATAACAACAGAATTCGCATTTATAAACATTTGTCAATATAATGTACATTGTCAAAACTTTAATTGTGAAAGTTACACAACTACAAAGGTGTCCTAGCCCTTTTAATCCAGGTAGCATGGTTCTCTAGAGGGTCCTCTTCCAGGTTCTCCCTCGGGTCCTCTTCCGGGTCCTGGTCCTGGGTCCTCCTACAGAGTCCTGGTCCTGGGTCCTCTTGTAGAGTCCTGGTCCTGGGTCCTCGTTAGGGTCCTGAGTCATCAAATTCCGGTATGCCCTTTTAAAGCCATGAAAATCTAGACTGTGAAGGCCAAATCGTTAAGAAGTCTCGTACACTGTTTGCCAAAGCCCTTTCCTATCGCTCTTCCTTTACATGTTTAACTCTTACACTTGGCTTTAAAGACCCACTGCTAACCATGATCCTTTGTGCGCCTAACGAAAAACAAAACAAAGAGAACCTGGGCCAAAACTGACTTTCATATCAAATGAAAGTCGACTGTGGGGCCGAAAAGCATCATGGTTAGCTATAGGTCTTTAAGTAACATTTCAAGTCTTCCAGTTACTTCCACAAAAAGTGATCATTGGATCGAGAAACTAGCTCACAATTCGAAAAAAAGGAGATTCATAAAGTTGAAGTCAATTATCATAAAATTCATAATTCAACTTACATTTCCTACCGTCCTTCTTCAGTATTTGAACGTTACATTCCTTGTCCCTCGAAGTGATGATAGATACGGTTCTAAAGAACATCCTTTTCACTGCCAGAAATAAAAACCTTCCATTCAAGGAGAGATCTGGTCTTGTTCTTCTCGGATCTGAATCGGCAAGCCATATTCCTTACAGTCTGATCCGACAGACGTGCGAGAGTCGGAACGACTGACGACAAGGACGGCAAGCCATGTGCAATAATCCAACAGACTTTATCACACGCCGTGGTTCTTCATAGGAAGAGATCGTCGAGGTATTCTTCAAGTTCTTCGTCTCTGTAGAAAAGGAGAGGAATTTAAGGGTGTGTTTGATTGGTAATTCCAAACCTACCAAGTTCTGAAAACAGTAGACTTCGCAGAGACGGAAATATAGTGCCCAATCAAACACAACAATCTTAAAAAATAGCAGGTTTTGGATTCACCATTGCGATTCGCTAATGAAAAAGAGGATCTCTCCCAAGTCTGCCAAACCTTCTGCTTGTTGGAGCAGAAGGTTCAGAAGGCCTTCCAAACCTACCAAACCTACCATTTTGAGAATTTCGGAGTCAATCAAACACAAATTCTGAGTCTACCAAGTCTACCGTTTTCAGAATTGGTACCAATCAAACACACCCTAAGAGTGACTGTTGGAAGTAAAAACAAAAGGATTCACTAGATAGATGAATGAAATTTCTTTATTGGCAAATAATGGGTCTTTCGACTTAATGCTCTTGCTCGTTTTTGGGTTGATATTTTACGAATAATTCCTTTAAAAAATGTCGGTCAAATAAAATAGACGAATGGGCTAAATATCGTGGAAAGTTCACTTTTTCCTATGATCCTTCCACCTCAAAGAGTTTTGATCGAAATGTCTCAAAAGGAGTGTGCCGCCAGCCTGTTTGGGTGGACACTGGCCCTCGGAACCAGGTTGGCTACTTCCATTTCGCTGAACTTCGCAAGATAAATAAGCTGCATGTGATCTTTCAGAATATTGATCATATATTGACTATAAAGACATGTTGCAGTGACGAGTTAATGAAAGAAACGCAAAGTGAAACAAGAAGCAAATGACGGCTATGTTGAAAATTAACTTTCCTCGAAATCNGGAGTCAATCAAACACAAATTCTGAGTCTACCAAGTCTACCGTTTTCAGAATTGGTACCAATCAAACACACCCTAAGAGTGACTGTTGGAAGTAAAAACAAAAGGATTCACTAGATAGATGAATGAAATTTCTTTATTGGCAAATAATGGGTCTTTCGACTTAATGCTCTTGCTCGTTTTTGGGTTGATATTTTACGAATAATTCCTTTAAAAAATGTCGGTCAAATAAAATAGACGAATGGGCTAAATATCTTGGAAAGTTCACTTTTTCTTATGATCCTTCCACCTCAAAGAGTTTTGATCGATTTGAAATGTGAACGTGTCAAAAAACGCAAAAGACTTTGATAAAAGTATCCCTGCCGCCATCTTTAGCGCAATTTGCTAATGCTCAACCTCGTTCCCATGTCTCAAAAGGAGTGTGCCGCCAGCCTGTTTGGGTGGACACTGGCCCTCGGAACCAGGTTGGCTACTTCCATTTCGCTGAACTTCGCAAGATAAATAAGCTGCATATGATCTTTCAGAATATTGATCATATATTGACTATAAAGACATGTTGCAGTGACGAGTTAATGAAAGAAACGCAAAGTGAAACAAGAAGCAAATGACGGCTATGTTGAAAATTAACTTTCCTCGAAATCACTTCGCATCAGCACAGTTCGCTCTAGCCAAGGGATAGACTCCACTGATTTCTTTTCAAAGAAGTTTCTCCTTCAGATACCTTCTTGAAAAGAAGTCAGTAGAGTCTGCACGCAGGCTAAGGTAGCTCTTGAAACTAACATTAATAAAATTTAAAATATTTTGCAAAGATTGTGCCTTGGTTATATGTCGAAGTTTAATGAGGACAGAGTCCAGAAAAAGGCCAAACCTTCCTCCGGATGCCAATTTCGTTAGTTAAACCTTCCTCGTGTTATCAAGTCAAAATAACCAGATTTTTCGAACTCCTTTCGTTGTTTATTACCCTAGAATTTATAACCTAGTTGCTGTTGCCAAAATAACACACAATTTTCCTAGGTTTCTTATAAAAATTACTAAACCTTCCTCAAATATGACATTTACAAGCAAAACCTTCCTCCGGCTCACAGTCGTGGAGCCGTGACTTTTTCTGGACTCTGGATGCGGGTTAGACTTATGACCTTTCGTCCCTTGTTTCCCTCCGTTCTTTGATTTGTTGATATCTCTCCGGTCAACTTTCAAATCAATCAACAAATCAAAGAACGCAGGGAAACAAGGGACGAAAGGTCATAAGTCTAGATGCGGGTTACCAAAACAAAAACATCCTCCTTGCTTCTTTTCGATTTTGGGCAATTCGAGAATTATGTGTAAATTTTGTGAGAAGATCCGACCTTAAACGGCGATCAGTGGCTTGTTTGTAGACTTATTTTATTATATCGATTATTTAAGGTAGGCGATAACGGGCGAAAAAATGTGTTTATCATTAGTTTATTGTTCCGTATGATTAACAAGACAACAGGTACATTATACGAAGGTGTAGAATTATGCTACCCGCCAACTACATAATCAAACAAGTTACTACGTGGCCTAAGGCCTAACTCATGAGCAACAAGATACAACGGTTTGAAACTTGTTGATCGTAAAATATGTGTGATATTTGAACCATAAAGATATGAATGTCAACGACTAGTTTTCCAAGGCAATATTCTTAGCGAGTAACAGAATCGATAACGGAATACATCAAAAGTCAAGCGCAGCCGAGAAGTCATTATATTAGGCCTAAGGCCAAACGCAACATGTTACAACGGCTGAATAACATTCATGTGTTGATCTTCATAGTCTTAGCCGTTGGATTCATCATATACCTGCCGTATACTAGAAGCTTTATGGAGTATATAATCTCAATAGTATTTCCAGGCAAAACAAAGCGAGTTATTGTAGCTTTTGGTGACAGTCTTACAGAAGGGTTATTCGACTGGCCTAAGTCACGGCAGTTTCATCCATACACGATCAAGCTTCAAGAGAGGATAAACGAACAGGTTAAGAAATCAAAGACCAGACTGGAGATAGTTGTGAAGAATTATGGAGTCAGTGGAGAGAGGCTTACCAATACAATGAAGACTCGTTTGCAAGAAGTTGTAGCAGCAACGAGGCCAGATTTGATGATTATTTTAGGAGGGACAAATGATTTACTGGATATGGACAAAGGGGGCGAGGATGCAATTGACCATATAATTAATGACTTGCAAACGTTGCATTTGTTTTGCCAGTATAAGAGAATAAATACAGTTGCTTTAAGCATACCAGAGACCTCTTTTGATGTCTGGAAATCAGACGGGAATATGTCAAGAATTCGTAAGAAATTAAATCAGGATTTTAGAGACTTTGTCAAGGACAGTCTGACAGAATCGGTGTATATTGACATAGCTAGTGAAGTTCCTAGGAAAGGAAATGAGGATTTATGGGATGATGGGGTACACTTGTCCCCAAAGGGCTATGATCGGGTTGGGGAGGTAGTATTTCGTGGAATAACGAAAATAGTTCAGCAATGGATAGGGAAAACGTAATGATATACTGTAAATGCTATAAAGATCACCCGACATTCTCAGCGTATACAAACTGAATTTAAACAGAGCTATCAACATAGAAGAACTGGGTTAGCTGCATACGAAGAGAAAATTTGTTTACAGTTCCACCTCAAAGAGTATAGACAAGAGATATTCTCCAATAGATTCTTTTACAAGCATATTTAACAAGCATATAAAACCACGTACGCTGTGCAAGGATCTAATGATATTGATGTCCCTAGATGTAAAGGACTGGACCCTGATCAAGTGATAATCTTTTACACATTAATTTATGTTAATACTAACTTCTACCAGGTGAGTCAGAAAAAACAACCCCCGTTTGAAAGGCCACTGCTCCCTGGATATCAAAACGATAATATTGACAAATACATTATTTAGTGGTTGACATGTTCAAATATAATTTAAAATTTACCGGACTGAAATCGGCCACTCCGTTCTAAAATTATGAGGATTTTCTGGAGAAAGCCTCTTCAAGAAACCTTCAAAACAGGGCTGAAATCACGAGCAAGTTTTCCAAATATTTCTGCCTTACAGCAATGACTTGCACATGCTTTAGCACGTGTTATCCTCTTGGGAGGATAAAATCTCCGAGAATAATGTTGTTATGTTCCCAGGGATGGCATTTTTATCCTCTCAAAGGGACGAAACGTGCTAAAGCATGTACAAGTCATTGCTATTAAGGCAGAAATAAAGACAGGGATTGTTTTTTCTGACTCACCCGGTAGTTGGTTGATAAACGCCTTGCCAAGTGTTTCATTGTTGAAAGTGCTTCACTGTGAACTTTCGTCTCGACGACGAACACATATCAAAATACAATGAAATAATTGCATATCTTGATTTTGATTTTGACAAAACTATTTAAAAAAATCTGAATGAAAGAGACTACAATAAAAAGAAATTACGTACTTTGATTTTTCGACGGCTTGCTCCACGGGTTGACTCCAGATTGCATTGGTGTTGTCTGTTTCTTTGGGTGCTGTATCAATTTGATCTACAAAATGTAAAATTTACTTATTAACAAAAAGTGTCGGTCAATCGATGAATGACTGAATGCATCAATTGATCAATGAATCATTCAATCAACCAACCAATCAATCAATCAATCAATCAATCAATTGTCGTAAATAGTTCAATTAAACAAACAACAACTGAACCATCTGAGCACTAATCGATTGATCAATGAATCATTCAATCATTCATTCATTCAATCAATCAATCAATCAATCAATCAATCAATCAATAGTCATATAAAAAGTTTTAGTCTGAGGTAAAAGGCTGCAAGTCCCAAAGAAATTATATCATAATCAAAGGAGCTGTTGAAACATCACTGACTGCTAAATGGTTCTTGCATTGCTATTGGTAACGAGATTGGTAACGAGATTGGTAACGAGATTGGTAACGCATGCAAGAGGGAGACGCTTACCATTCTCAAAGAGTGGCAATGAGCTGCCCTCTTTGAAATTATAGTTGAAATGTTCCACACAATTCTTTATAAGAAACTGCTTTATAAGAAATTAGTACTAAGATGGCTAAAATTTTAAGAAAGAAGAAGCAAGAAACTTTTTAAAAGCTAAATTCAAGGATATTATGGCAAATGTGTCGTCGAGCTCTTATTCTTGAGTAATATTAAGTAATGGTTTTATGTTTTGAACGCAATAGAACACGTTTCTTCGCATATGATGTTTTATATGCAAAGAAACATATCTGCAGCAGTGTTAGAAACTACATGATGATTCATGCATTTAAAAAATAAGAAAAAAACTAAGAAACTTCTATTACTAAAATGCGGAAATTTTCATGATGAATTCAGAAACTTTTAATACTATGGCCTGATCCAAGTTTCATATAAAAACGCGTATGTTTGAAAAGGTCTGTTGATTAAAGCAGTCAATCCATCCATGAATCAGTCAAATGGCAATGTCTTTTGAGTACAATATTTTACCTTGCTTGTGATCAGGTTTTTCATTCGGATCTTCGTCTGTCTCATAAGAATCATCGCTCGAAGAATTCGAATCTTTCCTTCTTCTCCTTTTAGATTTCTTTTTGTCCTTTTTGTCTTTCTTTTCTCGTTTTCTCTTTCGTTTCTTGTGAACTGTTCCATTTACTTTCTTTTTCCGCTCAGCAAGTTTTCGTCTAGGCAAAAACGATAAAACATTGTTTACTATGCTACCTCCTTAAAACATGGGTTTTGACGTCAATATACAATAACGCTAAAGATGGCGGCTCCAAAGACTCTGTTTTGTTTTGCTGCAAAGCGTGCTGGTAAAAAGCTACCTGACGACCCGTTTCGACTAGCTAGTTTGAATTCGAATTGACCTTGAATCGAATGCAACATGGTTCGAAAGGAAACATTTCCAAAGCAGAAAAAGTAAACTTTTGATTCGAATTGAAGTTTTAATTAAATCTTCGCGTTCGAATTACAAAATTGTTCTATTTGTTTACATTGATTCCCTGTTCTGAAGTTTACAACAGCATGCTAGTCGAAATGGCAGACCGAAATTTTCATGTCACTAGGTGGTCGTCAGGGAGATTTTTACCAGCATGCTTTGCGCGGCCGCCATCTTTAGCGTTATTGTTATTGTCTATAAACCTTCTTAATTTGTAGGAAACGAAATCAATCGCTTAAACTAACCACGCAGCATCTCAAAAGATAGCCAAGCCTTTCAACTATGCAGTGATACAAATAACTTTTGATTTCAGGAAGTTAGTTATGATCTACCGGGTGTCCCAAAAAAGTATACAGATTTGGTCGACCCTAGCGATAAGAATTTAGCGAGGATCAATCCGAAATAATTTTCAAAACATACCTCGACATTTTCTTAGGCCAAAACCCCAAAGGTCTGGTTTGGAGGTGGAGGCAAATTTGTCCTTTGAAGATTAATATTTCAACTTTCAAAGCATCAATATCCGCAAACAAGGTATCTATGTTCAAGTTGACTATCGAGGTATGTTTTAACAAATATTTCGGATTGATTCTCGCTAAATTCTCATCGCTAGGGTCGACCAAATCTGTATACATTTTTTTGGGACACCCGGTGGCTCAAGAAGTTTTTTTTTGGTCATCCGATAGAATGTTGTTATCTTTTTGTTGCGTTATTCACTATAAACTTTTTATGGTAAATTTTCATGATCAATGACAACCACAGGCATGCTTTCTTGCTTTCTGTCTTTGCGAGAAAGCTGGACGAAGCATTATTTGCCGCAACATACCAATGTAACAATGATGAAATCTTCACAAGGGACTCACTTTTGATGAAAGTTGAGCTTATCGGAACAATTCGAACAAAGTCCTTGAAAGAAAGAGAAATTTTGGTGAATGAATGGCTAAATAAAACGGTAACGCAAGACAATTTGATTAAAGTTTGCCTTGTTGGAAAATATCTAAAAGACGTTTTTATTGCAAAGTAGCCTTATTGAAAGTTCTAAGCAAACACGGAGATAAAAATCAGATTTACTTTCATAGGTGCGTTAAATCTTTTGACCGAGTTTAATCAAATTCACACCAAAATCAAAGAAAATTGCCGTTGTGTAATTTGATTTACGGAAACAACTTTCAATTGATATGCTTTCAAAACAAACAAAGAAACAAATATAAAATGATGAAGAAATTAAATTTACGGATACTTTGTCTTATACTTTGTTGTTATGTTTGCACAGCTCAACAAATTTACATTTCACGTTGATTTAGAAAAAGTTATCAAGAGTATTGAAAAAATAGCACTGCAAAATGCACGAAGAAACCGTCTGTGTATTTTGTGTTTTGCTGAATATCTCATAAAACTTCGATGGCAGAACATTTTGAAAAAACGGGAGAGCATTTTATTGAAACAAACTTTTCCCAGTAAGGGAAAAGGTCAATCCAATTTATCAAGTAGCAATTGTCATAAAAATATCAAGTTGACAGTCTATTGACTCAGCTCATCGACCAAACTAAAATTTGGTTCATTAACCACAGAATTAATTAACTCTGCGTGTTACATGTCGAAGAGGTTCCATTTGACTCGGTTCTTGTGGTCCTCGTTTGAACAGTTTTAGATCACGAAAGAGCATTGATTATAAAGGACGTTCCTAAAACTCATTCTATGCATGACTGATTAAACCAAAACATTCAGTAGCAACTTCTTGCATGTTATTTCTTGGCTTATCGGACCTGGACTGAGAATGATCAATGCGTAGAGCGAACAGACTGCAAACAGAACTGGATATTTCATGCCCCAAAAATATCATTCAAACTGCCACAATTCCAGACTCATAATTTTTTATACTTGTAGCACGATTGTGTTGAAGGGGTTGAATCATGCTACAAGATTTCTGAGAACATGAAAAAAGCAGTATAATAGAATCAGGCTTTCTTACTCAATTTCACGAGTGCATTCTTTTTAACGCCATGTTCAACATAGCCAAAGTTAACCTACGAAGAAAAAGACGAGTGAAACCTAATGCAACCAGGGAGATGTAGTTTTTCTACATACATGAATCCATACATAGTTTTTTGTTTAGGCAGGTTTAAGAAGGACAGCTGTGAAGCTGATGCGTTTGGTCTATGAAAACGGAAACCAGGTTGCAACGATGTGGCTTCGCTTTATGAAGAAATTTCAGATGTATTCCAAATAAAAGATACATACCTCCCAACTCTGTAGGCCTTCTTTTTCTGTACATTTCCTTCCACCACAGGTGAACTGCCCTTTAAATGAACATATAACATATCTTAAAGAGGGAACAGTTTATCGCACTATGACTATTGTTATCATCAAAATTAAAATTTCAAATGCTACTCCATATTTTTGAAGATTTATCAGGGGAGGAAGAGAAGTTCTTAATTCACATAGTAAGGTAATGAATGGTTTTCAAGAGTTATAGTCATAATGAAGTAGGAAGAATAAAGCTTACCAACCTTTCCCTTCCATAACCTCCTTTTCGGTTCTCCATCTCATGGCAAACTAGAAGAAGAATCAAACAGAAGAATTTAGAGATGCCATACCCTTGATGATATGGATGAAGCAAGCTGATGACGCACTGTGCAAAAGAGTAGTTGCTAAAAGAACATTTAACAGGTTTCCAATAATATATAATGTGTGATGTTCTAATAAAGTGAACAAGCAGATACATTTTGCCACTATCAAAATAAATTGCTACCTTATTTTCTTTGTATCTGCTAAGATCAGAAATGCAATATTCTTTGAACAATTTGTCATAATACTTCTTTGCAAGTGACTTCCCCCTGCAACAGAAAAAAGCAATGAAAAACAACATGTTTAGATGTCTTGTGAAGCATACAGTTTATTGGGTGCGCCAAACAACTATCCACTTGTGGCAGGCCACGATAAATCGCACACAAGGCAACCTCGTTCCCATGACCCAAAAAGAGGCTGTTGAAATCCCAGTTGCACACAAGGCTGATTTAGATGATTGATGATATAATCTGCAGTCAAAATCCCAAATAATACTTGGCGATCTTTTGTTGATTTTCGGTGACCTACTTTGACTGGTGCAATTGATCATAACCACTCCAATTCTTAATTCCCAATTCGTTTCTAAGAGTGTTCCTATTGTCTTGTCTAGCTCAACCTTAAGAAAATTTGATTGCTGTTTTTTGATCGATTTTGGGTGCTTCCCGATTAAGAGCTTTCAGGAAATTGCTTAAAACTTAAGAAGTAGGTAGGTGGCCGAAAAATTGAGAAAAAAATTGCCGATTATGATCTGAGATTTCGGCTAGAGATTTAACCATCAATATTCAAAATCAGGTAAGTATACGATTTTTGTGGCCTGTAAAAAGTGGATAGTTTTTTGGTGCAACCCGTATAAAAATGTTCTTTGACAAAATTGATTCAATAACAGCCAAGAAATGAGAAAACAAAACTTTAAACATCTTACCAGGAACTTCCCAATCCATCATCATCTTCCCAAACAAATCTGAAAGAATAAGAAACTGCTTTCACAAACACAAAATAACAGACTGAATAAACAGCTGATGGAGAGAAAGCAGAGAGCAAAATTTTAATTTGAACACTAAACTTCAGCTTCACTAAATTCTAGAGGTTGAAAAATTTATTTGGAAGATTTCAATTTCGTAAAGGCTTTATACTTACTGATGGTGTTCTTGAATAACATCATGATCTGTTTTATCATTGGCACTGTTGAAAATAAATGAATCAATTTTATATGTGTAACAAGGACATTTTCAATTCTCTGGTGCTAATATTGGTGCCCTTTCTTGGGATATCTACCCATTAACGGGAAATCGAAATAATCTTGAAATAAGAAAAAACATAAAAAAACATCGTCCAACTGCCGCAAATTTCCTAAAAAGCAATATTCTGCCTAAGCCACATATAGAATACCCACTATGTCATTCTTCAAACAAATTAGAAATACAAACTTAAAATTCAACCTACCTGGATCTTTGGAAATCCTCAATTTTGCCACCATAATATCTCAGATAATCATTAACAAGCTTTTTGTGTCTTGCAAACTGCTTGTAGTAAAGGAACCTATTTTCAGAGTTTTGTTAGGTTTTCAAATTTTAATGTAGAGACAAATTCTTGACTGGTTAACACAAAGAAGAATAACAAAATAAACAAAAGTCTTGTTGTTGACAAATAACTCAAGTTTGATTTATGCTACATTTCCTCTCCATGCAACTGTGTCAGGAGCTATTGTCCATGCTGCAAATTGAAGATCAGCAACACAAGCACATTTTTGTAATTTTCAAAAGTGGGTTTCAACAGAAAAGCATAAAATGCTTACAGTATGTAGTTTTTTTTAGATAGAATGTACTGTAAATAATTTCTTCTTGGAAAGTTCTCTTTTGGAAACTGGTAAAACGGAATTAGAAAATGGAAGAAAAAAGCTGATCCTGTCCTCACAATATATTTTCTCTTCATAGCATAAAGAATCTAGCAACGTATGTATATATGTACAGTATGTATAATTTTGCCATCAAATTAATTACAATATAAATTTAAGAAAAATAAAGTGATCTACTTACAGGTATATAAAATTTACAGGCAAAAGCTAAAAAAGTAGTCTAAAAACACCATACACAGTAGGTTAAAAATGGCAGGGATAGCATTAAAAAAGTCAATACGACCTTGTTTCCATAATGGTCCCTCCAGAGGTGGTATTGGAAAGAAAATGTTTTCAAGAAAGAAAAAAGGATTTTGTGTCAAAAAACAGGAAATTCATTCTGAAAGATGTTAACCAAACCTTTTTGCTGGCTGATTTTGCTTTTCAATAATATATGTACGGGCTATCGTCTAGACGTGAACATATTATATGTAAAGGATACAGCATCCATAGCTAGAAATCGCCGCACATGTCCTTGCTGCTTCTGCCTAAAGAAAAAGGTAAAGGAAAAGACTTCAAAATACAGCAGTTGTTCATAATGACGGAAGGCAATCAAAATAATGTTTTAAACATTTCCTGCAAAATAATTTTAACAAAGAAACTTACTGATTTGAATCCATGCTAACAGCTTTCTCGTTGACCTCTTCAATAAAGCCTAGTACGAATGAAGAGCATGAATAAAAAACGAAGATTAAAGGCTGTCCAAATTAATTACAAAACACATTACAGAGGGAATTGACATCACTAAGAAATTTCCGCCATTTTAAGGATATAAACAGAATGCAAGTCTATAATATAAACATGTTCAAAATTTGTTTGACACAAAGTTCTGGTTTTGGTAAAGCAGTTATTTTCATTTTTTCAACACCAGACTGTAAATTTGAGTACTTGCACACAAGCGAATTCCTGTTGCTTAAAAATGATATATAAATATTTTTTGTTAGTCTATTATTTTAGGGGTCATCGACAAACAGTTTTCGTCACAGTTAATGGAATTGGGCCGCTGACGGCTCAACCCCCCCTCTTAACGGACCACTAGATTTATCACCAGATTTTCTTGTGTCATGGGCCTACCTATAGTCCTATTATTTGTCTTGGGTTGGGGCCTAAGCAGTGCACTTTTTAGTTACGTTAAAATTAAGCAGTGCACTGCCGAAAAATTAACCATTACAAGTTATTCTTTAAAAATTGATAATTAANTCCTGCAATTTTTAACCTGCTGTGTTTTTAGATTTTATCATTATCTTTGTAAATTGTTATATACGTGTAAGGGATCGTCTCAAAAGAATCGGTGGAGTTAGCTGAGTTTCTATGGCCGATTTTTTGTCGAAGATTTAGGGCATGAAAATCTGAAACCTTTACCGTTTTGCGTAAAGTGCCGGTGATATCATCGCCGCTTTGGATTATCGGTGGAAGAATTGCCTCCGAACTGCCACTGAAAAAAGTCCGCTTTTATTGAGACGATCCCTAATTAGATCTTTTTTCTAAAGTCTATACTGTAATTATTTTGAATTGCAAAAAAGAAGTGCGACAGAAAAAAAAGCGTCAACGCTATTTTGCATCGTCGAATTGAGATTTTGTCGGCGCCTTTGAAGGTGTTCTATCACATATAGATGGCATCAAAAAGTTTTGATTCCATTTGGAAGCGATAACGCACTGAAGATGCGTTTGAAATGAGTTTAGAAAATATGTTATCCCAATTCTAACTCGTTTTTATGCCAATGTGAACGAAGAGAGAGCAAAGATGAATTTTGAAAGTACCGGGTGTCTCAAAATGACGCATTGGCGTGACTTATCAATCATTTTTTAGCAAAAAGAATTTGGATGTAGACATAGGTTTCATTAAAATCAGTTATAACGCTCCAGAGTTTAAACAATTTTACTTCGAAGCTGTTTTCAAAAATTCTCCTAAAAAACTGGATATTTACAACAAATGTCTTCAGTTTTCAGCTTTAGAATGACGAAAACTACACAAATGCTCTTTCCAGAAACATAAATAAACGACTCATGCACTTTTACAAGTTAGAGGCACATATTATATCATGTGCTTTCCTTCCTATAAAGCGATCCTGCTCGATGGCGATGGTTTGAATGTAATTTTTTTATCGAGAATTGTACTCTCGAGTCCGGAATAAACGTTTCCCCCTTTATTTATTTTTGAAAAATATCAACCCAGGACATCTTTATTCCAGTTTATTAATTCGGAGCCTCTTGAAATGTGAAATTCTTCATTTTTAGTAGTTTCTATGATTTTCAACTCGCTGTTAAAGTCGAAACAACTTGTGCGTTTCGTCCCATTGCAGAATTGCAGATCGAATTTTCTATGCACCCCGTTTATTCCAGACTTGAGATTAGTCCTCCTTGAAATATTCAAATCTACTCCAGAAAAAAATTACTCATGAATCTAGAACGGTATGACCGATTTCAGTGAGATAAATTTCAATAATCAACCCGAACTCTAAAAACTATCTCTAACTCTAAAAACTAATAACCCTAACCCTAACCCTAACCCTTCAAACTAACCCTAACGTAAGTCGAACCTAAGAAAATGTGCTCGCGAAGGAAATCCAAGATAATGCAATTCAATATAGTTCTGCATTTCTTTTCTAGTTCAATATGATGAGAGTGGCCATTTTTGTGGTGCTTCTGGCAGCTTTATGGCCATGCACACATGGAAGCATCAAAAGCATGCGAGAAGTTTTGTCCAGGCTCAGTAACAATTTCGGCAGCTTTGCAAGAAATGCTGATAACCTTGAAACCGCTGGAAATTATGGTGGGTATAGTCTTGCAAAACTTGGCACATTCTGGAGATCGAATGCAATTGCAGGTTTCAATAAGATGAAGGAGGGTGAGCTGGCAGAAGCAATGCAAGACTTCAACATAGCAATATCAACCTTGGCTGTCTGGGATTTAGGGCAGGGTGTTGCTCTCCCAATTTATGATAAGATTGTGAACAGAATCATCTTGAAACATCAAACAGAATTCAAGGCAACTATTGAAGCATTTCAAGGTTTTCAAGGGGTGTTGAAAACTGACGTTCTTGATGAAACAGTCCATAGCGCTGATGTACTCAAGGGTAATCTAATCGAAGCCAAAGGAAAGATCGGTGCAGCTTTCGACAGTGATGTAAGCAAAATAATGACCAAATTCAAGACCACAAATATACACAAAACTCTGGTCACGGATTTGAGAGGTGTAAAAGTATGGGCCAAAGCATTGAAATATGGTGATGTCATACTAGGACCTTTGTTCGATGCGGCAGCCGTTGGATTTAATATCTGGTCACTAACAGAGGCAATTAAGAGTGGCAATAAAGTTGGCATTGCTACCAGTTCTCTTGGGATAGCAGCAGGGGTGGCTGGACTTGCAGGGTTCGCTGTTGGAGCATTAGCCGCTGCTGGTAGCACGCTCGCAGCGGTAGCCGGCCCGATCGGGGCGGTCGTAGGAGCAATACTGGGCATAACATCGATAATCATTGAGATTATTCACTCAAATCCTTATCCAAGAATTGAACAGGACATTATTATGATAAGAAAACTGACGACGAAATCGAAAGAACTGCTTGATGTTGATATCACCAATCTTCACGAACTAATACCAAGACATGTCGATTTCAAGTTCTCGTGGGTATTTGAAATGAATCAAGGCCTAGCAATAGAGGGCGTGCCGGGCAGAGCTGTGCAAAGAAACGTAGAAGTTAAGTTTGAGGTACCTTGGCAAGACCCCCCAAGAGAGGAAGACGGGTATATGATCATAGGTAATAACAGAAAATTCGATAAGAGTAAATACGCTACCACTCCATTTTGGAACCCAAAGGGTATCGAAACACTTGGTTATGATTTTTATGGCAAGAAAGCAAGTGAGGAGTTCAATGGGGTGACTGTGTTTGCAACTGCGGGGTTACTGGAAGAGGAGACACCTATAAAAGGACTGGACATCACGACATACAAGCAACGCGAAGATAATTACCCTGATAATGTTCTGATTGGGGGTATGGCAGGGATTACTGACGGGGGTGTGGTATGGGTAAATATGGGGGGAGGGGATGATGCAATTATATTCAGTGGCGTTATAGGAAAACCAGGTGAAACTAACTATGAACTTCCTATTTCTAGCAAAATTTTAGTGGAAACAACTGCTCAAAGTGGGCCTGAAGCCAAAGGTCATGAGAACAACCTTCTTTCATTCGGAGGCATGTCTGCAAACAAAATAGACAGTATAACTGGGGTGGAATTCAATATGAAGAACGGAATCGTCAAATACCTGAAAGGCAGTGGAAATTCAAGGAAAACGATAGAGTGGGGGGACAATCAAGGGTATTAAAATGTTTGTGGGGACACCATTTGATGACGTCGTCAAATTCCCCATGGATCACGATTATACTATTCGTCAAACGAAAGGCAAAAACGAGTACAGTGTATCAGATGAAAGCTGGAAAGAATTTGCAGTCACCATTGATGATCAGAGTGAGGCACCAGGTAAAGTTACGTTTGAAATGGGTCGATCTCATTTAAAGAAAGTTGCAAGTTCTGATCTTGTGTTCATTGAAGACACACGTACATTGTTGGTATATGGGAAAGAGAATGGAAGACATTTCATTCGGGGTAAAATCGTCTTCAATAGAAGAGTAGAAGGATATCACATGATAAGAACACGTTTTGATAACCTTGAGAAAAGATGCAATGAATTTCCAAGCACATTTGCAGCAGAAGGNAACTAACTATGAACTTCCTCTGTCTAGTAAAATTTTAGTGGAAACAACTGCTCAAAGTGGGCCTGAAGCAAAAGGTCATGAGAACAACCTTCTTTCATTCGGAGGCATGTCTGCAAACAAAATAGACAGTATAAGTGGAGTGGAATTCAATATGAAGAACGGAATCGTCAAATACCTGAAAGGCAGTGGAAATTCAAGGAAAACGATAGAGTGGGGGACAATCAAGGGTATTAAAATGTTTGTGGGGACACCATTTGATGACGTCGTCAAATTCCCCATGGATCACGATTATACTATTCGTCAAACGAAAGGCAAAAACGAGTACATTGTATCAGATGAAAGCTGGAAAGAATTTGCAGTCACCATTGATGATCAGAGTGAGGCACCAGGTAAAGTTACGTTTGAAATGGGTCGATCTCATTTAAAGAAAGTTGCAAGTTCTGATCTTGTGTTCATTGAAGACACACGTACATTGTTGGTATATGGGAAAGAGAATGGAAGACATTTCATTCGGGGTAAAATCGTCTTCAATAGAAGAGTAGAAGGATATCACATGATAAGAACACGTTTTGATAACCTTGAGAAAAGATGCAATGAATTTCCAAGCACATTTGCAGCAGAAGGAGCTACAGAAATCACGTCAGCTGAGAATAATCAATATCATTTTGACCGAAATCTTCAATCTTCTGACTGTGGTGCCATCAAAGTTTTTCTAAATCCCCCCACGTTCGCGAGAGGCAGATTCACGATATATTCTCATCGCAGAAAGAACGAAGTTGATATGCTGATCATGAACGATGATTTCGTAACGAAATGTTTGAAGACAGCGAGAAGGTCTTTGACTCTGGTGAGAACAGGATTCCACAACCATTGGCATCTTAGGCTTTTTGGGAAAACTGATAACAGAGACTGCCCTGGAAAGAATTTCGAAGTAGAGATCAAGTCATTCGAGAAGTTTTACAAGGAGAACGGAAGACAGCCAAGACTGATTGTCGACCTTCGTCGAGACAGGAGATCCTTCATCGATGTCAATCAAGAAATGATCAAGCTGGACCAGCGTATATCGTTTCCCTTCACGAATAAAATTGTTGGTGCAGCTGATGTTTCGGATGTTGTAATACTGAAAAAACCAGCTGACATAAATCCAAGCACGCAGATCGATTCAGGTTTATATCTCGTTGGAGGAAAGCACCTGAATGAAGATTCCTTGGTTTTCCCTGAAAGCTTGAGGAGTTGGTTGAAAAGTACAGGAAGGCGTCTTTTGCTTACAAAGCAGAAGAGGGCAAGCAGCAGGGACGGAGAAAGACTTTGGAGATTGAACATCATCAACAAAAATGGGAGAAGGACGCATTCAGTCGAGCTGGACAACATCGAGTCGATTGATTACGAGCCCCAAGACATATCCCTGAGGCAACCCATTGTAAGTGATCTTAACACGATGGAAGCCCAGACCATTGACTTGGAAACGAAGACAGCAGAAGTATTGGAAGCGTGGCGTCCAAAAAACCAAGCCTGCAGAAATTGAAATTTGAGATGGACGAATATTTTACATTTCATTCCTTGCTTAGAAGCATAGGTTCCAAATATTTAAAAAGGTTGGTGTAAAATTATATGACCTATTTCCTTGAATTGAATGGCTTGAAAGAAACTTTAGCTACTTTGCTATAAGTCTACAGATGGACTTTTCAGGAACTTTAAATATGTTTTGCAATTACAGCGTATTTTATAATTCAATTGAGGATGTGACGTCATCAAATGTCTAAATCGTAAACCAGACTAGTGAAAGATTTGCGCTTGATACCATATTGAAGACATTCATAAGCTATGATTTTCTTGAAAATTATTATGTTTCTTCAAAACGTTTAGAAATTACGATGGTTTTAATTTGTTTTCAAAACTTTTCTTGAATTCTTAAAAAAGAAGAAAAACACTCTAATTCTGAAAATATTGAATATTCTGAAAAGTTCAATGGTAGAAATATAGCAAAAGGACACTCTCCTTCGCAGAGGCTGTATTACCCACGCGAGGAAGGAGAGGAAAGGGAGCAGAGAGGCCATCGTGCTGCGCGCTCTTTGCTCCTTCGGAGCTTCACGTTCTGCTCGTTTGCAAACAACAGCCTCTGCGACGGAGAGTGGCAAAAGGAGCTGAAGTTTCCTTCAAGCCATTCAATTCAAAGAAATAGGTCAAAGAACACACACCAACCTTTTCAAAGATTTTGAACCTATGATTACTTAGATCATGAATAATGAACCATGAATGATTCTGGACAGTCTTTTTCAAAACATTGATTTGAGTCGAATAATTTAGGCCAACACTATCACTGATTATGTCGCAGTTAAATGGATGTGTCGAATAACATATGATAAAAGTATGATAACATGATTGTCGTCTCTATTCTGGTTCTCCAAAGTTAGATAATGTTGAAATAGTGGACAATGTAGCAATGGCAACTGCATAAAAGAAGTACCGGGTGTTACATAAAAATGCACCCCTCCCCCCCCCACCCCGTTTGATTGACTCTGATCGACTGTTAGTTGTCTGACTTTTTCTACCATCTGATCGACTGTTAGATCGACTGCAATATCCTCATGAGCCTCCTTAAAGCTTGGTGCAATATCTAACGAGTCGGTTATGTTGCTAAAATATTCATTGAAGCATTCAGAGACATCTTCGTCTCTCGAGAGTATCTTGTCTCCTTCAATCAATATGATCCTATCTCTTGTAGGATCCACGTTTGAAAACAATGGCTTTACGCTCTTCCAAAATTGTTTATCATTCTCNCCGGGTGTTACATAAAAATGCACCCCCCCCTCCCCCACCCCGTTTGATTGACTCTGATGGCGGATAAATGCCACATGCAACCTCTATCACACCATGGAGCAATGCGGACACCTTTATTTTGAATTAATTTTTTACCCGCGGCTACTACCTTAACCTCTCCGGAGGAGCGCTGCGAGCGTAGCGAGCTACCTCTCCGGAGGAGCGAGCGAGCGGAGCCAGAGACGCTCGCAGCGCTCCTCCGAAGAGGTTGATTACGCCCCTCGCAGTTAAGGTAGTAGCCGCGGATAAAAAAATTTATTCAAAATAAAGGTGTCCGCATTGCTCCATGATCACACAAGATATTTTGTGATCACACTCCATGATTTGCATGCTTCTCGTTATCGCTGCGTAGGAGCTGACTTTTCACAGGCGCGCAAATGTCAAATAAACAAATACGAGTATTTGATGAGTTTTGAGACACTCTCCTCCACATAGGTCAGAATATAGCATCTGTGGAGGAGAGTGATTTTCAGATGAACAACGGTGCAGTAGCGTTGTGGATTGTTGTATGAACGAGGTAGAAATTGGAAAACTTATGGAAAGTCATTTTTCTAGGACGTGAAGGAGAAATAATTTGATTGGCGCTACATGTATTTTTTTTTATAAGAAACTGCTTATAAGAAACTTAACTCTCAGATCGCCAAAAAGTTAAGAAACTCCAGTACTGGGAAAAAATTAGTTAAGAAACTATTTATTTTAGTCAAAAAAATCCTCAGCATATTTTTACTTTATTTTCGCTTGTTTCCTGTATCATATTACTTGGAAGGTACTTGAGTAATGTCTAAACATTGGAAAGGCTTTAAAACCTGCGTTTTGAAATATTCACGAGGGCACCGGAAGTAAACATGAAGATTGTTATGGAAGTCGTAAGAAACTCGTAAGAAACTCCGAGTACAGAAAATCTGATAATATTAAGAAACTGTCAGTACTGGCTCAAATTCTTAGCTTCTTATAAAAAAATACGTGTATTTGATGCAATTTTTCCCAGGGGGCACTCAGCAACCAAACATACGGGGGGTCAGTCCGAGACCACCCATAAATATAATATTAGCTCAACTTATATCCTACACCCAAAAATAAATCTAATTCAACACTGAACATTCAATGGTTCAAATCTGGATNTACGTGTATTTGATGCAATTTTTCCCAGGGGGCACTCAGCAACCAAACATACGGGGGGTCAGTCCGAGACCACCCATAAATATAATATTAGCTCAACTTATATCCTACACCCAAAAATAAATCTAATTCAACACTGAACATTCAATGGTTCAAATCTGGATTTCTCGTAGAAACCCAAAAATATCAGTATTTATAAATTTGATACCTGGAAATATCAGGGTTCTATTAGACTTGCCCCAAGTCTATTTCATTTCGTGAATTCCGTCTGACCGATCCCTCTACCACAGTTCCTGGGTCCGCAGTTCCAGCTTTACTTTTCCGAAGCCACAGAATGGAATGCGGATCTGAGAATCGGTCAGACAACGAAATAGACTTCGGCAAAGTCTAGAGTTGTATTTGCTATTCCGCCATATGTCTAAGTGCCGAGTGCCCCCTGGGAGTTTTTTCAGACATTTTTCAAAAAAACTGTCATGAATAGGCGAGGACCTTTGAAAATCGGGCAGCAAGTCCACAAGGCAACAAGACTGTAAGCGAAGAACTAATAATAATGATAATAATAATAATGACAAGAACAATAATAAAAATAATAATAGTAATAACAATAATGACAACAACAATAATAAAAAAATAATACGAATATTTATACAGGATAACCTATCAGCATAATAACAACACTGTTATCTTAAGGGTCCTGTAAAATGTAGCTTTGATGGAAGATCTCATCGACAGAGAAATGCAATATTTTTGATTTTTGAAAGCAATTTGTTGGTATAATAATCCACATAACAATGATTGTTATAATCATGACATTATTGCTTTCTTCATTCTAAGTTACATTGCTGTTGGTTTACATATCATAACATTCTCGAAGCAAGAGACAAAAGATAAAATGTCAAATTCTCGTCAAGCTAAAATTATAACCATCATCATAATATCATTGTTTTTTGCAGACATACGCACCCCTTTCGTTTGGATGCCATGCTCTCAATACCTCTGCTGTCTTCGTTTCCAAATCAATGGTCTGTGCTTCCATCGTTTCAAGATCAGTTACAATGGGTTGCCTCAGGGATCTGTCTTGGGGTTCGTAATCAATCGACTCGATGTTATCCAGCTCGACTGAATGTGTCTCTGTTCCATGTTTGTCGATGATGATCAATCTCCAAAGTCTTTCTCCGTCCCTGCTGCTTGCCCTCTTCTGCTTTGTAAGCAAAAGATGTCTCCCAGTATTTTTCAACCAACTTCTCAAACTGTGAGGGAAAACCAAGGAATCTTCGTTCAGCTGTTTTCCTCCAACGAGATATAAACCTGACTTGATCGTCGTACTTGGAGTTTCGACAGTTGGGATTTCCAATATTACAACATCAGAGATATCAGGTGCGCCAATAATTTCATTTGTGAAGAAGAACGCTATACGCTTGTCTAACTTGAGCATTTCATGATTGACATCGATGAAGGATCTCCTGTCTCGACCAAGATCGACAACCAGAATTTTGTCACCATTTCCCTTTTCCTGGTAAAACTTCTCGAAAGACATAAGTTCTATTTCAAAATTCTTTCCAGGGCACTCTTTGTTATCAGTTTCCCCAGAAAGCCTAAGATGCCAATGGTTATGGAATCCTGTTCTCGCCAGAGTCAAGGATCTTCTCGCCATCTTCAAACATTTCGCTACGAAGTCTTCTTTCATTATCAGCATATCAGCCTCGTTCTTCCTGCGATGAAAATAGATCCTGAATCTGCCTCTTTCGAAGTCGGGTGGATTTAGAAAAACTTTGATGACACCACAGCTGGAAGATTCAAGGTTTCGGTCAAAATAGTATTGATTATCGTCATTTGATGTGATATAATCAGTGGCTCCTTCTGCTTCAAATGTGCTTGGAAATTCGTTGCACCTTTTCTCAGTGTTATCAAAAGTTGTTTTTATCACGTGATATCCCTCTACCTTTCTGTTGAAGACGATTTTACCTCGTATGAAATACCTCCCCTTCCTCCGTTTTCCATACACTAACAACGTATTTGTGTCTTTGATAAAGACAAGATCTGAACTTTTAACTCTCCCTGCAAAATTTTGGCCCCTGACAAACGTAACTTTTCCTGGTTCCTCACTCTGATCATCAATTGTAACTGCAAATTCCCCCCAACTTGTTGTTGATACAATGTATTCGTTATTTCCCTTCGTTTGACGAATCTTATAATCGTAATCCATGGGGAATTTGACAATGTCATCGAATGGTGTCCCCACAAATATTTTGATTCCTTCGATATGCCCCCAGTGTATCTTTTCTCTTGAATCTCCACTTCCTCTCAAGTATTTGATATTTCCATCGCCCATATCAAATTCTACCCCATTTATGCCCTTTATCTTGTTTGCAGACATTCCTTGGAAGGAAAGTACGTTATTCTCGTGACCTTTTGCTTCAGGCGTCTGTCGAGCAGTTGTTTCCACTAAAACTTTATCCATGAAGTGGGCTCTATAGTTTGTTTCACCAGGTCTACCTACAAGACCACTGAAAACGATTGTATCATCGCCCCCTCCCATCTTTACGTAAATCCTATTCTTGTCGGCAATGCCTGCCATACCCCCAATCAGAACATTATCAGGGTACTCAGCTTCACGTCCATTATATGTTGTGATGTCTAGTCCCTTTAAAGCAGGCTCGCCCTTCATTGCCCCTGTAGTTGCGATCACAGTGACTCCGTTAAATTGTTCACTTGCTTTTTTGCCATAAAAATCATAACCAAGTTTTTCGACGCCTTCCGGGTTCCAAAAGATGTTAGCATAATTGCTCTTATCAAAGTTTCTATTTCTCCCTATAATCATAAACCCATCTTCTTCTTTCGGCGGATCCCTAGGTGCATTAAACCTAACTGCCCAGTTGTCTTCATGAGCTCTACCTTCCACAAATTCTAATGCCAGGCCTTGATTCATTTCAAATACCCAAGAAAATTTGAAATCGGGGTTGAAGTCGAAATATCTTGGAAACAACTTGTGCAGATTTTTTATGTCAATATCCACCTGTTCTTTCGATTGCATCGTTAGCTCTTTTATCATAGTAATGTCGTTGTCAATTTGTCCATAAGGATTATAGGAGGCAATAACTTCAATGAGTATTCCTGTGATGCCAAGTACTACTCCGATGATCGCCCCAATCGGTCCGGCTACAGCTGCAAGCGTGGTACCAGCAGTGGCTAATGCTCCAACAGCGAACCCTGTAATGCCAGCCACCCCTGCTGCTATCCCCAGGGAACTAGTAGCAATGCCTACTGTATTTTTCGTCTTAATAGCCTCGGTTAGTGACCAGATATTAAACCCCACAGCAGCCATGTCAAAAATAGGTCCCAGGAAAACATCGCCCCATTTTAACGCTTTCGCCCAAACTTTAACACCTTTCAAATCTTTGACGAGGTCTTTGTAGATATTCGTGCTTTTAAATTTGCTCATTCCCTTGTTTACATCACTTTCGAAAGCTGCACCGACCTTTGCTTTGCCTTCAATAAGATTTCCCTTCAGCACTTCAGAGCTATGAACTGCCTCGTCGAGTACATCATTTTGCAACACCCCTTGCAGACTTTCAAATGCAGCAATAGTTGCCTTGAATTCTTCTCGATGCTTCAGGATTATTCTGTTTACAATCTTATCATAAATTTGGAGAGCAACACCCTGGCCTAAGTCCCAGACAGCCAAGGTTGATATTGCAACTCGGAAATCTTGCATTGCTTCTGCCAGCTCACCTTCCTTCATCTTATTGAAACCTGCAATCGCGTTCGATCTCCAAACAGCACCAAGTGCTGCCAAACTGTACCCGCCATAGTTTCCAGTGGCGTCAATGTTATCGGCATTTCTAGCTGTGGCCTTGCCGAAGTTATCACTAATCCTTGACAAGGTTCTTGCGTATTTGAATGCATCACTGCTAGGCCATAAGGATGCAAGAAGCACCACAAAATAGGCCAATTTCATCATGTTGAACTAGAAAAGAAATCTAAGACTCAATAAGACAGTAAATGTAACTTGTAACGATAGCGTCTGTTTATTTTGATTGATGGTGGATACACAATATTTCATTTCATTTTCATTTTACAATATTCATACAGGTTACAAATTTCAGTTATAACTAACTGTTTTACAAATTGACCTGTCAAAGAAGCCTAAATTAAAAAAATATATATATGTATATAGATATCTACCGGGTGTTCCAAAAAAGAGTATACAGATTTGGTCAACCCTAACGATCACAATTTAGCATGAATCAATCCAAAATAATTTTTAAAACATTACTCGATAGTTAACTTGACCACAGATACCTTGCTTGTTGACATTGGTGCTTTGAGAGTAGAGATATAAATCTTCAAAGGACAAATTTGTTCCCACCTCCAAACCAGAGCTTTGGCGTTTTGGCCTAAACAAATCCACAATTTGTTTCACTTAAAATGAATGAAGTTTACTTCGGAGCTCCCTTGATGATAAGCGTCACGTAAATTGTATTTTGTGAAACGCAATTGTTGTGCAGTTTTAAATTTTTCTCCTCCTGTTTCAAATTTGTCAAGTCTATTGTTGATTTATTCGCTGTGCTTCAAGAATTTGCTTAGGCCAAAACGCCAAAGCTCTGGTTTGGAGGTGGAGGCAAATTTGTCCTTTGAAGATTAATATCTCTACTATCAAAGCACCAATGTCAACAAACAAGGTATCTATGTTCAAGTTAACTATCGAGTAATGTTTTAAAAATTATTTCTTATTGATTTATGCTAAATTCTGATCGTTAGGGTTGACCACATCTGTATACTTTTTTTTTGGGACACCCGGTATACAAAACCTTATGTATACAGTATTTAGATGTAGAATTATACGATTGAGCACCATACACCAGTATATAGCGATTAAGATTGCAAACGAAGCATACGGCTGATTAGTAAATTCGCTATTGTAAAGAAAGCAGACTTGCTCGAGCTGCCTGAAGAAAAAATTGTTACAAAATATTCCCTTGCCTATGTATTGTCGATATAAAAACTCGAAATTACTATAGCTAACCAAACAGCTAAGCTTACAATTCAAGAGCAAATTTCTTAAATTTCAGGACCTTTTTGCTAAGAAAACGTTTCTGATGACTTCAAAACGAGATTCAAATCAGCGACTTATTCTGGCAACCAAATGATGGAATATCAAAAGCAAAGTAGCTGATATCTGTAGAATGGTGGTACTCTCCTTCGCGCGGACCACGGAATCACGGAGCTGCGGATCACGGAACTGCGGAACATATAAAGAAACCTCGCGAAGGAGAGTAGAATGGTGACATATGTTCCAAATCTTTGAATCGGCGCAAAAAGGTCGGTGTAAAATTCTGTGACCTATTTCTTTGAATTAAATGGCTTGAAAGAAACTTTAGCTACTTTGCTATAACTCTACCGTTGGACTTTTCAGAAATCTTGAATATTTTCGAAATTACGGCGTATTTTATATTTCGATTCATTTGAGGATGTGACGTCATCAAATTTCTAAATCTTAAACCATAAGAGTGAAAGACTTGTGCTTGATACCATATTGTAGACATTCATAAACTACTATGTTTTTCTTGAAAATTGTTCTATGTTTCCTCAAAAAGTTCAGAAATTACGATGGTTTTAGGTTTTTTCAAAATTTTTCTTGAATTCTTAAAGATGAAGAAAAACACTCTAATTCTGAAAATATTGAAGATTTCTGAAAAGTCCAACGGTAGAGTTATAGCATAGTAGCCAAAGTTTCTTTCAAGCCATTCCATTCAAAGAAATAGGTCACAGAATTTTACACAGATATTTTTAAAGATTTGGAAGCTATGCCCTAGAATGGTATGACCAATCTTAGTGAAATAAATTCTCGAGAAAGGTCCTCAGAATTGCGTAAAAAGAATATGTGAAAAAATGTGAAAGAACAGTGCCCGGACAGCGTTCTAGTCTAAACGGAAATCTTCTGTAGTAAATTTAAAACAAAAACCAAGAAGAAAAGTAATTTTAGAATATTTTAAAGGAAGAAGAGTCTGACTTACCTGGCACTGCCTTCGCTCGTCGCGCCTCTCTGAATGAGCGAAAACCAGCCAGCCTCAACAGAAATGCCACGAGAAGCGAATCCTGTGGGATTCATGTTCCGTGATTGGTTGATAAAATTGAAATATTTCGTTTTCTCACAACCAGCTTCCAACGAATTTGTCGTAAATATGTTAGTGTCTACTTATTCATCCATTTTCCGCAAGAGCTACTTTCAAGATACCCTACTGGTTGTGTAAACAGGCTTTCAACCTTGCTCACTTATCATGCCAAACTGTCTCTTCTTGGTTGTCATTTCATGATCATCTTTGATCTACTCAGCATNAAGGCTAACTTTCGACAATAGGATCTGGGCAAAAGTTCTAACAAATAAAATTTGCGACGCCAAAATAAGGATTTCACAAACGAACGCAGATATGGAGACTTTTACAGTCCACACCCTGAGGAGAACTATGCTAAAATTCTGTGCCTTCCTAGCCTCATGCCGCGGTCAGATTTAAGATTTTTGACGGGGTATAGATAGCACTATGCAGATTAAGTATTTTCTAAACTTTCTACCGATGGGCGTTCTTAACTTTTGGGTGTACAACTTAAAGCTGGCCTGTAAAGTTTTTAAATCAACGATGGCACATTTAAATGGAGAAACGGATTTTTGTAGTAGTTCCATCGCTCCATGCGTTAAAGGCACACACAGATAGTAAACTGAATTGTATCTCTGTATAAAGAAAACGAAAAATGAAAAAATGATGGACCACATGCAAAATCCGAATTTACATGTTGCGTAGAAATGCAATCCAGCTAGGTACAAGCAACCGAATCAAAGCTGTGGTGGAAGCAGTGATCAATATGGCAGTGAACAAGACGCAACAGAGACAAAACCCACCAGTGTCAGCAGAAAATAGAAAGCAAACAGCTTCGGTATTAATGCTATCGCTAACTGTCGTGCCTCTCAAAGATAGCTACTACATAGAGAGTTGCATGGAACACCTTTTGAGTTGTCATCAAAATCTCGTTCTAAAACAGAAGAGATTTGATAGATATTCTGCCCTTAAAGTAAATCCATTTCTTTGCGATAAAATTCATTCTCTTTCACTGACGATATGAACGCCCGTTACTAGGCAAACACTTCATAACTTCACGAGCTTTAAGACGCGATTAAAGTCGGCGAGTGTTCTTTTGCTGGTTCGTTATTGTTCTCGAGATAGCCAATAGGAATACTAGAAAGATCGAAGCGCAAAGTTGCTAATTTACGTTGTCTTAAAGCTGCAAGCATGTGTGATTTGATTTTAAAAGTGCTCACAGTAATATTAACGACGTTTTAAATATAATTTAACAATAAATCGGATGTGTACAGAGCCTGGTAAAAATTCACAATTGAAATTCTGGAGTCGGCTTCAATTCTTGTATCATCTTTAGTTACGTCAAAATCAATTCAAATCATACAGTTTTTGCAGAGATAATCAATGTTTTCCCAGCTGGAAACAATGAGATGATTAAAGGTATTAAAGCTTTAAAACTGCAAACTTCAAGTTAGATTGCAGCGCGACGAACTCATGGACAGACTCCGAACCAATTTCCTTCCAATAGCTACGTTTAGAAGATTTCTCCACTGGGTTTAAAGATCTAGCTAATCTGCACCCAACTGTTTGGAACGAGCAACAAGGAAGCATTCTTGGAGTGGACAAACTTGCTGTTGGAATCTAAACTGCAACATTCAAGTTAGATAGAAGCGCGACAGGCTGGTGGTCAGAAGACTTTCTTCACAGAGGATTCCAATTTCTAAAAGATTTTCCCGCTGTGTTTAACGATCTAGTCAATCATCTTGCAAGGTTGAAGTGTTTTGGAACAAGCAAAGGGAGCATTTGTGCAGTGAAATAACTTGCTGCTGGAATCTAAAATCGATTTGTGCATGATCCTTTCCCAAGAGGATCGTTGTCCTGACTTAGGTGAAAGAGAAAATTCGAGAAGACCTCACGTGAATTAAAAGAAGAAAATCATACACAACGGCTAAAGAAAGAAATATTCTTGACGAGGTTGTAACTAGCACATAAAAGAAATTAAAAGATAGGCTTGCATCAGAGCTAGAAGAAGAAATCTACGCTGACATTTCTTCGCATGACGAAAGTTTTGAAAGCACAGTTTTTGACTTGGCCGGTGATTAATAGTATTGAAGTAAATTCCAAGTTCTACCCCTGAAAGAAGAAATAACAGCTGATTCATCCACTGGGTTCAAAAGAAATACTGATATCTTACAAGTGGTGATAAGATACGAAACGCTTATCAACCGAAACAGAACATTCACTGACAGAAAAATAGGGCTGTCCAGACTTTTAGTTAATCGTCAAGATAGTAGTATATGAACCGGAGTTGCAGAGGGCGTCGTGGCAGACGTGTCAAGAGCAAGAGAGCTTTGTCTAGCTGAAAAGAAGTCTGCCCGGGTTATGAGATAATCATCGAGATAGTTGGAAAGAAAGAAATCACAAGTCTGAAACAATTTTATGTGGACGATCTGCTTCGTGTGTCGGACCTCGTTGAAAGTTACGCATACTCATTTGAACCATTGGATATATTAGTCAGAAGCTCTTGAGGTGAAAGTCATTCAACAAAGATCAGTACAACTCATTTCAGAAACTGCTTCATATCAAAGAAAGTACTGTTTGCAAAAGTCCATTCTCCAACTCAGAACCAGAAGCAAATTGAACAGAAGCAAATTTGGTAAAATTGCATCAATACCTCAATCTTGATTCAGAAGAGCGCAGCATCAAAATGTCTGATCGATATCGCATTGACAAGATTCTAGAAAAGCCGAAACAACATTTATCAGAGACATCGGAGAACTTTAGAGACGACGCCGATGTCATACGTGAAAAGGAGATGTCATTAATCCAAATACGAAGCGAGGAACATCGCATAGAAGACAAGAGAAGTGACGAGCTAAGGTCTTCAGATGACAGAGAGAAAAGCAGCATCCTTGTGCACATGCCAAGAGATGTGCCAAGATCATACTCAAGCGATCCGCACCGACATATCTCGTCATTCTGTTACCCCCGAAAGGCACGATGTTACTGCCCTGGGTGTTCACAGGAGAGTGTCCCACCTTGGTTGAGGAGAGCACCATCCCCGCAGTATGTTTCAGTTGACAAGAGATTGGGACCTCGAGCCTACATACATCATCCGTATTCAATCAGAAGTGAGTAAAATTTTCAATGTTTCGCTGTACTTGGGGTGTATTTGGTCGTCCTTATACATATAAAGTTTGGCTCGTTCAGAAAACCTTTATTCCCAAATTTGACAGCACAACATTCATAGAAATTACTGTACATTTCAAATTACAAACAGCTTTCCCGTATTCTAACGATGAGACAGACTTTAGTAAAGACCCACTATTTTCTTACAACCTAATAATGTGCAACCAAACAACCGTTATCATAATTCTTCATAATTCCATTCATTATTTCTGGTCATTTCTGACACAAAATTCATAACAATCGCTAATTCTTGACGATATCATCCTTTGGGCACCGTGAGTCCTCGATTAAGCCCCCATCTTTGCATAAGCCCCAATCTTTGAATAAGCCCCTCTCGAATAATTCCCCCATCCAAAAATTCATTTTTACAAAAGAGCAATTGGAGCTTACTCGACGGTTTTCGGTATGGCTGTTGAATTTTTTGGCCTGCGTCGAAATTTCTTGACAAAATTTGACAAACGCATCGCTGTATGCATGCTGTCTGAGGTACGATTGCAGAAATAAGATTATCCTATTATTCCCCAATTGGAAGGGAGAATGGCGCGGGATTTTCTAGGAAAGGAAAGTGTCACACCTTGTGAACTAACAAAAGTGTCAACGTTGCCGAGACGTGTGNCATCTTTGCATAAGCCCCAATCTTTGAATAAGCCCCTCTCGAATAATTCCCCCATCCAAAAATTCATTTTTACAAAAGAGCAATTGGAGCTTACTCGACGGTTTTCGGTATGGCTGTTGAATTTTTTGGCCTGCGTCGAAATTTCTTGACAAAATTTGACAAACGCATCGCTGTATGCATGCTGTCTGAGGTACGATTGCAGAAATAAGATTATCCTATTATTCCCCAATTGGAAGGGAGAATGGCGCGGGATTTTCTAGGAAAGGAAAGTGTCACACCTTGTGAACTAACAAAAGTGTCAACGTTGCCGAGACGTGTGCTTGTCAACTGTCTACCAACTTCCATCGATCATGGGTTGTCGCATACACATATTTTTTTATAAGAAACTACGAATTTGAGCCAGTACTGAAAGTTGCTTAAAATTATCAGATTTTCAGTAGTCTGAGTTTCTCGTGAACATTTCAAAATGAAGTTTTTTGAAGCCTTTCCAATGTTTATACATTACTCAAGTACCTTCAGAGTACTATGATACCGGAAACAAGTGAAATTAAAGTAAAAATATGCCAAGGACTTCCTTGACTAAATAAATAGTTTCTTAAAAGGGTTTGTGCAAGGTTAAAAGCTTGCATTTGCAAAGCGCAAAAAAATCTAAAAAAATCCCATTCAAATCGACGTTGCACACGCGCCGTGAACAATGGATAGCGAAGAAACAATGCTGTGTCTGAGCGTTTTCTTTGTTCTATATATAGACAAGCCTATTTACCATTGCGCATTCCCTTTAACTAATTTTTTCCCAGTACTGGAGTGTCTTAATTTTTAGCCATCTGAGAGCTGAGTTTCTTATAAGCGGTTTCTTATAAAAAAAAAACACGTGTAATGGAAAAGCTTACATTTGAAAATATTTTCACTAATAATAGTCCTGCAGTTCTAAAATTGGGGGTACGATATTCTGAAAATGCTGACAATGAAAATGCTGAAAATTATTTTGAAAATGAATATAAGTTTTCAATAAAAGCTTTCCGGCTTTCAACTTCAGAACAATGAAATCGAGCACGATCATCGTCTAAGGAAGAAAAATAATTGACAACTATATCTCCCTAGCGAGAAAAATATGAACATGGCTAATTTTAGTCTTAAAGAGCTTATGGCCTCGAGTTTATGGCC
The DNA here is from genome assembly GCA_004194415.1 of Aurelia aurita. Taxonomy (NCBI): domain Eukaryota; kingdom Metazoa; phylum Cnidaria; class Scyphozoa; order Semaeostomeae; family Ulmaridae; genus Aurelia; species Aurelia aurita. The sequence goes on along the minus strand of REGM01000287.1, from coordinate 38,435 downwards.
TCGGGGTATTCATGATCTTTTTCTCCTCGGGGTATCGTCCTTGTAGTGTTGTAAAGTAGTTTGTAAGTAGTGTCTTAGGTCTTAGGTAATTCGTCTTCGTAAATGTTTTACATTGAATATAAAAAAAGCTTAAAACTGGAAGAAAGTTGATGAACAATTTTTCAAAAAGTTAGAAACTGTTCTCTATCGACGGTAGAGTCTTAAAACTAAAGTCTGCCTCAAATTAGATGTCAGGTGAAATGTCCGCGAATAAAAACGATTGAAGTGTTTTGCATGAGTATTATTCTGCGTTATCGCAAATCTCACCTGACATCTATTTTGAGATAGACTTTAGACTGACTGGTATGCTGTTGAACGGATCGAATGAGTTTAAATGCTAATAGCAGTCAAAATTGGCTCCCGATAGTTTCCCCAAAACTTTCTGCTGCTAAAAAAGAAGTTTTTGCTCTTGTCTTTCAAGTTGGCAGTGAAACTCGCGTGAGCTTAAAAACTGTAATTGTTACATGATCCCTGTAATAATAACAGCTAAGAAAGATAAGGGCACAGGTTAAGCCCTAATCGACTAACGATAACACTCGGTGATTTAATTGATGAGCCTTTTACAAAATACTTGGACAATGTTGTTGCCATGTTTTGTTAATCGCAACGTTAGGATATAAGATAAGAATTTAGCGACACATGTTCTATTAAAATATTATTCCAGCGCTTTGTTTTGCAGATGAGCGGGATTACGCGCCACTTAGCAACAACTCGCTAGCAACGAGAACGAGGCAACAATCATCTTCAAGAACCACAGGAGGTTCAAAGAAAAAAAAGCGCCATAGAACGGCGTTTACACCGACCCAGTTACTCGGCCTTGAGAATTCCTTTGAACAAAGCCATTACTCAGTGGGAGAAGAGCGTAAACAATTAGCGGCTTTCCTTGGTCTCAGCGAAACGCAAATTAAAGTCTGGTTTCAAAATAGACGTACGAAATGGAAGAGAATCAGAAAGGAGGCTGAAGAGGAAGATTCTGACGAAGAAGAGGCTGAAGGAGAGCCCTGCTACGAGGCTAGTTATGCACCATATGAGACACATCGCCACTACCACAATAGCGGACACCACGAAAACGCACACGGACATGAGGCAGTACTTGCTTATCAAAAGAGGTGGCCTTCACACCAGCCATGGGCTGGAGATCATAGATATCCATTTTAAACGTCTTAAGTTGTTGTTCTGTTATCTTGTTCGTTGTTCGTTTATGCTTAATAAAAGGCTGCCAATGTATTTTATCGTAGAGTTATCAATGTAGAGAGATAGAACATTGTAGTGAACAGAATGTCACTAGACCTTCTAGATGAGCTGAAGTTATTGTTATGACCTTAAATGCTACGTCAAAATTCAGTGTTTTTGATCTGGTGATGAATTCACAGCAACGATTAATGAAAGCAATTAAATATATAAGGTGTTTCAGAAAAAACGCAACCAAACTAAGATTGAAAATTTAGGAAAAATGACAAGATTTGGATAGATGTACTGTATGCCATCTGAAAGCAAAATCTATCTTCTTTTCAATGATATGTTGTTTAGATACAATAATNTTCGTTTATGCTTAATAAAAGGCTGCCAATGTATTTTATCGTAGAGTTATCAATGTAGAGAGATTGTAGTGAACAGAATGTCATTAGACCTTCTGAATGAGCTGAAGTTATTGTTATGACCTTAAATGCTACGTCAAAATTCAGTGTTTTTGATCTGGCGATGAATTCACAGCGATGATTCATGAAAGCAAATAAATAGGGTGTTTCAGAAAAAACGCAACCCAACTAAGATTGAAAATTTAGGAAAAATGATAAGATTTGGATAGATGTACTGTATGCCATCTGAAAGCAAAATCTATCTTCTTTTCAATGATATGTAGTTTAGATACAATAATGGAATTATTTATCATTTAATGGAAAATGTAGCGAAAAATGAGTGTTTGAAATAAATGGCAAGCAAAAAGACAAATTATAGTTTAGGATACAACACTCGGGATCGCATTAAAGCTTTAGCAGAGTCTGCTAAAAAAAGAAATACAATGGAAAATTTAGCAAGTATGCCCTATTTTAGATGAAGCATGCTGTAAGAGCAAAATTAAGACCTTTTTCACCGTAAAATGTAACAATATACATTTGTAAAATATTTCAGGCCTAGAAGCACTTGAAATAATGCCCTTTAGTAGGAAAAATACAAATCTACTCCCGTGAGATACATTTATTAAAAATGATAAAAGACGCTCTCACAAAGATGAGTTTTCGCCTATGTAATGTCCTATGTAAAATTAACGTGCCCACACTGGATATCATTGGAAAGAAGATAGATTGTCCTTTCAGATGGTATGCGCCAAATAAATTCAAATGTCATTATTTTCTGAAGACTCTTGAAAGAAAGTGGGTTGCGTTTTTCTTAAACACCCTGTATAGATAGCTTTCCAAGTTACAGGGGCAGATTTTGCAAGAATAACATCAGTTGCTATTGATCGACACGCAGTTTCAAAGCGATTAGCGGTTGCAGACAAAGGGATTCTCTCCAGCGACAAATCAAAATAAACGAAGCCGCAAAAGATACCCTGAAACCAGTATGGCAAACTATCTAGTTGTACACGTGAAGAGGAATTGTTAAGACAAATCATGTGCATGTATTGAGAGGAGAAGGATAGATCTAAACATTTAAACATATGCTTCGCGGATTTTGTGTATCTAGTTCAGAAGCAGAACAGTATGTAGTACAATTCCTGTATATTTAACATGTAATTCAAACACTTGCTCCGCTTCTGAATTTAGATAAATAAAATCCGCAAAGAACCAGACGATTCTGTTCCTACCACAACAATTAAATTTCAGACACGGTAGTTTGAACGAATCTTTTTGTCTAACTCTGAGACTCAACAGCGAAAATTTCAACGTCATTGATATATTTGATCGTTATCTTCAAAAAACTTTAGTTTCGGCTAACTGCAAATTAATATCATCCAACTAAACACGTATTTTGGGTTGTTTCAGTTAATATATAATTTGCAGTTTGCGCTTGAAATCAAATATTTTGAAATAGCCTCGAAATTGGTGAAAATCACAGCAGCACAAATTAACTAAACTTATGAAATTAGCAAATATTCTTTCTGACAGATATCAAATTCGCGATGAAATAATTGTTTAATTTTGGTGCTTATTAATCAAGACTATGAGCGCATGATACTTCGCAAGAAGTTTCTTTAATTCTATTTCTTGATAGTTAATTATGATACTCTAAGGATTAGAAAAACCGACTTTGATCTGATTAAAGAATTGGAATTTGACATGTGTTCATTTAGAAAACTAAAGTTTCATTTATCCTCTATCTATGATTTGGCTTGGTGCTAATCACTATTTAATTATTTGTCAGTTCGGCGTTCAAGGAAAAAACTGAAAGGAAGGCTGTCGTATGCTAAATAATAAGTTAACGGGCTTGAAAGAGAAATCAAGAACTATGAAATGAAAAAGAACAAAGATAATTAAATTATGATTCTCTGTCGAAATGTTTACTCAAGGATTTAGGAATGATGAATAACAAAGACCTGTTTCGAGTCTCCAGAGACCTTGGACAAGTTTTTAATTTCAAAACTGACAACTTGCAGTGTCAAGTTTTCAAAGACATTCTACAAATGTTACATAAAAAAGAAACGAAACCTAAAAGTTCTAAAGGCTAGTTTCTGAGCGGCGGGATTTTACTCAATCAAAAGTCACTACTCGGCCGTAAATTTTCATTCAACTTACGCGCGACATTTTCTCATATAAAGAATCGAATTCCCGTTCGCCTGGAAAATTCTACTGACGGAAAACCAAAAATCCTAGCTGTAGTCAAAGAACTTGTATCTCATAGTAACATTAGCCACATAAATGACAATAATTTTGAACATCCCTTATCCAAATCCCTCACAAGAATGCATAGGTTTCCCCTTATCCCTCACTTTTTAAGTGTTGTTCTTACAACTAGCCTATTTTGTCGTTTTACAAGAGCCTACTTTAAGAAATAACGAAATAACATTGAGAAAAACTGGAAAAATCATGTTTTCGTATTCTCTATGCAGTTGCATTAGGTACATATTTTAGAAATTACTAAAGACAAATGTGAACCAAATACTAAATCTAAACATAAAATGAAAAAACATGGGTTGATATTTTGACAGAAACAACAGACAGCATTTTAAATTCACAATTTCATAGAAGCTATAATGACAATCAAAAAAACACTAACAATTACTCCTGGATTAGGGCGCGGATGACGAATTCGTTTTCGCATCGCCGTTATATACACAGTCAGACTCACAGCCGTTACGCCCTTTAGATACTACAATGTCATCCGTAGAAGCGCTTGCCGCTTGCGCCGTTTCACCATCAGCGCACGTGTCATCAGCAGCCGCGCGGGGAGCATCAAGTTGCAATGTCTCGAAGTCTTGCTGAATGCTTCTTACAGACCGCTCCGCTTCAGCCTCGTCCGTTGCGGTTTCTTTACGTTTCGTATCAGGCTTTAGATTTTCAAGTTCAGGAGATATAAATGAAAAGAAGACTTCGCGGCAAAATTGCTCCCTTACGCTTCGTTCCTCTTTCTCTGTTTCAGATTCAGTTTTCGACTTGCTTTCTTCGTAGAATCTGCGGAAAAATCAAGAAGATAAAAGATAAATAAAGCCTGTCCGAAGCGATATCTTTTCAAATGTTTTGACTGTTAAGAGTTTATCAAAATGTTCAGGTCAGCTTTTGTTCAGAGTCTATCTTCAACAACAAGAAGAAAAATGTCTTTCCTTTGGTGAAGTAAGAGCATAGATTGACAGCAATGTTTTCTTGAATTTGGCATTAAACTCATTTAAACTATCCAAGATGCCCATGATCTCTGTGTCTCGTCATTTTATTTATACTTCTTCATCTGGTTATATCAAACTAATTAAAACCAGCATATCTGCATACAAACTATTTACCTTGGCAACAGAAATTGTTCTTTGCTGTTCCCAGAATGTGATTCTTTAGGCGGAGCATTGCTTGCACCAGTTGATGCCGTTGCTTGTTTGCGTACAGGAAGCCTTTCCAATCGATCCCGGGCCTGCTGCACCTACAATTACAAACAAACATAGATAAACAAGGGGATAGAATGTATTCACACTAATATCAAAACCACTGCGTTATCTTTTTGGCCCTCTCTGTAGATTTTGTTTTCATCGATTGTATCAGGAAGGTTAGGTTGCTAATGATATGTTATCCTCATTTTAATCTGAGTAGAGAGTTTAGGCCAAAGTGTGCTAAATATCGTTGTTGTTATTGCGTCTGTCTAATATCTAGGTAGGCCCAAAACGGCTGTAAGAACAATTTAGCGATAAGGTCACAGATCAAAACGTTTGACAATACCATTGAAACTCTTTTATTAACGTCTGCATAATTAATTACTTTGAGGAGCGTATGATTAATCACACGAAATGCCTAATTTAGACTGAGCAGCCTCTGATGGGCTAATACGTCAACCAGGATGAAACTAGGCGTGAATTTTTTTAGTAACTTTGCTTTTCTACTTAAAGGCAGTCTGTCACGTATCTGATTGGGTGATCAGGACAATACAAAGAATAGGAGAACTGGATGGCTGCTGATCCTAATCACTTTCTACGGCTGTAGAAAGTGATACAGATCAGCCCTCCTTTGTTCCCAATGCACAGATTCACAAAGACATTCGTTGTGTTGAGCTCTGACTTTACTGCAGCCAATCAGATGCGTGACAGACTGCCTTTAACATAGATTTAATTTCCAGTATAAGAGGTTAAGGTTATTTAAACAATCTTAAATTAAATTTGTATATGAGCTAATATTGATATCGAAACTGGTTTTATATTCAAAGTACTATAAAGGGAACAGATTTAACTGAGAATAGATTAGGTGCAAAAATTTTAAAATCTACGTTTACTAATTAAAAATTAAATCATGCATCATGCTTATTCTAGTTAAAGATACCTCTTAAACCAGTTTAATCTGAACTTGTTCAAATCGCTTAGTATTATTTGGTCTAAAGTCTATTCGTTATCTTGGTGCTAAACTTTGGAATACATTGCCCGTGGAACTCAGAAATTCTCCTTCAAAAATATCCTTAAAAAAACAACTGAAAACGTACTTATTGAACAAGATCAATCAATAATTCCAATCTTTTTTTTAAAGATTGCACAACTGCTATTTTACAGTATGAAAAGCAAATGCATGTATTTCTTGGAATCATTCAAATCCAACCAAATTCATTCGAAATTATCGTAGGATAGGGGGGGGGGGGCTCTCTCCTCGATTAGTTTACCTATCGAGAGAGCTCCTCCTTTAAGTAATTCCCTCCATACAATTTATCTTGTTTTTCTGTTTGTAGTTGTATATTGTATTAATTCTCCATATCATTGTATTAATTTTCTGTAATATTGTCTTATTTCCTGTAGCGGAATTTAAAATATATGAAACTGAAACTGAAACTGAAACTATTATTGCGTCAAAAATAGAAATACCTAATTTTTCCATTTTTAGAATCCTCGTTGAAAAAATTACCAAACTACGCAGCTAAGGTGCACAAATAAATTGGGTCTCTGGAAAACAGTCCACTGTTGTTTAGAATTCTTTTAAATAAATTAGATCCGTTACAACCATGTAAATTATATTTGGCACATCTTAAAAGTTGAACGAAGCAAAGCAGAAAGAAGTTTACAGAAAAGATGCCACGTATTCTCCTAGGATTCATCACGTTCTTAAATGGTATCAGTTATAATCCTAATGAGATTCTGTCAGGGAGTGCAAAGAATTATGGGAAATGTCCTACAACTGTTTTTCTAAAACCTATGGATGTATTTTGGTTTCAGGTTACCAACTTACACAAAGCTAGGGTGAGAAAACTACCCAACCAATTCCTACCTTGTGGCTACAAGACTGAAAAAGGAACGATATATTCCTGGGTGAGGTGGGAATTTGAAAGAATCAGAAAGGTTGACAAAAACGAGATTAGAAGCATTTTTCGTTTTTAGTTCATAAAATATTGCTGGGCTTTCATTGCAAAAAGTGCTGTCACACATCAAGAGGAAACAAAGGAAAATTACTTCACCTGCTGTCTCTCAAACTGTAGTTGCTGTTGCAGCAGTTGTAGCTGTGATGCAGTAGCGGCAGCACTTTGTTGCTGTGCAGCTCGTCTGACACCAGATAGTTGTGAAAGCAGCTCTGCAATTGGGTCAATGTTTTCTCTGGAGGTTGAGAATGTTGCAGAGGAGCTGGTCCTGCTTGTAACCGTACTGGTGAAAGGGTTTCCTCTTCTTATCCTGGGAGGGCCACCTCCTCTTACTGGATGGAATATACTACGGATGTTTCTGCTCAGTGGTTCATCCTGAAAAAAGATTTGGTATTATCATCTAGTATTTTTGTTGTAAGTAAGAGAAACCATAAGTAAATACGGATTTTCGGTTTTGCCGGATATCCGGTTCCGGCCGGAATTTCGAAGGTTTGGCCAGATTTTTGCCGGATTTTGTAAGTTTGTGTTCAACTCAAGAAAGACGTACAAGGTTTTCTAGAAAAGTTGAAAATCACCCAAATTTGAAAATAATACATAGTACGCATTTGAATTTCAGATCTTTTTCACACAATCATCCTATGTTTGGTCAGATCTCATAGAATATTCCCAAGCAATAATATATTTATCAAACATTGCGATAATACGAAGGAACAAAAATAACTTTTCTTCCAAAAATAGAATTCTTTTGACAGACATACTGTACGATGACCGTTAGAGAGGGGCACATAGAAAGATCCTGAATTTACAGAGACGAACATGATCAAAGCGTAGGTTCGTAAACAAAACTTTGATCAAAAGGAGAGTAAAATCCTACATTAATTTGCTCACACGTAAAAGTATTTATCTTACCAACTAACTAGGAAAATATCTAGTACAATCGACTTTCCGTAAAACCTTTATACTGACGAAAATGGGGGCATTCAGTATTAGATAGTGTAGTAGGATATTTCATCTCTCTCTCGGATGGAAAACATTGTAAAGTCATTTCTCTTACGATTTGCGTAATAAAATCAATTCGCTAGGCCGAACACTGCATTCCAACTATTCCATTATGAAATCCTCATTCTTTTGGGATTTTTCTCTCGAAAGTCTGCCAGCTCTACCGTTTTCAGAATGTGTATTATTTTGGCAATTTCATCTCCAACCTCTCCAATCTCCACCGTTTCAGAA
>REGM01000287.1:0-30185 GCA_004194415.1 Aurelia aurita | reverse complement strand
AATTTGATCAAAAGGAGAGTAAAATCCTACTACATTAATTTGCTCACACGTAAAAGTATTTATCTTACCAACTAACTAGGAAAATATCTAGTACAATCGACTTTCCGTAAAACCTTTATACTGACGAAAATGGGGGCATTCAGTATTAGATAGTGTAGTAGGATATTTCATCTCTCTCTCGGATGGAAAACATTGTAAAGTCATTTCTCTTACGATTTGCGTAATAAAATCAATTCGCTAGGCCGAACACTGCATTCCAACTATTCCATTATGAAATCCTCATTCTTTTGGGATTTTTCTCTCGAAAGTCTGCCAGCTCTACCGTTTTCAGAATGTGTATTATTATGGCAATTTCATCTCCAACCTCTCCAATCTCCACCGTTTCAGAATGCGTATTCTTTTGGTAACTGAAATTTTCTCTGCAAAGATGCGAAGTGTACCTTTCTCAGAAGATTTTTGGAAGTTCAGATGCCCAAAGAATGCACCCATGCTTAAAAAATGTTACCTTATGGACCGATTTACATTAATGGTTTAAAAGGAATATAAACCTAAGGCTACAACAAGCTACAACGTTTGTTTGTTATTGAGATAAAAGATACGTCTAAATGCCAAGGCAAGTTGTTTAAACCGACTGAAAACTCCGTGGAACACTCTCCGCACACAACTAATGAATCTCCAGAACACAAAATTGTTATGATTAGTCTTGTCAATGAAAAAATCAATGAAAGGTCTTCGTGTGCTAAAGAGCCCGGAATCCTGTTGAGTAACAGTCACAGAAAATCATCAGGTAAGATCTGAAACAAACTGCAAACTGATCTTACAATGATGAATGAATAGGGAGAGACCACCCTACCATTTGGTGGTTCTCTACTGCTTACATCAACATGAAATAATCCGGCCCGATTTTATCAATTCGGCCGGATAATCCGGTTCCGGCCGGATTCTGAAAACCCTGATCCGGTACATCCCTAGTGCGGTCACCCCCCAATGCTGGGAAGAACAATGACCTTTTGTTTGAAACAATAGAAACAAACAATGCTTTTTAACCGAAACAATAGCTTTGCCCCCCAATATATGGCAAAGTGTCAGCCACTGACGAGGGGTATATGTCCACTCAAGGCAAATATTTTAATACCTTCAAACATGCACAGAAAGATTCTCTCAGAAAGAAGATACTACCATAAAATAGTTTATTGGTTGTCATTTATTTTTTGCAAAATTCCAGTAACTGCTCAAACACTGACAACCGGCAATGCAAGGAAGAAAAATACACTGGCGGAAGACAATTAGAGCACCTTGAAAATTACAGGTGCTTGATTGAGCACCTGATAAGAAAATTATTCCATAACACAGGCCTCATTAATGTGCGCTTGCAGGCACAAAATAATATTACACATTAGTTGCTGGCACCTTTACTGTACTCAGAGTGCCTTTGACTGCAGGCACATTTCTCCCAACCATTTGCTCGCTGTTGTTGTTGTTGTCAATTTATTTTGATTCGATTTAACATCGTAGCTAACAATATATACATATATAAATACATACACAAAGTTAACTAATCAACATCGAACAATCTCAGGCAGGAACAATCTCAACAATATTTTTAATGAGGCCTGCATGAACATTAAGAAATTATTGTTAATATCTGACACAGCAAAAAGAGAAATTGAAACTAATTTTCCAAGTGTAGCTGACTGCCTCTGACAGGTGGATTTTAAGAAGACCACAAGAAAGGAAAATATATTTTACAGTCTATATGTTTTCAACAAGCAGCCTATTATTTCTTTACTGTATCAAGCAAAAATTAGAAAACCATCTACTTAACGAGCATAAAATAAATGAACTGAACTGTATATCAAATAAAAATTGGAAAAACATCTTCTCAAAGAGTCTTTTAACCAGGCCTCATTAAAAATATTCTGTGCCTGCGAGCAAATGATTAGGAAAACTGTGCCTGCAATCAAATCACTCTCAGTAGAGTAATGATGCCAGTAACTAATGTTTAATGATATTTTATGCCTGCAAGCAGTGTTTGTGCGCTCGCACATATTAATGAGGCCCGCTTTTAACAACCAACAACGTTGCCGACAATTGCTAATTACAAAATTTCATAAACATACACTTTCTCTTGCATTTCTGTGTTCCATACTAAGATGACGCCCAAGGTCATCTGTGACACGATTTGGTTCACCACCCGGCAAAGCTGCACAAACAGGGCATATCTACGAAAAGTTAAAATAAAAGTTATATACATATGCTACAAGGAAAAACGCAGTTTGGTTATGGTAATCTTTACCTTTTTGCTGACAGCAATGATTTTAGTACAGGAGCCCTGCATCATTCTCTTGGCATTGCAAGGCGATCTAACTTCAATAGAGGATTGTGCTAGAAGGCACCACCTGGGAAGTTTTACCATGATCCTTTGCATTTCAAAGAAGTTTGATTGGTTGATTTACGATGTGGAGCAAAGGATCAGATTCCCAAAAACATCATAAAATATGGCCAATAATTGCTACGAGGTTGTGGCTGTTTTGTTTTACTTAGCAATGGTGACTCATAATAGTTTTGATAATAGAATTTCCAAATTATTAAACCATTATAATCACGAAAGCCATTTAATGGAATAAATAACATTACTTCCATTCATGAAGCTATCAATTTCAGCAGAGATACAGCCCAGCTTCAAAGTAAACAAGACAAAAAGCCTACCATTTGTAGGCAAAGTGATCTGACAGATCCTTTTTTATTCAAAAATAAAGCTTTTCTACTTAGCTGTATAATCTGTCATGTGCTGATTTTTTAAAGAATCAATGGCATTAAAAAAATGGATTCTACCAGTGATGTTTTATCCCTTAAATCACTGTGAACAACATTCTAATGGTGTGCTTATCATTAGTCTAAAATGTATCAGTTGTCTATTTGTGTGAATATTTTTTACTACTGATATTGGGATATGCCCAAAACATTAAGGGTGTGTTTGACTGGTACCAATTCTGAAAACGGTAGACTTGGTAGACTCAGTAGACTCGGAAGTTGTGTTTGATTGGCTCCAAAATTCTCAAAACGGTAGGTTTGGTAGGTTTGGAAGGCCTTCTGAACCTTCTGCTCCAAAAGGCAGAAGGTTTGGCAGACTTTAGGGAGAAGAGTTCGAATCGAACACAGTATTCGGCTTATCGAACCGAAACCATCAGTCTGTACTGTACTTTTGTTCGATTGGTCGAATACTGTGTGTGGCGCAGTGGTGTTGTCCTCTGACTTTGCAGCTAGAACAGTCAGGCGGACAGGGTTCGATCCCAGGTAGAGCCCCACTACTTGAGCGTCATGACAAGGGGTCGCGGACTCGATTAGGTCTTCTCTACTTCTGCGATCCCAGCGCTTGGCGCTAAAATCCGCAACTTCACCTTCACTTCACCTGTGTTTGAACTCTTCAAAACCTGCTGTTTTTTAAAGATTTTTGTATTTGATTGGGAAATATATTTCCGTCTCTGCAAAGTCTACTGTTTTCAGAATCTGGTAGGTTTGGAATTACCAATAAAACACGCCCTAAAACTCTTAACTGCATATTTTATCACAGGAATTAACAGTGTTAGAAGTTAAGGTTTATACAAACTTATGCAACTCACATTTACACAAATGATAGGGTAAAAGAATATAATTAAAAACAACTAAGGTAATAGTCAAGAAAGACACCTTAGTTAAGGAAATTAATATGAGAGCAGAATATTGTTTCATGATCCAAAAATTGATTTTTTTAAATTCACAAAATGATTTAAAATGCAATAGAAGAATTTAAAGACCCCACATTGCTGGAAAAACAGGGCAAAGAAGTGACAATGACATTTTGAAGAATCATAAATTTAGTCATTTCAAATGAAAGAAAATAAAGCATGACATAATCATCATTGGTATATTCTTAAAATCAAGCTAAAAATGATATATATATATGCAATGGGACATACATTTTATGCACTGTTAATTTTCTATATTTTCTAATGGGTTTATGCCCAAAACGTCGTACAAAATAATACTCTATTCAAAGTACAATTATTTATACTATATTTGTTTTGTTTTAATGAAATATTGTGCAACACGCATACATAAGGGATTATTCTAAATAACTGCAAAGTACTTACAACTTCAGCAGATGATGTCAAATGCTCTCTAGTCACGTGTTCATGAAGTTGGATCTCCTTCAGTCCCAATTTACCACAAAATGGACATGTAAATGATTGCGGCTGATCAAACTGGACGGCTTCACCGGAATAGAACAAATCTGCAAACAATATGAAATTGACAATAAAAATATGTGCAAAATAGTTCCCACATCCTGCCGAGAGAGTCCAAAAATGTATCAACTGTTCAAAAAATCATGCTGCAAAAATATGCACAAATTTGTAAAATGTTTGATCCTTCCTTTCAAGAAATTTCTGATATTTTCCTTATAATTTTGGGTTATTAACAAAAGATCACTTTAATCCAATTACCCAAAAAACAGTCAAAAATTTGTTGTTCATTCAAACATTCTTTTTCATCTCTAGCGTTCATTAGGAAGAACATCTGCATACATTTTATTAAATTCCTTGTCATTATAATTTCAATAGTTGGAAATATGATTCCAATAGTTGAAAAGGGAATTAGATTGAATCAATCATGTCTATTTTTTGGCAAAAGCCTCAGAAAAACACAACCAACAGGTTTCCGGTCAAGAATCGTAAAAAGGAGACTACACTAGTCAATATTTTTCATTTGTGAAAATTCTTTTGCAAAGTTCTTGCTTTTGGCATTCCCTTTATCGAGAAGCAGCTGTCAACTTAACCTCATCAGCTTGCTATAGGAAGTACATTAAACAAAGGCATTGGTACATACCAAAATCACTTCTCGTAAGAATACATTGCATTGGATGATCTAGCGTATGTCTTGAGCTTCTTGCTCCATTTTCATAACATGATGCACACAGATCATAATCAAAACACACCAAGCATTTGTATCTTTTTCCTCTGAAGTTTCCTTTACTGCAAGAATCACAGCTTACACCTGAAACAACAGTATGATAAATTAGAGTCATGTAAAGAGGGTTAGCAGTTATTGATGACATACCATAAACACAACAGGACGCGAATCACGTTTCATGACGTGCAAACTTTGATTATGATTATTATGATAGATTTCTGATCAATAGCCAAAACAGTGTATTGGGTCTTCCATTTTCTCTCTGTAAAAGTGCTTTAACAGAGTTAGATTTTTCAGAAAACTTTTCTGAGAATGCCGATTTAGAAAAGTCTTTTTAAATGGTGTACATTCTTGCGCTACCATTAAAGCTCTATTAAGCCCCTAAGGGGCCTATTTTAATTTTGGAGGCTATAGAGGGGGTTTGAAAGAGAGGGGTCTTATAGAGAGGGGGCATGCACAAGGTCAAATGTCAAGACTAAACATGATTGGTTTTTGGGACTTTTACTTCACTTCTTCTGGAATCAACATACGATTTTGCGAGGGAAAAACACACAAATTCAACGTAGTGTTGAACCTAAACCACATGAAAACTGAAGTAGTTTTAGCATGGAAAAACTTTGGTAGCCTTTGGAGGGGGGCTTAGAAGGGAGGGGCATATTATAGAGGGGTCTTAATGGAGGAGGCTAAATAAAGCTTTCACAGTAATTTAGTTTGCATTCTCAAAGATCTCATCAGGAAGTGCCATGTTCTACAGAGATGTGACAGTCAGCCTGAAGGTGTTGTGGCGCAGTGGTGTAATCCTCTGACTTTGCAGCCAGAATAGTCAGGCGGACAGGGTTCGATCCCAGGTAGAGCCCCACCATTTTGAGCGTCATGACAAGGGGTCGCGGACTCGTTTAGGTCTTCTCTACTTCTGCGATCCCAGCGCTAAAAATGCAACTTCACCTCCACCATTGCATAGTGCACACTGTTCCACCAAGACCTCCGAATTAAGAAAATTTCTGCTAAGGTGGGTCAACAAGATTTCTGCTCAGGCATGCCAAATTTTGGCAAATATTCATATTATGAGTTGTGCAAAGAACGTTTTTACTGGTAACCTCGGGTGCCTTTATCACATATTCCGCATTCTGGTTCAGTTCTCCATATTTTGTAAACAGCCTGCTTGCAGATCTGTGATGGATACAAGTGTATAGGAGGCATGACTGTCTGATCCTGTCTGACTTCTATGCAAGAGAAACTGAGCCATTTAGCCCAGGGCAGGGAGGGGGGGGGATTGGTACTGAGTGCCAAATATATTCAGTGTGCAATTTTGAAGAAAACAATATGTAAAAAATAGGTCTTTTTTATCAAGACCACAGACTTTGGTGCACAGTTTGCAAGGATTTCTGATCTGGCAGCATCTGGCCACACACAGCAGGGTTGACAAACATCACACCTTCTTTGTTACATAAGTTATGGATTGATCAGAATTCAAGTCATCCTTGGGGTCTTGAGTGATGGTTTGAAGCCAACAAATCGAAGGTGTTGTGGCGCAGTGGTGTAATCCTCTGACTTTGCAGCCAGAACAGTAAGACGGACAGTGTTCGATCCCAGGTAGTAGAGCCCCACCATTTGAGTGTCATGACAAGGGGTTGCGGACTCGATTAGGCTTCTCTACTTCTGCGATCCCAGCGGTTGGCGCTGAAAAACGCAACTTCACCTTCACCAAATCATGTAGAAACAGTGATGAAAAGCCCTGCCAACCTTCCTTCTCTTACAGTCTTAACTCTATTTTGACTGTTGGAATACTTTTCTGTTGGTCATCTTGTTTTTATGATACAACATTTTCCACTTCGTTGCACTAGCCATCATACATACCTTCATGTTGAGACATAACTTGGGGCCTTTGCAATGCACTCTATAATACACTCCGGCTTTGCCAAACGTGTTCCTTTTCCGCAAACCAAGCAATCTTGAGCTGACAAAGTCTGGCGAAGGTCGATGGGCCTAGGCATCCTGAATATCTTCCATGTTGGTTTATCTGTTCTTGAAACGTCTTTGAACAGTCTTCAGAATGTCAGTGAATATCTTTAGGTTGTAATGAAATTATTAAGAGCAGTTTAAATGCAATAAATGATGATGAAATCTTGTTTTTCTTTCGATATCAAGTGTCTCCTCTAAATCCTCACTGCTCCCAATCAAGACGGAAAGTTCCCATAATACATTGCAACGCTCATCGTAGTAGCCTTGAAGCCTTGAGACAAGTTGATTTTTTGTGTTCTACGGAGGAGCATTCCATTTGCTCTTTGGCATTTTTGTTACATTCCCTTCATTTCTTCTGGCATCCTCCCTCCCTTGAATGAGCCCCCTTCCGAATTAAGGGAGGCCTCATGCCGTTTGCCACTACTTTGAAAATTTATTACCACTGGTACCCAGGGTAAAAATTAATATGCAATTTCTAAAATGTTGAAATTACAAAAATCGCAGACCTCCATTACGTTACAGATTTCAAAACTATTTCGAATGAGAGCGTAATAAAATGAGCGCCCGCGAAAAAATATCGACAACACGCTCTGGCTTTTATTTGGTGAAATACGATATGTAAATGCTCTTTATCCAATATCTCTTATTTAGACCTTTCTCCCTTACATTTTTTCAAGAACAGCACCTGTACTCAATTTATTGCAAAAGGGAATTATGAATGCATCAAAATTTGATTAAAAATTCCTTTGAAAAAATAGAACATAATAGTACGTACTAAAATCCTTTTTCGTCAGACAGTCTTCGCAGCATGAAACGTCTGATAGCAAACGAACGATGAAAAGCGATCTTATATCCAGCAGTGTTTTGAAATAGGCCAATCAAAAAGATCCCAAAATTTGATCAATATTCATTAAAATTGAAAGTGCTTTGACGAAAATTGCTTTGATGATGAACAACTGAACAACAACACTTCCAAACGATTTTACAGCTCGAATTTATCAGAATTTTATTGCATTGATGGTATTTGCTTTCACAGGTCCTTCGAGGCAGAGGATAGGTCTTTCAAATAAAACAGAAACAAGGAATAATAAACAATCACTTAAAAAATACAACGGTTCCAGATTTGAAAAATTTCTTATTTTACAAACATTTTTACATTGCTTAACTTTGATAAAACGTTAAGTACAATGAGTTTGATATAAACTGATAAGATGGATACAAGCCTACTTTGACATATACAATAAGAGATAAAAGATATACAATGTAAGATATACACAATATACAGAATTAATGAGAAGTGTCATTTAAGATATCGTCTATTCCTGGCACTGGCGAAAGATCACTCAGCTCCCTTCTCATTTTGCTCGATGTTCCTTCCCTTGGTGGCTGAAAGGAAAACTACAATGATCAGCTTATTTAAGGGTTCTTGGGCAACCGGCATGCATTGCAGCCCTATTTGTAAAGGTGGCCTAATTTCATGTTGCATGAAAAATCAACGAAAAACAAAACCAACGATCACAATGCATGCCGGTTGCCCAAGAGCCTTTGAAAATAAATTTGGCATTTCAGTTCATAGGCATTCTGAATTTTAGTGGACTTCCAAAGTGCTTACAAGGTACGAAAGGCTAAAACAAAATAACGGAAAAACAAACAGCAAATACACTTAGGAATTTAATAAACAATCTAAGTTACAGGGTCTGTCCAAAAGTCCTATCCCTGTTCGACAGCCAACAGTACAAAAACGGATTCCAATTAAACACTTACGTTTAAATGAAACTTTTAGCAAAACAATTTTGAAAAGAGCAAAACAATTTTGAAAAAAATCGATACATGTTTTGTTTTTATATATAACAATATCCCTTATGAGAATATCTAAGTTAAGAAGAACCACCAATTATATTCGCTTGAAAAAAGAAGCAAAACNAAGTGCTTACAAGGTACGAAAGGCTAAAACAAAATAACGGAAAAACAAACAGCAAATACACTTAGGAATTTAATAAACAATCTAAGTTACAGGGTCTGTCCAAAAGTCCTATCCCTGTTCGACAGCCAACAGTACAAAAACGGATTCCAATTAAACACTTACGTTTAAATGAAACTTTTAGCAAAACAATTTTGAAAAGAGCAAAACAATTTTGAAAAAAATCGATACATGTTTTGTTTTTATATATAACAATATCCCTTATGAGAATATCTAAGTTAAGAAGAACCACCAATTATATTCGCTTGAAAAAAGAAGCAAAACATGTCGGACAGGAAGACTATTGTGTTCGTTACCTTCTCTTATAAAATAGACCACACAGTTAAATTTAAAACAATGACACGAATTCAACCTGGGAGGGAACTAAAATTTGTTTTAACTTACTTCAAAAGCCATACCAAGTAGTGTTTGTTGCATATTTCCAAGACCCATGTCAGGAGCAGTAGCAGAACTAACATTCAGTAAATTTGTGAATTGGTTTTGCTTTTTACGTAGCTGAAAAGAAGAAAATTAAATTAAAAGGAAATCGATACAATCAGAACAATAATGAAATTGGCTATAATCAACAAAAAATTGAATATCAAATAAAATATTCATGTACACTTGACAAAATGTGATGATGTATCAAATAAGACGAGCATTCCAACTGAAATGTTATGAATATTTCTGCATCTAATCGTAAGTCTTCAATGACTAAACTATCTCTATATTTCTTCACAACCACCGACTGCCACTAGATTTTGTACACTCTAGAAATCACAAAAATTCTCGAAACAAAAGACAAAATTTGAAAAACTTACTCTGTCTAGAGTCCTTTTCGTTCTTTCGTGTTCGAGGTTAAGATTTTTCCTAAAATAAAATAGAAAATTAAAATGTTGACATCAGAAACGTTTCTTATTTTGTTAAACTTTGTTTCAGAGCTTTCTTTTCCTCCGACATTATGTCCTATCCGTCATTTTACCAAACTTTTTTCACATTCTCTCATATTTCTCAACACGGCCTTATGCAAGTTTCATTTCTCTCAACAATAATTTGTGCAAAATCTTCATTTCTTTTAGCTTTCGATGACTTAGTCATCAAATTTATCTCTCTTTTTACTATTCTTTTGCCAAATTTCCCCCTTTCTCCTTTTTGACTCACGAGTACAAAGTACAAGTAGAGTCTATCGGGTTGGGGTGAAATTCGTGTCCACCGTTGTCATTATTGTCATGGCACTAGGGTTGTGTGATGAAAAGTGCTAGAATCGGCTCGAGTCGATATGAAGCCTTTGGACAATGCAAGGCTACAATGCTCTTCGCAATGTCATACATCAGAAGAGGGCCTTACCTAGCATGGCATTTAGTCTTATTCGCCATTGCGCTAGGGTTGCATTGGGAAGTGATAGCATCAATATCAAGCCTAGAGAGCGTATGACATCTAGCGGCTAAAGGCCATGCTGGCTTGTTTTGATGCGTGGTTGCTGCGTGGTGCGATCGCTGGGAATAACAGCCAATCAGATCACTGGTAGTAGCTACTTCGTGCCTTCCTTAGACGCAGGAGGAATTCACGAGTTGCGAAAGTGTGGGATCGAAGCAGAAGGTGAGTTTCTTGTCGAGGACATCAAAAAGTTTTGATTATTAGTTCATTAACTCATTGATCCCCAAACAAAAGTGTTATGTGTGATGTTTCAATCCCCATAAACAAAGCTCTCCAGACAGCCCTTGTCCCCGCAGTGATTCCACTTTTATCACTTAAATTTGAGAACTATTTTAGAATCTCTTATATCTCAAAACCAAATGGTGCTAGAAGAAAACTTTCAAGAAATAAAAGGTAAAGAAATGATTGAATTTTCAGAATATCAAGATTTTAGCATCCAGATTATGAACAGGACCAGATAAAGTATTCTTCTGGAATATCAAGAACTTTTGAGAGCTCCGTAGTCCTCCGGCCTAACTTCCCTTCGCCCTTCGGCCTAAAGCGCTTCTCTTCTCCTCCACTGTCATCCCCTGACAATTATTTGTCAGCCTCAATGTCCGA
The DNA here is from genome assembly GCA_004194415.1 of Aurelia aurita. NCBI lineage: Eukaryota > Metazoa > Cnidaria > Scyphozoa > Semaeostomeae > Ulmaridae > Aurelia > Aurelia aurita. The sequence continues at coordinate 19,276 of REGM01000287.1, read as the reverse complement.
ATTAACTTCTCCATTAGCTCTCAAGACCCCGAAAACTCTCCTTCATCCTCTGAAGTTTCTCTGAAAATGCCATGTAACTGCTTCTAATACTGTAAGTTTGCCTCCATGTTAAAGGGGACAAAATTTACCGCGATCGTAAAAATGTAAACACAGATATTCGACACGCACTTTCTCTAAAAACTTTGACCTGACCCCTGTTGACCTTTTGTAACCAAAAGAATGCTCAGCCTTTCCTGTATCCAATGGTACTAATCCCGTTGACAAAGCTCCTTTTGTTTAGGCACTGTTGTGCAATTTCTAAGCCATGTTTTTGAAACGCCACATGGCGTCTTCGGGGAAGAGAAGCTGAACTGCGGAGGACGCAGGAGGACATATGGCGTCTTCGGGGAATAAGGGCCTGATTACATGGGGCTGGCTGGCCCGGTTCAACGGGCTGGCTCGCCTAACAGGGCTGAAATGATCTGAACGATTACATGGAGAATTACATGGAGAATTCCAGCCCGGGCTGTGAAATACTTGGCGCCATAATCCTATAATCTGTTCATAAAGCACATGCGTTGCAGATTTCTCAGCCCGCTTTGCCGGGCTAGCCCGGCCTTGAATCGATTACATGAGAAGAATGTGTAACTTCCAGCCCGTTTTGCCGGGCTAGCCCGGTAGGCAGCAGGCGAGATCTCGGCTTACTGGGCTAGCCCGCTTGCCATGTAATCGAAAGTCTCTCAAACACTGTAACTGCTATTGACCCCGGGATCCCGGTTGAAAACCTTCACCTCGGTTAACCGGGCTAGCCCGCTCCATGTAATCGGCCCCTAAATCTGCTCGATGCCTCGATATAAAATTCTCGTGAGTCACCCCAAGGGTCCTTTGATTATGATCATCTTAGTCGTTCAGTGTTTAAACTGGCCCTAATCTCAGACCTCATTAATGTGCGCGAGCGCACGAGCGCCGCTCACAGGTACAAAATATCATTACACATCTGTTGCTGGCATCTTTAAAGCTACTCAGAGTGATTTGATTGCAGGCACATTTTTCCCAGTCATTTGCTCGCAGGCACAGAATATTTTTAATGAGGCCTGCCTAATCTACCTTGCAAACCTAATTCCTGCCTGTAGGTAAGTTAAAACATACCGGGTGAGTCAACAAAATGTATAGACATTTGAAAGCCAGCACATTTTAAAGCGGGGATGGCGCAATTCATACAGACGGCATGACGTCACAGCAGCGTTGAAAACACGACGCCATCTTGTTTTGGGGTAAATCTTCAGAAAATTTCTATAGGAATCTATAGGAAATTTGCAAAAAGTCGCATAAAATTGCTCCTCTATTCTACCTTACGATAGTGAGTAGAAAAAGGATAGGTAGCAATTGTCAGTTAGACCTAAACCTATGAAATAAGCACACGAACATGCTGTTTTTAAAAGCAAAACAAAAATTTAGGCCAAGAAAGCTGTGAGAAACTTGCCTCTGCGTTGATAATTTCGTAGTTACCACCACAAACTCTGTCGGCTGTGAGTTGCTCGTCGCTTCTTCAAAGTCAATCTTCCTTTTAGACATTCGCCTATCTCTCTGCTAAAGTTTTTGAATAATTTGAGCAGCTTCCAAGCTTTTTGAATTTATTCATTGTGATAAATAAACGAGACACTCTAATGAAGCCATTACAAAGTATAGCGTCGAACGGGGAGTGTCTGGTTTATTTATCGCAATGAATAAATTCAAAAAGCTTGGAAGCTGCTCAAATTATTCAAAAACTTTAGCAGAGAGATAGGCGAATGTCTAAAAGGAAGGTTGACTTTGAAGAAGCGACGAGCAACTCACAGCCGACAGAGTTTGTGGTGGTAACTACGAAATTATCAACGCAGAGGCAAGTTTCTCACAGCTTTCTTGGCCTAAATTTTTGTTTTGCTTTTAAAAAACAGCATGTTCGTGTGCTTATTTCATAGGTTTAGATCTAACTGACAATTGCTACCTATCCTTTTTCTACTCACTATCGTAAGGTAGAATAGAGGAGCCATTTTATGCAACTTTTTGCAAATTTCCTATAGATTCCTATAGAAATTTTCTGAAGATTTACCCCAAAACAAGATGGCGTCGTGTTTTCGAGCGCGAATTGATCAAGTCACGTGACATGTCGTCTGTATGAATGGTAGCGCGCTTGACTACCAACCCGAGGATTGGTGGTTCGAGTCCCCGCCCTGCCGAACCTGCTCCGTAGAGTGAGGAGAGTCGCCAACTCTCTGTAATTCCAGGCTAAAGGAATCGCGAGGTGTGGTCACATCGAGAGGAAGGACCAAGACATTGCTAGATAAGCTTAGCTTCTCAGTGTCCTAAAACTACCTTCGGATGCTAGGTAGCAATATAGAAAAAGAAAAAAAAGAAAAAAAGCCAGCAGCTCTCAAACCATTTTTCAGATTCCTATAAACTGATAATACTTGTGTAGCTAGCATCAACTCAGATAAGAAAATTTAGTTCGTCGAAATCGGTCCTGTTGTTTTCAAATTACTAGCAATTTTATAAAAATACTTCATCATGATTATACAGCAGCCTCTTTATATACCTAGTAAATGTTTGAGCAACGAGATTGACGGATAGAATTTGATTATGATAGATGTGGGGCTAAATTGCTATCAAATTTGATCAAGGATTTTAGGCCTGTTTTGAAGGATTTTGAGAAATAAATCATTTTTATAAAATCGCTTGTAATTTTAGAAGGATATGACCAATTTCAACAAACTAAATTTTCTTATCTGAGTTGATACGTTAGCTAAACAGGTATTATCAGTTTATAGGAATCCGATAAATGGTTTGAGAGCTACAAGCTTTCAAACTTCTAAACATTTTTTTGACTCACCCAATATTTTACTATAGTAAAATATTAGCATAATTACATTAGATGTTTCTTTTCCTCTTCGATTTTGATATTTTGAGCTTTTTGAATTTCTAATCTTTTTACTAAATCATCGATCAATTTCTTCTGTTTTTTAGTTTTCTAAAGAAAAGATAGAAACATAAAATTAGTTACATTGAATTTTCTACTTCGCAGATATTCCACCTAATTCCCTAAAAATAATAAAAATCTACAATGAACACCCCCGTATAAGAACCTACAATTTCGCAAGTCAGCATGGGTTCTTATACAATGAATACAATCGATTTGTTCCAATAAAATGGTAGTTTAATTTGACAATTTCAGCCTGTCTGGGTTCGTAATCCACTAGGTTCTTATACGCAGGTGTTTGCTGTATACAACTTTGGAAAAATTTCATAAAACTCTTAACGTTTTGATAAATACTCTTTCAATAATAATTTTCAAGTCTGCCAAAGGATAGATGATGCAACTCATCAACGACACTACTACAGTCAAACTTGCATAGTTCTTACTCGCATGTGTCCGATATTCGCCTACTTAAAGGGTCTGTTTCAACCAGCATGCATGGCGTGTGTCATCTCTTCGTTGGCCTTTGTTCATGAAAATGGCGACAACAAAAGGATGACACGCACAAAGCACGCTGGTTGAAACAGACCCTTTAAGTCGGAAAAAATTGGAGGAAGCTAAAAGTTCCATTTATATTTTCTTTTCAAATTAATTCGCATAAGTCGGAGTTCGTGTAAGTCGGATAATTTTCGTTGGTTTGAACCGATCCGATTTATGCGAATTTGATTGTATTCATAAAATTACGCTTATAATCACAAAGGCAGTACAACGGAAATAAAGACCTACTCTTTTAGCCAATAAAGTAACTTTATTAGAATCATGTAACTGCTTCTTGAGGTCCTTCACTTCTTTGTCGCTATCTGTCTTCTCCCCTTCCAGCTTTCGCCTACGATAAACAATGAAACAAGTTTAATTTTTGATTATTTATTTGTTCATTTCTAAATTTTGACGATAGATTAATTTTGGTAAATTCCATCTTGGGGCATTCAAAGGCAATCTGAAGGTGAAGGTGAAGTTGCGGTTTTTAGCGCCAAGCGCTGGGATCGCAGAAATAGAGAAGACCTAATCGAGTCCGCGACCCCTATGGTGGGGCTCTACCTGGGATCGAACCCTGTCCGCCTGACTGTTCTGGCTGCAAGTCAGAGGATTACACCGCTGCGCCACAACACCTTCAATCTGTCTCATTTGTAATTGGCTGTAAAGAGGATTAAAAGTTTGTATGGCAGGATGACCAGAAAAGAATTGGAATAAGATCGTTATAAATTTCTATCGTGCGAAAAATTCAAAGAGTCTGGGCTCTAGCTCCTTTCCTTTGTTCCGGCTTTGTTCTCTGAGCCAATCACCTGTGTGACAGAGCTCCTTTAAAGTGCCACTGAAGTGTACTAGTGAATATTTTGATAGAACTAGACCAATGACTTAATTTTCTCATTTCCTTCTCAAAGTGTAGTGAAGCGTCTATACTATAAAGTAAACAGAACAACGTTTTAATTTTTCGCCAATTCTAGCTGCTGCAGTTAGATTCGAAGAGTATAATCTCTGGGGTGTATACTATGAAATTTCTTTGAAATCTCAGGGGTATTTTTAACCAATGAATAGCCTTAAAACTCCTTTCAGTACTCTTGGAAGGCTGGTTTCCACTGCGCGATGAACTATAATCGCTTTCCTCATCGCCAAGTTTTCTAATTGTTCACTATTTCATCTTGCAATGGGAACGACATTGGACTGTAAAGCCTGATTCACACTGGTCGTAAAATCAGGCTTGACCGTCAAAGGTAATCCCCACTGCGCGATGAACTATAATCGCTTTCCTCATTTTTCAAATGAAAGTTCATCGTGCACTGGGAACGACATTGGACTGTAAAGCCTGATTCACACTGGTCGTAAAATCAGGCTTGACCGTCAAAGGTCGTCCCCAGTGCAAGATAAACTTTCATCGCATTTGAAAATTGGCGACGAGGAAAGCGATGATAGTTCGTCGCGCAGTGGGAACCAGCCTTACAGTATTCTTTAAGGGGTATTCTTGCTTATGATCCGTGATCAAGACCATCTTATAATGCAACTTTTATGTAAACAACAAAGTACCCTGGAAGTTTAAAGACCCATTGCTAACCATGATCCTTTGGGCGTCCAATGAGCAGCAAAACAAACAGAACCTAGGCCAGAAATGACTTTCGTATCATACGATCGTCGATTTTGGGGTCGAAAAGGATCATGCGTCTTTAATTTCAGGTAACAGAAAAGCTTAGAAATTTATCTCAGTGTACCGATGACTAGAGAATCAAAACAGCGTTCTTACTTGGTATCTTGCATACTCCTTTGAAAATGCTCGCGTTGTTTCTGCATATCTTCATTTGACAATTCTAAAAAGAGAAAAACAAAATCAAAAGGAATTCGGCAATATCTCATCACAAAGACCAGCTGAACAAAAGAATACATACAAGTACCGTCACAAAACAGAATATCTTGTCCAATTGCCTGAAGCATAGGTTCCAAATCTTTAAATTGGTATAAAAAGGTCGGTGTAAAATTCAGCGACATATTTCTTTGAATTGAATGGTTTGAAAGAAACTTTAGCTACTTTGCTATAACTCTACCGTTGGACTTTCCAGAAATCTTCAATATTTTCGAAATTACAGCGTATTTCCTATTTCAACTCATGTGGGGATGTGACATCATCAAATTCCTAAATCGCTTGATACCATATTGTAGACGTTCATAAACTATGTTTTTCTGGAAAATTATTCGATGTTTTCTCAAAAAGTTTAGAAATTACGATGGTTCTAAGTTTTTGTCAAAAATTTTCTTGAATTCTTAAAAAAGAAGAAAAGCCCTCTAATTCTGAAAATATTGAAGGTTTCTGAAAAGTCCAACGGTAGAATTATTACAAAGTAGCTAAAGTTTCTTTCAAGCCATTCCATTCAAAGAAATAGGTCACAGAATTTTACACCGACCTTTTTAAAGATTTGGAACCTATTATGCTATTGCCTGAGAACTGAGCTTTCAAACATTTAAAGACCCATTGCTAACCATGATCCTTTGCGCACCGAAAGAAAAGCAACACAACAGGGAACTAGGACAGACTTTTATATCATACAAAAGTCATCCTTGAGACCGCAAAGGGTCATGGTTAGCTATGAGTCCTTAAGATTTAGGAGAGCAGATAAATAAATCTGGATACTTACGAAGCTCCTTTCTCAGAAGTTCTATTTTATCGCTCAGTTTCTCGTTAGTTCCTTTCACCTCTTCTTCGATTGTCTTCAAACTGAAAACAAAGGCAGGGAAACTTGTTGAATTTCAACAAAGAAGAAACATGAAAAAATGTGCTAAAACTTAGTGATATTTCCAATCAAAATAAAAAAAAGCTGGGTATCATTTGCTACATATGATCAGGCTTAAGAAACAAGCTTTGGTTAGAAACAAATGGTATAAAACAGAACAGGCAAAACATTAAAAGACACCAACAACTTTATATCAGCAAACAGCGCTAAACAGAAGTGTAGATTTTCTCTAGTGACATTTGTCTGCAAAAATATTTCAAAAATAAAGAGTCCACGAGAATTTGTGGAAATGATGTAGGTAAACCGAATGTTATGAGTAGATGAATAGTCACCTTTCATAGTCATTTAATAATTTCTGTTGCTTGTTTTTCAATTCTTGATTTCGTCTCTTGCTCTGAAATAAAAAACGAATTTATACACAAATAACTGGCACATATCAAAGGCTTTTATCTAACCATAGTCCTTTGCGTGCTCTGTTTTATGAAAATGAAAATTTTTGTGGTCTATGAAAATGGCTGCCTCGATAGAAATCTACGTGCAAAGGCTGCTGGTTGAACAAAGGCCTTTAAAAGGTTATACTTTCATCACCCATAAAGTACTTGACTACCAATCTAAACGTTAGTGGTTCGAATCCCCGCCCTGTCAAACCTGCTACGTAGAGTGAGGAGAGTCGCCAACTCTCTGTAATTCGAGGCTAAAGGCTGATTTCCAGTCAGTGGAATTTTCCGAGCGGACAGAAATTATAATGTTTATGAGAAAAATATTGCTTTTAATTTGAATAGAAAGTTACGTATGAGTAATCTTTCATTGTGTAAAATTCCACCCGCTCGGAAAATTTCACCGACTGGAAACCAGCGTTAAAGGAATCACGAGGTGTGAAATATTTCCACTTCTTTGTCTTTTCTCTGCGAGCTCATAGTAACATATCTAAATCATATGCTTGCTGGTTCAATAACCAGATCCTCATCAGTGTGATTCCCAGCAGAGACTTTACTGATTAATCATAAAGATAGATGTAGATGGAGATGGAGAGGAAGGACCAGGACACTGCTTCGACAAGCTTAGCTTCTCAGTGTCCTAAAAAGTACTTTTGGATGCTGGGTAGAAATAAAGAAAAAAGAGTGCAAAACGTAATAAATATCGCATTGCATACCTCTTCCAATTGATCATTAACTTGTCTCTGTTGTGCTAGCTGCATCTTTACGGCGTTTAACTCTTTCTCCGTTGCTTCCTGAAAGCGTTGAGAGATGTCGTAATTAAAGGGAATAACCTGAGTTAAACGATGAGATCTCATAGGTTTATAAATAGCCTATTGTATTTGATAATCCAGCAAGTGGGCAAAGAAAGCAAAGACAAAGAAAACAATGGCGTGTTTTGGTTTTTCTTTATCCTATTTATAGACCGGCGCCTTATAGCTCAGGTCACTCACTTTAAGCTTGAATACAGGAATGGAAAGTCAGATCCTGGAAAGGCGCTTCCATTAGCATGAGTAAAATAGGAAAACACTTCTTTCTTTTAGATAGAGGACATACCAGAGAATTGAGTAACTTTATAGCATTAACTTAAGAAGAAAAACGGGCAGATAGTGAAACATGAAACCTTACATAAACTAATAATAAGATTATGCCTTCTCGTTTTTCCTTCAAAATTAAACTAACATTTTGCTGGATATAGTCATCTGTTACTGAACTTTTAGTGTTCTCAAAACAACCTTTTCTCTATGGAATGTTTTCTTTTGGAGAAAAAGCTTTGAAAAATCAGCTCCAAATTATCCGGTCTATTTGAAGGTCTGTGTCTAGAAACTATTGCTATTCTTTGCACCACAGTATCTGAAAACTTTTTCGTGCAAGTGTTAGAAGCAAATGTTTTAAAAAAGGTTCTGCTATAAAATGGAGCTCTTAATTTGGCTAAGTTTAATATGTAGGTAAAATTCTGCCCATAAGCTCTATCGGTAAGCCTTTGCACTTACCTTGCTATCCACAAGAACTCTAATCTTGTCTTCGCATTTCTCTATCTGCAATTTTTGTATCGCATCGGCATCATTCTTTTGCCTATTATTTGAAAATCATTGGGAAGTTTATCAAAGGTTTAAAGAAATAACAACAAACAACGTAAAAGTACAGATTGTGAGCAAATGAAAAATTGTCAAAAGGGTAAACCAGACATTGACCATGTCGCGAAAATCAAAGTTTGTCTCAAATTGGATGTCAGGTGAGATTTGCGATAACGCAAAATTACTCATGCAAAACACTTCAATTGTTTTTATTCGCGGGCATTTACACGTGACATCCAATTTGAGACAGACTATAGTTGTCACAAGCAGTAAATATCTGTCAAGAATATATTTTATTTTTATTTTAAATATATATTTTTTTCCTGTCAAGCAAAGATTTAAACGACATCATTAGCAAACAAGCATTTTGTTTCAGATAAGAAAATCTCAGATGTTTCATAGAAATGTTTGATTTTGTTATTGCATACAGCCCTGCAAAATTTCCTTCATATTATTATTATCAATAATTTTATCACAAAGAAGGTGTTCTCTACTTACCTTTCATAATCAGCCATCTGCGATTCAGCCTAAAAATTTGAAAGAAAGCCGTTAAGATTTATCGAATAACATTTACGGCTATCGTATTCCATATTCCATAGGCCTTTAGATAAATAGACTACCCATAAGCATAGGGCTCAAATCTTTAAAAAGGTGGGTGTAAAATTCCATAGCATTTTTCTTTGAATTAAATGGCTTGAAAGGAACTTAGGGTACCTTGCTGTAAATCTGCCGTGGAAATTTTTAGATATCTTGATTATTTTCAAAATGGCGGCATTTATTATTTCTGAGGCTGTGACGTCATCAAATTTCTAAATCCTAAACCAGAAGAGCGACAGATTTCTGCTTGCAACCATATTGCAGACCTTCATAAACTATGGTTTTCTTGAGGATTCTATTATTTTTCCTCCATTGATTTAGGATTTACGACGATTTTAATTTTTTCAAAATTTTCCATGAATTCTGTCAAAAAAACTTATAAATGCCGCCATTTTGAAACTAAGCAAGATATCCAAAGATTTCCACGGCAGATTTACAGCAAAGTATCCTAAGTTCCGTTCAAGCCGTTTAATTCGGAGAAAATTGTAAAAGAATTTTACACCCACCTTTTTAAAGATTTGAAAGATTTGAGCCCTATGCTCTACCCATACCGGGCGAGTTAAAAATTTGCGGGAGTTTGAAATATCGGCAACCTCTTACCTACTAACATTCAAACCAACTTCCTTGTTAGTAGCGATATATCATTTTCATGTTACAATTACTGTACTATTCAATTAGCAATAGGTGCAAATATTTTAGTTCTGGTTCTTAGTCACTAATTCAGAAATTAAAATTAAAAATCTTAAATAATTCACCTGTAATTTGTAATTTTCTAATTTTGATATTTTCTCCCATTCTTGTTCTTTTACATCTTGAACTCTTCGTGCTATCTCTTCCTCCTGTATTAAATAATACACACAACATGATAAAATGTACAGTCAGTTCTTTGCTCAATTAATAGGCAACTAATATAAATTTGACAAATTTCCGTAATTTTATTTGCATAATTCCTCAAGCTTTTTTTACAGCTCGATGGCTGTTCCAGCTTTTGAAATTGTTCTTAAAAATAATCGATGATATCTGAATCGTGGAAATTCACAGCATCTTGAAACCATCGACAGAAAAGACCAAAGACATTTTTCAACTGGATGAAAGTAAAGCAAACGTTTCAGGACAAGGACATGCATAAACTATCAAGAATTGACTTGTGAACAGACGGTGCTATTTATTATAGATAAACAAACAATTCTAAAAACTATTTTCTTGATGATTCAAGGTAATAATAATAAGACATAGACATATTACCTTATTGGTTAAAGCTTGCTTCAGTTCTTCTAAATTTTGCGATAAAACTGTGATTTTATTCTTGCTTGTTTGCAGTTGACTTTGTATTGTATCGCGTTCTCGTTCGAGTTCACCTTTATCTTTGGTTAAGCTGCAAAAAGAATATCAAGAAAATTGCAAGTCTTTAGAACATCATTGCATTGTTTTTTCGTCTGGAATTCTGTTGGATTTACGTGTTTGAGGAATATTTTCCGTCCTAAAAAATCAGGCTTGAAGTAAATAAACGGCAGTAACTAAAAAAGCAGCTCAGCTTGGGGGACTGGTGTAATCTAGATATAGCCTATTGTATTTCATGCTCTCTATAAATGATCAAACAATAGGAAAACAAATGGCACGTGTCCTTCTTTTGTTCCATCCTCAGACTTGATCACTTCATCTCTGTTCATTTACTTCAAATAGACCTTGTGTTCGTGCAAATTACCAGAACTTGAAATGACAAAATTCTGCTAAATATGTTGTCATGCGTAGACAAATTCCTTGTGCACTCTAAGATGTATTCATTTCGAACTAATATTTCCTTTTCTTTTCTCATTTTACGACGAGAGGGAAGCTTTTACGTGTCTGTTACCATATTTAATATTTTTCATCATGATTTAGCATTTAATTTCTTTGCATAAAATAGTTTTATCAAGACTTTCATATTCCCTAGAGAAGATAAAAGATAAATAACTTACATCAGTCTCAGATTGTTCATTTCGACCTTGTGGTTGTGTGTAAGTTCTTCCATTTCACTGAAAAATATAAANAATGTGGAGTGCCTCAGGGCTCCTGCCTTGGCCCACTTCTATTTCTGATCTATATCAATGATTTGCCGTTTGCCTTACACAGAACTAAGGTCACAATGTATGCAGATGACACCAGCATCTCCTATTCCTCGAAATCTATCTCCGACTTGAGCAATGCTATCAACTTAGATCTTCAGGATCTTAGTGCATGGCTACAGGGGAATAAATTGTCTCTTAATGTCGCAAAGACACAGAGCATGATCCTTGGTACTGCACCTAACCTCAAAAAACTAGATTACAGTGATTCAACCAACTTTCCCCTCTTTGAAATAAATGAAGAAAAGATTGAGTCTACGTGTAAGATCAAATATCTTGGGGTACAAATTGATCCATTTCTAAATTGGAAGGAACAAATCAACGTTGCAATTGGTAAGATTTCTCGAGGAATAGGAATGCTCAAGTATTCTAAGAAATATCTTTCGTTAGAAACCATACAAAGGATGTATTTCAGTATCGTAGACCCGCATTTTAGATATTGCTGCTCTGTTTGGGGATGTGCTGGTGACACTACTCTAAAAATATTGCAAAAGCTACAAAATCGGGCAGCTCGTGTTGTTACAAACAGTCCCTTCGATAAATCATCGCTGCCATTAATATCACAACTAGGATGGTTAACAATCAAAGAAATGATTGACTTTGAAACAGCCTCTATAGTGTACAAATCATTGAATGGGCTTGCACCTCCCTATATGCAGTCAATGTTTCACAAATTGTCAGATTCTTGCAATCGGAACCTACGTAATACCAGTACTGATCTCAGGATTCCACTGTGTAAGACCTCAAATGGACAACGGAGCTTTTCCTATCGAGGAGTTACTGTTTGGAACCTATTGAGCTATGAAATCAAAACTGCTCCTTCGCTAGCTACTTTCAAAATGAGATTAAAATCGTTCTTGAAAGATCAAAGAGGTTGATCTTCTAAACCAACGTTCAGCATATACATATGACTTCTGAGTCCCTTTCTTTTTATAAATGTTTCTTTTCTTTTATATAGGATATTAAAGTTGACTTATATTAGCAATGTATTAGGTTAGCTTGTTTTTAAGCAGGGCACATTGTAAATCAGTTATCTAAATTTTACTGGATGTATTTAACCCTGTTAAAATAAATCAAAATGAAAAATGAAATGAAATAATGTTTTAAAATGTGCCATAAATACCTCTAAGGTTTTGCAATGTGCGGATAATTCACTCAGTTGTCTTGCCTGAAGTCGCGTTATCTGTAATCGAGGAAAAGCATTTAATTCTTGGCTGCTCTTGTATCAGATATCAGAAAATTGTGATTTCTCTCAAACAGATTATAGTGGTTTTTCTAGAACGAAAAAAATAGACAAATTCAGCTAACATTGATTATACCCACTTCAGGTGAAGTGATCATACACTTGAGAAATCATCTCTTTATCTGTTGATACGGTTACCCCAATCACGCTGTTCATGGTACGAAAGTTCTTAACGTGTACGAAAAGGAAGTTTCCTCAAGAGAAGAATCACGTGGTCTAAAGTGGGTGTAAACAACGTTAGCTGGATTTGTGTATGAAGCTGTACGGCTTAGAATTTTGTCTTCAACCTCCTAATAAATCGTGGATACATTTTGCAGGGCTTCAAGTATCTAAAACTACGTGCTAATCGACTATTTACTTATAAATGCATATGATATAATTACATACATGATCAGATTGCAATCCAGTGGCCTCTCGTTTCTCTCGAATCTCGTCCAATTCATCCAGCAAACTTTTCACTTTCATGTTCAGCTACAATGAAAATAAGAAGTTGAGATTTCGACGTTTAACAGTGCACTTGACAGTTGGAACTTTAACTACCGGGTGAGTCAGACAAATAGACATTTAAAAACCTGTAGCTCTCAAACCATTCATCAGATTCCAATAAACTGATAATGCCTGTGTAGCGAACATATCAACTTAGATAACAAAATTTAGTTTGTCAGAATCGGTCGTATCGTTCTCAATTACAAGCGATTTTATAAAAATCCTTCATCTCAAAATCCTTCAAAACAGGCCTAAAATCTTTGATCAAATTGCTAGCAATTTAGATCGCGCAAGCGTTTACTAGGTATATAAAGAGGCTGCTTCATAATCGTATACACTAGGGACTGTCATCCAGCATTTTTTGGTCTGTTTTCCATCATCAAGACGCTTGTTTGCTAGAAAATTTGATTAAGGATCTTAGGCCTGTTTTGAAGGATTTTGAGATGAAGCATTTTATAAAATCGCTTGTAATTTGAGAACGATACAACCAACTGAGTAGAGCAGTCTATTTATTACCTGAGCATTATCTTTCTGTAACATGCGAATTTTCTGTGCATCATTTTGGTCCTCTTGTCGTCTTAGTTGATCTATTAGGTCTTCTTTGTCTTTATTTAAAACATCAACCTGTAGGGTAAGGAAACAAGTCAAGCAATAACCAAAACACACATTGTTATTATTAATATTGTTATTATTATTATTTGGGGGTAACGCACATTGGCTTTGGAATTCATGTTCTCTAGTTTGGTATTATTATTATTATAATTATTATTAGTATTATTAGTATTATAATAAAAACACAACTGCTAAAATGTAAAACGTTTCGATATAAATCTTCGTCAGTGTATCTAAAACCAAGACAGCCAAGTATTTATACGACGAACCAAAAATTTACATAAAAGTTTCAAGATTGCTTTGTTAACTTTTTTTTAAACTTTTCTTTATTTCAGTAGCTTTTAGGTAAACAATCTTTCTTTCATTCGTTTAGGGAAAACAAAGCACTTTTATGTAAATTTTAGGTTCGTCTTATAAAAACTTGGCTGTCTTGGTTTTAGATACACTGACGAAGATTTATATCGAAACGTTTGACATTTTAACAGTTGTGTTTTTATTATTCCTTTTCTGTAAAATTCTGATTGTGGTTTCAGTTTTATGCTATTAGTATTATTATTATTATTATTATTAACAATTTCTTTTACGTTGGCAACACGAAAAAAATATATATAGATAATAAGCTAATTAACGCCAACAAAATAAACTAAAAACTTAATTTACAAACGCGCGGTCTACAACTGTGTGTGCCAAAGAGTAATTTGCCTCTTCGAAAAGTATTCCAAAGGAACATTCCTTTGTTACCGTAGAAGACCTACAAAAACACAGAAAATTGAAAAAATATGTCAAATCGCTTACATTCAGCGGGCTGACATTGCGACAAAGAAATTTTCTTCAATTTTGGTAGTATTTTCGCCTCAAAGATTTATTAATGAAATTTCAACATTGAGCAACAAAAATCATTTTTTCCAAAATATTTTCATTTTAGACTGGAAACGGGAACATCACCAGAAACAGAAGAGAAGCACAGCAATTGACAGATGACTGCAAAACTGAACGGAAACCGTGTTTCCTTCATCATAGTGTAGATGGTACAGATATAAAGTTGGATGAATCAAGCGTATTTGTAAATGCTTTACCTCGATTTGATGTTGTGCTCGTGACTCTTCTAGCATCGTTCTTGTTTTATTCTAAATAAGGAGTGATATAAATACAACTTGATGCCTTGATCATTCCATCATGATTCCATATCATAAGAGTAAGACTAACGATGAAATCCTCAACTTCAAGGCCTNGGAACATCACCAGAAACAGAAGAGAAGCACAGCAATTGACAGATGACTGCAAAACTGAACGGAAACCGTGTTTCCTTCATCATAGTGTAGATGGTACAGATATAAAGTTGGATGAATCAAGCGTATTTGTAAATGCTTTACCTCGATTTGATGTTGTGCTCGTGACTCTTCTAGCATCGTTCTTGTTTTATTCTAAATAAGGAGTGATATAAATACAACTTGATGCCTTGATCATTCCATCATGATTCCATATCATAAGAGTAAGACTAACGATGAAATCCTCAACTTCAAGGCCTAAGAATCAGGCGTAAGTTAAAGACCCATCGCTAACCATAATCCTTTGCGACCCTAAAGTCGATGTTCGTATAATCTGAAAGTCGTTTCTGGCATAGCTTCTGTTTGCTTTGCTTTTCATTCGGCGCGCAAAGGATCATGGTTAGCAATGGGTTTTTAACATAGATACTAGCTTCGAATGATGTTTCATTCAACATAATGCTTGAATCCTTAGTGCTCTGGTTCAACGTTATATCTAAACTTATTACATGAGTCCTTGTTTTCGCTCCATTCCCCCTAACCATACCCCCACAATACCCATTCCGAAACAATAAATAACAATTCAATTCAATTGAGCAAAACTTTGACTCATATCATCAGTCTACGTTATATCCAGAAATATTCAAACGGTCGAAATTTTCAAAATTACGGCATAAGAAATTCTTCGCATTTCTTTAGTAAAAGACACTGTCTTAATTTCTTGCTAAAGAATATATACATATACTTAATCATTTCATTTGTTGAAAGAAGAAGCGTGATCGAGTAGCAAGGATGGATTTTGTAAAACAAAACAATTAGCTGTCCGGAATTAAAAAGCGATTTGCCCTTCTGAAGAAGAGATGTCACACCTTCCACGCAGCCAACCTTCGAGTTTAGCTCTCTCTGTTTATTTTGATTTGATTGAATGCACTCAGAGGTGGGAAATTTGTTCTTCGGAAAGCCAAGTCGCTTTCGTGATGTCAGAGAGCAAACTGTTTTGTTTCACAACATTCACCCTTGCTTGATCGAGTAACTTTTGAGTAGCTTTCGGGAAGAATAATTAAAAGTTTCGTCACCTACCTGTTCGTGTTCATACTCTGATTTAAGGAATGAGTATTCATATCTGAGTTTATTAAAATCACTTCTGTATTTGTCCAGCTCCAGATCAGCAGTGTCGAGTTTCTGAAAGAAAAATATTTCATAAAACTTTGGTGGTATAAAATTGGATGCAGCCGTTTCTTTAAAAATCCCTGAAAGTTTATTTCCTCGAAGCGAAATATCATCAAATGTCAAGAAATTTTTAATCGCTGTTTAACAAGACAAACTCTCAACAAATTTTTTTTCTCTCGCCTAAATTCAGCATTTCGATGATTTTTCGCTAAAATCGAAAATATCAAGACAAAAATATCCTTAGGAAGACTATATTTGCAATATCTATAATCTTCAATTAATATCTACAAGGCAATATCTTGATTGAGTGAGAACTCCTGACAAGGACATTAGGTTGTTTCAGGAAAAAGACGCGGATGTTTTTGGAGCATCCCAATTTTCTTAATTTTTTCCACTCAGAAGAGCAAAAGCAAACTCCTTGAAAACAAGTTGCGTTCTCGTGTTTTCACTGGTTATGAATATGCTCACATAGTATTTCGCTTTACTTCTCGAAGCTCTATTTTTGCAGGGCGGCCTTCAAAAGTACACTTTCCATGTTGTCAGTTTCAAAACAGAGCGTACACAAGACCCTAGAGATTCACAACAAAATTTCGAAGTTGATTTCGCTCCGTAATTTACATCCTGGAACAAAATAATTCTGCTGGCGTCTTCTTGACTCACATGCTCTTGCTAAAACAGCCGATTTCTTGTCTAAAACGGAGGAGGGATTTAAAATTATCCATGTCTGTCCTGGGGACGAGTGCAGTTTAGCGGGCGGCGCTAAATGTCATATTCCTTTGCAGACATTGAACTAAACAAACCCCCTACTCTAACTCACCCTAAACTAACCCTAACTAACCCTAAAAACCCTTTTCTGAAACTAACCTAAGCCTTACCATATGACATACAACAACACAACATTCGAGTCCCGCCCGCAAACTGCACTCTAGCCCTGTAGTGTATGCTAAGAAGGATACTAGCCATCATGAGTAGAAAGAAATTATTAACACACTCAATATGTCTTTACCATGCTGTTTCCTAAGTATTCATCAACAGCTGGAAACCTGCTGCAAAATTCTTTCAAACGTCCCAGCTGCAGTCTAAATGTATCTCCAGAACGCGTAAATCTGGACATGTCACCGGTAAAGTTAATCTATCGTTTCTAAATTGTTACTTTACGGAATTGCAGTTATGAATTATCATCTGTGACGCCTGATGACGTCAAATTGATGACGTCAAATTGATGATTTAAAACCAAACCTGTTTGTAGACTGACGACATGATTCCTTGTATTCGTTCAATGTTTTTAATCGGGTGTTTTTGTCTTCTCTCGTACAAGGACTCACCACCAAACGTCACTTCGCTTCGAAAAGTCGAACTTTGATCTAATCAGCCAATCAAAAGCTAAAAATAGGCACGTGGTCTAACCTCATTGAGAAAGTCGAGATTTGATTGGATGCGCCCTAAATGCGGCGCATTAGGCCAAAGTAGTCTCTGTTTTGAAGCTGTATTGTCATGAGTCTCAGTTTGAAGCCATAAATATCATTCAATTCAATGCGGAAAACTGAGACTCATGTAATCAGTCTAACCTGTTTGTACGATTCTTCGACTTCTTCCTGTAACTTCATTCGCAACACCTCCATCTTTTGCGGTGTAAGAACCTGGAAGTAAAAACGGAAAAAACCATTTTAAACGTTTTACTTTTATCATGTGTTCTTCGGACAATACCATTACGTATCACAACATATAGTCGAAAATAACGGCATCAAAATTCAAAATATGCATTCCAACCAGATACATACGAAAATCAATTTTAGAGGACATATACAATAATCCAAGTAAGAAGAGAGCTACAACCAGGGTTCTACATCATTAAACGCACAAAAAATTCGGACCGACAAATTTTAGACAAAAAACCTTCGGACCTTTTCTCACAGAAATTTCGGACGGCTAGAAAAATGATTTTCTTTATTTATAGTTTACTTTGTTTGTTTTATACTAAAAATGACTTTAATGTCTTTACCCTAAAGGCTGATTTCTAGTAAGTGGAATTTTCTGAGCGCGCGGACTTTTAAACAATCAAAAGTCATTCAACCTTAAATTTCTATTCAATTGCGAAGCGACATTTTCCGTCATAAACAAAAGAATTTCCGCCCGCTCTGAAAATTCCACTGACTGGAAACTGGGCTTAAGGATGAGGCACATTCAGTGCCCAAGTTTCAAACAAAAAACAGAACCCAATTTGCAATGAATAAATTGATTTTACCTGCATCCTAAGTTCTTCACATTCTTGTATTCTCTGATCACTTTCCAGCCTTGCTTGATTTATCAATTCTTGAAATCTCTTCTGCATCAATTGGATTTCCTCTTTTAGAGCATTTAACTCATTTTCTCTTCGACTTTTGACCTTTAACGAGGAATGATGAAATCAACACTAAAAATTTATAGCCATCTATGAATGATTGATGAACCTAACAGTGTTTCCAACATTTTGACATTCCATTAGTATATAGTCAAGTCAAAGTCAAAATTTGTTCATAAGAATTCCAACCTAATACAGGGAATCTTATGCGACCCAGGAAAAGCAAATGCTTATCTAGCCTGGGCCGCTTAAAAAAACAGAACAAAGTACAGCATAGTATAAAAGGGATACAAAACTAAGATACAAGAAAATAAGCAATGGAAATGTTAAGATACAGATAGGCTTTGCGATTTTATAATTTTAGATGTGATGAATTGTTGGTACTGTAAATGAGTGATACTTGTTGTAAAGTACTTCTGACATGAATAAGATATGGGAAAAAAATAAATATGTAAGAATGTGAGAAAGAATGGAAATTTTTGCGATCAGAAATGAAATATGAAATCATGCATAGTATATAATTCCTGAACATTAACACTATTTTCTTGCCTAAAAATATTTTAGAGAATTTTTAAATTCAAAGAATTCCTGTTTAAAAATTCTTAAATCAATTCTTAAAAAAAATTCTTACAAAAAAATTCTTAAATTGTTATACAGTAGCTCTCTTTTCATAAAGAAGTTAAATTTATAATCTCTTGACTTTTGTTATCTAAACTTTTACCAAGGATACATATTTTTTGACAAAAATCCTACTTCTTCTTTATGTCTATACAACTCAACCCTTGCTTACAGCATAATTGAGTCCTTCATATGCTGATAAGAAATGTGGCTAGAAAAGTTATTTTACAATAATAGAGTTCAAAGAAAAATTTTAAAAGTCAAAATCCTTGCAATCACTCTTGAACTTTAGTATTGATGTTCACTCTTTAGTTTTTTTGGAACTTTGTTAAATATTTTTGCACCCTGGAATGCGAAAGTTTTTCGTTCTGCTTCAGATTTTACTCTTGGAAGCAATAAACTGTGTTCATTTCCACAAGTTGATTAGCAGTGTTTTACACGATGAAAGTATTCTTTATAGTCAGGGGGTGCAAGACCATTCAAAAGCATTTAAAGACTTCAATTGCACACATTCTATTTCTGATGTGGTTCACTGACGGTAGTTTTACACTGGTTCTTCTGCCATTTATAATTTTT
>REGM01000286.1:349986-365164 GCA_004194415.1 Aurelia aurita | reverse complement strand
CAAGGCTACAGGCTTCAAAAATTGAGAACTTTTGGACCCGCTATTTTTTGGTAACAAAGCAAGGCTATAGACTTCAAAAATTAAGGACTTTTGGATCCACTATTTTTTGGCAAAAAAGCAAGGCTATAGGCTTTAAAAATTGAGGACTTTTGGACCCACTATTTTCTGGCAAAAAGCAAGGCTACAGGCTTCAAAAATTGAGAACTTTTGGACCCGCTATTTTTTGGTAACAAAGCAAGGCTATAGACTTCAAAAATTAAGGACTTTTGGATCCACTATTTTTTGGCAAAAAAGCAAGGCTATAGGCTTTAAAAATTGAGGACTTCTCGACCCACTATTGTTTGGTAAAAAAGCAAAGCTACAGGATTCAAAAATTGAGGACTTTTCGACGCACCATTTTTTGGTAAAAACACAAGGCTATAGGCTTCAAAAATTGAGGACTTTTGGAGCCACTATTTTTTGGCAAAAAAGCAAGGATATAGGCTTCAAAAATTGAGGACTTTTGGACCCACTATTTTTTTGAAAAAAAGCAAGGCTATAGGCTTTAAAACTTGAGAACTTTTAGACCCACTAATTTTTAGTAAAAAAGCAAGGCTATAGGCTTCAAAACTTGAGAACTTTTAGACCCCCTATTTTTTGGCAAAAAAGCAAAGCTACATGCTTCAAAAATTGAGGACTTTTCGAACCCCCTATTTTTTGGCAAAAATGCTAGGCTATAGGCTTCAAACATTGTCAACTTCTAGACCCACTATTTTTTGGTAAAAAAGCAAGGACACCGGCTTCAAAAATTGACAACTGTTGGATCCACCATTTTTTGGAAAAAACACAAGGCTATAGGCTTTAAAAATAGAGAACTTTTAGACCCCCTATTTTTGGTAAAAACAGGGCTATAGACTTCAAAGATTGAGAACTTCTGGACCCACTATTTTTGGCAAAAAAGCAAAGCTACATGCTTCAAAAATTGTGGACTTTTCGACCCAATATTTTTTGGCAAAACAGCAAGGCTATAGGCTTTAAAAATTGAGGACTTTTGGACCCACTATTTTCTGGCAAAAAGCAAGGTTACAGGCTTCAAAAATTGAGAACTTTTGGACCAGCTATTTTTTGGTAACAAAGCAAGGCTATAGACTTCAAAAATTAAGGACTTTTGGACCACTATTTTTTGGCANAAAATTGACAACTGTTGGATCCACCATTTTTTGGAAAAAACACAAGGCTATAGGCTTCAAAAATAGAGAACTTTTAGACCCCCTATTTTTGGTAAAAACAGGGCTATAGACTTCAAAGATTGAGAACTTCTGGACCCACTATTTTTGGCAAAAAAGCAAAGCTACATGCTTCAAAAATTGTGGACTTTTCGACCCAATATTTTTTGGCAAAACAGCAAGGCTATAGGCTTTAAAAATTGAGGACTTTTGGACCCACTATTTTCTGGCAAAAAGCAAGGTTACAGGCTTCAAAAATTGAGAACTTTTGGACCAGCTATTTTTTGGTAACAAAGCAAGGCTATAGACTTCAAAAATTAAGGACTTTTGGATCCACTATTTTTTGGCAAAAAAGCAAGGCTATAGGCTTTAAAAATTGAGGACTTCTCGACCCACTATTGTTTGGTAAAAAAGCAAAGCTACAGGATTCAAAAATTGAGGACTTTTCGACGCACCATTTTTTGGTAAAAACACAAGGCTATAGGCTTCAAAAATTGAGGACTTTTGGAGCCACTATTTTTTGGCAAAAAAGCAAGGATATAGGCTTCAAAAATTGAGGACTTTTGGACCCACTATTTTTTTGAAAAAAAGCAAGGCTATAGGCTTTAAAACTTGAGAACTTTTAGACCCACTAATTTTTAGTAAAAAAGCAAGGCTATAGGCTTCAAAACTTGAGAACTTTTAGACCCCCTATTTTTTGGCAAAAAAGCAAAGCTACATGCTTCAAAAATTGAGGACTTTTCGAACCCCCTATTTTTTGGCAAAAATGCTAGGCTATAGGCTTCAAACATTGTCAACTTCTAGACCCACTATTTTTTGGTAAAAAAGCAAGGACACCGGCTTCAAAAATTGACAACTGTTGGATCCACCATTTTTTGGAAAAAACACAAGGCTATAGGCTTTAAAAATAGAGAACTTTTAGACCCCCTATTTTTGGTAAAAACAGGGCTATAGACTTCAAAGATTGAGAACTTCTGGACCCACTATTTTTGGCAAAAAAGCAAAGCTACATGCTTCAAAAATTGTGGACTTTTCGACCCAATATTTTTTGGCAAAACAGCAAGGCTATAGGCTTTAACAATCGAGGACTTTTGGACCCATTATTTTTTGGTAAAAAAGCAAGGCTACAGGCTTCAAAAATCGAGGACTTTTGGAACCACTATTTTTTTACCAAAAAGCAACGCAATAGTCTTCAAACATTGCGGAATTTTCGACCCACCATTATCTGGCAAAAAAGCTAGGCAATACGCTGCAAAAATTGAGAACTTTTGGACCCACTATTTTGTGGTACAAAAGCAAGGACCACGGCTTTAAAACTTGAGAACTTTTAAACCCACTATTTTCTGGTACAAAAACAAGGCTATAGATTTCAAAATTTGAGGACTTTTGGACACACTATTTTTTGGTAAAAACACAAGGCTATAGGCTTCAAAAATTGAGGACTTTTGGAGCCACTATTTTGTGGCAAAGATGCAAAGCTATAGGCTTTACTAATTCAGGATCTGTAGACCGACTATCTTTTGGTAAAAAGGCAAGGAAATAGACTTCAAAAATTAAGGACTTTTGGACCCACTATTTTTTGGCAAAAAAGCAAGGCTACAGGCTTCAAAAACTAAGGACTTTTGAACACACTATTATTTGGTAAAAAAGCAAGGCTTTAAAAATTGAGGACTTTTCGACCCACTATTTTTTGGTAAAAGAGCTCGGCAATAGGCTGCAAAAATTGAGAACTTTTGGACCCACTATTTTTTGGCAAAAAAGCAAGGCTATAGCCTTTAAAAATTGACAACTTTTCGACCCACTATTTTTTGGTACAAAAGCAAGGACCACGGCTTTAAAACTTGAGAACTTTTAAACCCACTATTTTCTGGTACAAAAACAAGGCTATAGGTTTCAAAAATTGAGGACTTTTGGACACAATATTTTTTGGTAACAAAAAACAAGGCTTTAGGCTTCAAAAATTGAGGACTTTTGGACCAACTATTTTTTGGTAAAAACACAAGGCTATAGGCTTTAATAATAGAGGATTTTAAGACGAACAATATTTGGACCAACTATTTTTTGGTAAAAAAGCAACGACATCGGCTTTAAAAATTGTGGATTGTAAGACACACTATATTTTAGCAAAAAGGCAAGGCTAGCCTTTAAAAATTGCGGATTCTAGGACCAAGTAATGTTTGGTGAAAGAGCAAATATATACTATTTACAAATTTAATAGTCTCTTTAACATCTTCCTTACATGTTCAAGTTTTCTTCTGCTTCAAGTAATTTGATGACAGTGTTCATTTCTGGTCTTTTCTTCATCTATATTCCTTTCTGCTTGTCTTGATCTTCTCTTTGCAAGACAGCTTCCCTTTCTTTTCTATCAAAAAAAAAAGCGAATGAGTTTAAACAACCAGCTCGAATAAAGCAAAGACTTCCTTCAAAAAAGTTGGTATAAATGACTATTACATCTTTCTTTGCATTAAAGGCTTAGAAAAATGCAGGATTTTAAGACCAACTATTTTTTAGCAAAAAAGCAAGGCTACAAGCTTCAAAAATTGAGAACTTTTGGAACCACTATTTTTTGGCAAAAAAGCAAGGCTACAGGCTTCAAAAACTAAGGACTTTTGAACACACTATTATTTGGTAAAAAAGCAAGGCTTTAAAAATTGAGAACTTTTAGACCCACTATTTTCTGGCAAAGAAGCAAAGCTATAGGCTTTAATAATTGAGGATCTTTAGACTGACTATCTTTTGGTAAAAAGGCAAGGAAATAGACTTCAAAAATTAGGGACTTTTGAACACACTATTATTTGGTAAAAAAGCAAGGCTATAGGCTTTAAAAATTGAGGACTTTTCGACCCACTATTTTTTGGTAAAAGAGCTCGGCAATAGGCTGCAAAAATTGAGAACTTTTGGACCCACTATTTTTTGGCAAAAAAGCAAGGACCACGGCTTTAAAACTTGAGAACTTTTAAACCCACTATTTTCTGGTACAAAAACAAGGCTATAGGTTTCAAAAATTGAGAACTTTTGGACCCAATATTTTTTCGTAAAAAACAAGGCTACAGGCTTCAAAAATTGAGAACTTTTGGACCCGCTATTTTTTGGTAACAAAGCAAGGCTATAGACTTCAAAAATTAAGGACTTTTGGACCCACTATTTTTTGGTAAAAAAAACAAGGCTATAGGCTTCAAAAATTAAGGACTTTTGGACCCACTATTTTCTGGCAAAAAGCAAAGCTATAGGCTTCAAAAATTGAGAATTTTTGGACCCACTATTTTCTGGCAAAGAAGCAAAGCTATAGGCTTTAATAATTGAGGATCTTTAGACTGACTATCTTTTGGTAAAAAGGCAAGGAAATAGACTTCAAAAATTAGGGACTTTTGAACACACTATTATTTGGTAAAAAAGCAAGGCTATAGGCTTTAAAAATTGAGGACTTTTCGACCCACTATTTTTTGGTAAAAGAGCTCGGCAATAGGCTGCAAAAATTGAGAACTTTTGGACCCACTATTTTTTGGCAAAAAAGCAAGGACCACGGCTTTAAAACTTGAGAACTTTTAAACCCACTATTTTCTGGTACAAAAACAAGGCTATAGGTTTCAAAAATTGAGAACTTTTGGACCCAATATTTTTTCGTAAAAAACAAGGCTACAGGCTTCAAAAATTGAGAACTTTTGGACCCGCTATTTTTTGGTAACAAAGCAAGGCTATAGACTTCAAAAATTAAGGACTTTTGGACCCACTATTTTTTGGTAAAAAAAACAAGGCTATAGGCTTCAAAAATTAAGGACTTTTGGACCCACTATTTTCTGGCAAAAAGCAAAGCTATAGGCTTCAAAAATTGAGAATTTTTGGACCCACTATTTTCTGGCAAAGAAGCAAAGCTATAGGCTTTAATAATTGAGGATCTTTAGACTGACTATCTTTTGGTAAAAAGGCAAGGAAATAGACTTCAAAAATTATGGACTTTTGAACACACTATTATTTGGTAAAAAAGCAAGGCTATAGGCTTTAAAAATTGAGGACTTCTCGACCCACTATTTTTTGGTAAAAGAGATCGGCAATAGGCTGCAAAAATTGAGAACTTTTGGACCCACTATTTTTTGGTAAAAAAGCAAGGACCAAGGCTTTAAAACTTGAGAACTGTTAAACCCACTATTTTCTGGTACAAAAACAACGCTATAGGTTTCAAAAATTGAGGACTTTTGAACACACTATTATTTGGTAAAAAAGCAAGGCTATAGGCTTCAAAAATTGAGGACTTTTGGAGCCACTATTTTTTGGCAAAAAAGCAAGGTTATAGGCTTTAAAAATTGAGGACTTTTCGTCCCACTATTTTTTGGGAAAAAAGCTCGGCAATAGGCTGCAAAAATTGAGAACTTTTGCAGCCACTATTTTGTGGCAAAAAAGCAAGGCTATAGGCTTTAATAATTGAGGATTTTAAGACGAATAATATTTGGACCAACTATTTTTTGGTAAAAAAGCAAGGACATCGGCTTTAAAAATTGTGGATTGTAAGACACACTATATTTTAGCAAAAGGGAAGGCTAGCCTTTAAAAATTGCGGATTCTAGGACCAAGTAATGTTTGGCGAAAGAGTAAATGTAGAATACTTACAAATTTAATAGTCTCTTTGACATCTTCATTGCATGTTCCAGTTTTCTTCTGCTTCAAGTAATTTGATGACAGTGTTCATTTCTGGTCTTTTCTTTATCTATATTCCTTTCTGCTTGCCTTGATCTCCTCTTTGCAAGACAGCTTCCCTTTCTTTTCTATCAAAACAAAGCGAATGAGTTTAAACAACCAGCTCGAATAAAGCAAAGACTTCCTTCAAAAAAGTTGGTATAAATGACTACGAAACTCCAATATAACATTTAGAAACTTTTTGTAAGGTGCAAATCTTTTGGGTCATTCCAAATAAGTTCAGCAGATGCCTGTCATGTGATATTTCCAAAAGTCCTTCTAATTTTAACCAAGGCCACCCAAGCATCAGACAAGCTCAGAAAAAAAATTTCAGCAAGATATCTCATTTGGTTTGGTTTGGTTTGTTATTTTAAAGCTGCGACGAAAAAAAGGACAACCCAAAAGCTATTTAGGACTAAATACAGAGCTTAAAAGATTTACGCCTTTTTATAAAATATAAAATATAAAACCGCCGCCCGCCCGAATTTTTTTAAGCAGTTCTGATGAGAAGCAAAATGAGAATCGAAGAGCATAGACAGCTAATGCCCTAACTGCAAATTTCTAGACAGGAAAACAATGTGAGCGGAAGAGCGGAAGGACAATCATGTTGAGCTGCAGGGGATTCCCACCACATATAATCAAAATGAGATCACTGTGATCAATCAGTTGCATCAAATTTCCTAGGTGTCTACCCCCTTAATCTTCGACTTCATTTGATCAACTCGATCGTTAGACAGTGGACAAAATGCAATTCAACTTGAATGTCGTCGCCGAAATGAAAATGCAATTCAATTGACTGGTAAACTTTAGGCCGAGTGCAAAATAACGCCATGGGTTTATAATGTTGTGTCTCAAGTTTTGGATCGAAATGCAAATTACGACATGAATTTTAATTATTGACTCGTAGGTTTTCTATCGAATTACAATTATTGACACGGATTGAAAACATCAAGTTACGACACGGGTTTAAAAGATCAACTTTTGTCCACTATCTAACTCCATACAAATGGAATGAGAATTATCAGCTTGTAAGACAAACAGACATATATTTTGACCTTTATCGATCAACTTTATTGTTGATATCTCTGAAAGGAGACAACAGTACATCTTGCCATATTTAAAAGGGTCACGTTTTGGTGATTGTGATCTGTGTCTGCCAAAAATGTAAATGATGCTATTGCAAAATAATACGTCAGTAACAATTCTTAGCTATACTGAAGCGTTTCTTCATGATCAAAACCACTAGCGCTAGCAAAGGAGTCGATGGAAATAACGCCGGATCACCATCAAGCAACATATTGAGCGACAGCCTCGTTTCCATGCATGATACATTCACCCACAATTTGACCATGCAAAGATGTAAAGTTGATGTTTCTTTTCGTAGAAGGACCCGTAAACTAATAATCTATCATTCTCATCCTATTCAAATCTAAATAGCCGGATACGGTGATTATTTGGTAGGATCCTAAGTGTAGTATCACACTAAAATCAATGAAAATTTATAAAATTGTCAATTATGACATCACAAGTATGGAATATAGACTTCTAGTTATCACCAATGAAATCAGCACCATTGAAAACCCTAGGATGCATAAACTTGTTATCTTGTAAGTCGCCGTTTTCAAAATAAAATTCAGACAATGCTTGCCAAAAGGCCTTGGAACACTTAGGCCATTTCTTGATAATGACACACTTTTCCGCAATTCTATCAGTAGAGATTAGTTGAGGCACCCCCTCCCCCCAAACAATGTTGATTTGCAAGGCTATTGTCCTAGCCTTTTATCAGAGAGTCGCGAATCGTCATGTCATCCTTATTTTATCGTCGCAGAACAACATTGTTCTAAGGGGGAGAGGGGGAAATCGCATAACAAGGCAAAATTAGCTGAGGTGGTCCAAGACTTTTGGCAGGCATTGCAGTTCTGGCTGCAAAGTCAGTAGATTACAACACCTGATTTATCATAAAAGTGGACAAAATTTTGACTCACCAGATAAAATTCTTGTGACAGCACTTGATTCAATGTAGATCAGACATAGTTTATTCTTCCTATACTGGGTGTCCCAAGATGATCTGTCGGCATTTGCTGAAATGTAGAACCATGCATTATAAACCAATATAAATGAATTACCAATCAAATTTGTAGCCAAAGGGCTAACTTACATATGGAAATTCATGGCACTCAAATTGGCTGTATATTCTAGAATTACAGGTTATTTTACTTTGAAGTTATTCTGATCTGAACATGATTCAAGAAGAGGATTGGCGATTTCAAGAACATTTTGCCCAAGTTTCAGTTTGAAAATAATAACAGTAACAGAAGGTGTTGTGGCGAGCATAGGTTTCAAATCTTTAAATTGGCGTAAAAAGGTTGGTGTAAAATTCAGTGACATATTTCTTTGAATCAAATGGCTTGAAAGAAACTTTAGCTACTTTGCTATAACTCTACCGTTGGACTTTTCAGAAATCTTGAATATTTTCGAAATTACAGCGTATTTCATATTTCAACTTATTTGAGGATGTGACGTCATCAAATTTTTAAATCGCAAACCAGAAGAGTGAAAGACTTTTGCTTGATACCATATTGTAGACGTTCATAAACTATGTTTTTCTGGAAAATTATTCGATGTTTCTTCAAAAAGTTTAGAAATTACGTTGGTTTTAAGTTTTTTTGAAAATTTTTCTTGAATTCTTAAAAAGGAAGAAAAGCACTCTAACTCTGAAAATATTGAAGATTTCTGAAAAGTCCAACGGTAGAAATATTACAAAGTAGCTAAAGTTTCTTTCAAGCCATTCCATTCAAAGAAATAGGTCACAGAATTTTACACCGACCTTTTTAAAGATTTGAAATCTATGCTGTTGTGGCGCTGTATTGTAATCCATTGATTTTGCAACCAGAACAGTCAAGTGGATGGACTTCAAATCCCACCAGCACCTCTTGCATCATGACAAAGGGTTGCAGACTCGATTAGCGTTTAGCTACTTCTGCGATCCCAGTGTTTGGCGCTAAAAACCGTAGCTTCACCATCACTTTCACAGCAATTCCAAGTCCACTAAGTGTACCTTACATGTAAAAATTTATGGGTTCCATATTGAAGTTCCTTATAAAAATAATAAAACTGTGACAGTGCCATTGTCTTTATTCCAAAGCTGAAAAATTTGATCATAGTTTCTAGATTTTTCAAGACTTCCAAAAACTGCACCCATGTAAAATTTTGCAAACTCTAGATTGGCATTACCAGTGAATCAAATTCCTACATCTAAGTTAGCCTTTTACCACAACATGATTGGTGGCTCAATGAAATGAGGCTGATCAAATTCTTTTCTTCCTGGGAACGGCAGAAATTTAATCAAAACTTCCTGCGAAAATTGGTTTGATTTGATATTGATTTAGTGGATTGTACTGAGTAGTTTGTGCAAGTTGTAGGTAGAATATAGTTCACATGCTACTTGGTGAAATTTGACATGTTCATAAACCAACAACTTAAGGTTTAAACTCAACATAACATAAAACGAACATTTATATTGCATACAAGTTAAAGAGTGAATGCTGGGTTGGTAGCTCAAAAATAGGCACGATAATTGTAGGGCTCTAATCTAATAGCAAATGTCAAAATGCAAGCCTCTTCTGCTTAATTAAAGTTACTTCAGCAATTCAATTTCATTTTCTTCATAACAATTATAACAGGTTCTTGTGTTTTGATGGCAGCATAAAAATTTAGCCCTTTTTGAAAAAATTTCCTGCGGCTTAAAGATCTTGCCAAAAGTTTCCTGGGAACGGCGTTCCCCTGTTCCCACACTTCATTGGCCTCTGAATTCTGTGCATAATTTAGGATTGTATGTTTTGGCAAACACTGCTTGAATTGATACATCATTTTGAAACACCTGGTATTAGGGAAAGTTTTTTGATCATGCATAAAATTGTTGCTGGATACCATACTGTAGCTTGTTTGTATTCTAGGTTCAGGGTTCATATTTCATAAATGGGGCAATGTTTCCCTCATTTGGCTTTCATATTTCATTAACGTACCCCCCCTCCCCCAGCAACAGTCTTGTCTTGTTTGACGTCCGAGGCTCTGGTAGTTTGTTGTTCCCCTCCTTGCCCCTTAAAAAAATACAAGCATATTCGCTTCAAAACTCCACCTGATTTGCCAGCTTTTTTATCTTCTCCATCAACGATTTGTGTGCTCCCCGTACTTCTATGGAAATGCTTCTGTGCTCCCAGAGGCTGGTATAGGCCTCTAGTAGTAGGCCTTTTCATCCTTGCTCCCAACAATCATGTCTCTACTTTATTTTTGAACCAAGAACAAAATTGCAATTAAAAACAACATCCCAACTTTTCTATACATACCTATAAGCTTTTAAGAAGCACTGTGCAATGTTCTTTGGTTATATTCTTTGCGATATTCTCTGCAAAATGTGCATGTCCCTCCTCCCTCCAGGCATCTCCACGTGTCCATTTTGTTTTCTGATTTCGCGCACATTTTTTTCCGAACGGCATCCCGGGATATGTAAAGCACTGCAGCCGGCAGCCGTGTTAGCTGCAACAACAACACCAGCAACCCTTTTTGACTCACGTGTACAAAGTACAAGTGGAGTCTATAGGATGATAGGGAAATTTCGTGTCTCCTGTGATAATTGGGTATTGTTTTTAAACAGACAGCGATTGTCTGGTCGATTGTTTTTCAACAAACAAAGCTTGTGATCATGCCTTGCGATATTACTTGTCTCCGGTGCAATAATTGTTCGAAAGCTCTGCTTGATTGGGAGAAAGGACAGGCTAAACAAATAGGATTTTATGTCTGTGTATGATCAAAACAAATTCTTTCTTTTAATACCACAATGGGCTGTTCAGTTTCTTGGGTGCACAATATTAGTAACCAGACCCGATTTCAAAGGAAACTATTTCCTTTGAAATCGGGTCTGGTTATCAGGCTAGCCTTGCATTCAAGTAAGGATTGACTCATTGTTGCTGAAAACAGTAATGACGTCAATGTTAACATTGAAGGGCTTTCTCGGAATCTGATTGCAAGAACATACAGAGTTGAGGGCAATAGGACATCTTGTACGCCTAAGAAGTAACCCTATAGATTTTCCGTCGCAGCTCAGGAACAATGGAACAGAGTTTGAATGCTGCCTTTTCAGATATGTACTTTGATATTAGCTAGAAACTAGATTCCCCATACTTTTTCATTGACATTTTTTACAGCTTTTGAAGGTTTAAATAACGTCCTCAAAGAACATTTTCAAGGCTTGTCAAGTCAGCTTATGAACTTTTTCTTGAAGGTTTCATTTTTTATAAAAGTTGTTCTTGTTTTTAGAAGCAATTGAAGTTTTTGAAGCTGAAAAACATTGTTATGTAATGGGATTTTCTAAAAATGATATATCTCCTACGACCTTCTCAATAATAAATTTAACGTGAGTCCCCCCAAGGGTCCTTTGATTTTTTAATTTTAATTGAATTGAATAGTCTAAATTTGACTATGCGTTTGTGTACCCGGGTACACTTTCGCATAAGAAATTTGACTATGCGTTTGTGCACCCGGGTACACTTTCGCATACAAGAGTTTGACTATGCGTTTGTGCACCCGGGTACACTTTCGCATACGAAAATTTGACTATGCGTTTGTATACCCGGGTACACTTTCGCATACCAAAATATGACTATGCGTTTGTGTACCCGGGTACACTTTCGCATACGAAAATTTGACTATGCGTTTGTGTACCAGGACACTTTTAGATAATAAAATTTTGCTATGCGTTTGTGAACAAGGACACTTTTGGATACGAGAATTCGACTATGCGTTTGTGTACCAGGACACTTTCGCCTACGAAAATTTTGCTATGCATTTGTGTACCAGGACACTTTCGCATACGAAAATTTGACTATGCGTTTGTGTACCAGGACTCTTTCTCATACGAAAATTCGACTATGCGTTGGTGTACCCGGGTACACTTTCGCATAATAAAATTTTGCTATGCGTTTGTGTACCAGGACACTTTTGCATACGAAAATTTTGCTATGCATTTGTGTACCAGGACACTTTCGCATAATAAAATTTTGCTATGCATTTGTGTACCAGGACACTTTCGCATACGAAAATTTGACTATGCGTTTGTGTACCAGGATTCTTTCGCATACGAAAATTCGACTATGCGTTGGTGTACCCGGGTACACTTTCGCATACCAAAATATGACTATGCGTTTGTGTACCCAGGTACACTTTCGCATAATAAAATTTTGCTATGCGTTTGTGTACCAGGACACTTTTGCATACGAGAATTTGACCATGCGTAGGTCAATTTTCCGCCTCTAATCAAGTCTGTAGGCTTACATTTTTTCCATCTAACAGCAAGGCATTTTTTGCCAAAAATCGACCAGTAAATTTTTTCAAAAGTTTTCTTGAATTCTTAAAAAAGTAAAAAACCCTCTAATTCTGAAAATATTGAAGATTTCTGAAAAGTCCAACGGTAGAATCATAGCAAAGTAGCTAAAATTTCTTTCAAGCCAATCAATTTAGAGAAATAGGTCGTAGCAGCTTACACCAACATTTAGATCTGTTTCACATTTGATGTAAGGCATTTATATTGCGAATGGCAATTTCATCCACATCAAATTTGGATATCCAGATCAATAATATTTTGAACTTAGAAACCTCGACCAGATAGCTCGGGTGCGGTGTTTGGGCGATGGGGACTCTGGAAAGGGGGCAGTGGCAGCGACAGTTGTTGTCGTTGTTGGTGTCTCTGCTGGGGTTTCTGTTGTTCAGCATTATCGCCTATGCTGGCCTGGCATCCAATGTGAAACAGGCTCAGTATTTATCAGTATTTAATCTTTAATGTGTAGCTTTTTGTAGTTATATATTTGTTTGCAATTTAGATGTTCTTTATGTAATGGCTGTGGGGTAGCCATGGTCTCTTGCTCCCTGTGGTATCGTCCTTGTAGTGTTGTAAAGTAGATCATAGGTAGTGTCTTAGTAATTCGTTTTTGTAAATCTTTAATTGAATATAAAAAACAAAAAAATTTAAAAAAAACATTTTGAAAGATTTGGAACTGATGCCGTCATCTTAACGAATTTTCTGGCTGATTTCTAAAAGAAACAGTCAAGCTAAAAGACAGATGGGTTNTGTAGCTTTTGGTAGTTATGTATTTGGATGCAATTTAGATGTTCTTTATGTAATGGCTGTGGGGTAGCCATGGTCTCTTGCTCCCTGTGGTATCGTCCTTGTAGTGTTGTAAAGTAGATCATAGGTAGTGTCTTAGTAATTCGTTTTTGTAAATCTTTAATTGAATATAAAAAACAAAAAAATTTAAAAAAAACATTTTGAAAGATTTGGAACTGATGCCGTCATCTTAACGAATTTTCTGGCTGATTTCTAAAAGAAACAGTCAAGCTAAAAGACAGATGGGTTTTTAGTGTTCTCTACAAGCAAGAATTTATTACAAAATACTAATCAATTAAGGTGATAAAAATATATTACCATGTCTAAAAAAGTTCATAGAAAAATACAAAAGATACAAAAATTATCAAAATTTCCAAGAGCAATAATTAACTGACTTTCACCCGATTTCTGGTCGATAAATCGATCTAATCCTTCCTGTATCTTCAAAAATGTGTTCCAGACATTAACTTATGTATCATCTGTTCTAAAAATGTCCTGTTGTTAAAATGCTTTGTTATTGTAACATACTGGTATTCTTACACAAGCAGAAGTCTCTCTGATGGGCCTAAATTCTCCGCCAGTGTTCTTTTGAATCAATAGGCCATTTCGCAGTCGAATGTGAAGGCGTTAAACGCTATGCATCATGGGATCGTATTGGACTTGTTTACACGTGAAAACACTAGCTTCGAAAGCTTCGAAAGCGTATACGATTTCGAATGGAGATGTAACGAGGACAGCGCCTTCGCATTCGACTGCGGACTTGTCTATTGGACGACTATTTGGTGCTAAAAAGAGCCGGAACATGGGGCAGTAGGGGCTCAAATCCTTGGAAGCCCTATAATAGGATGGGTCTCAACATGGTGCGGGATGTGCTATTATTTGAGGGTAGTTTTCGACATCGGAATTAATTTTTGATGCATCATTTTCCACATTTCAAGCGATTTCCCTGAATTTATGGGGCAATCAGTTTCAAAGATTGCGGCTTTTTAATGCAATAAATTTGGACAAGATAAAATTTTGCAAGTTGATAACTTTTGGGGTTTGGTGTTTGAAAAAGGTAATAAATTTTGGGGTATTCTTTCAAGGTCCAAAATGGCACACTCAATTCAATTCAATCGAATCAATTCATTTCAACTCCCTGTTGAAGATCTCTGTCATCCCCCTCCCCACGACAGAAATACTGCAATAGTTAATAGGATTATGGGGGAGGACCAAACTGCTTTAATTGCAGATAATAAAAATTGGGAGTTAATACTTAGAAAATTGGATTGAAATGTTCTGAGTTCAAACAGAGTTCTGGCAATTCAATTCCATAGAAAAATCATAGAAAAATAGGAGTTGACTTGTTCACATCTTAATTCTGGTCTAGACACTCCTTTAATTATTCTCAAGTGCTGTGCATTCTGTTTTCCTAATTTAACAAAATCATTATTCTCGCCTGCCGGCGAAATAAAAAGCTGGACGAAAGGATTATAACCACCCCAGCAATCTGAAGTAAATTGTCAGGCCCATCAGAGACAAATTCCGCCATTTTAAATACACCACCAACATCAACAACAACGATTTACTTTGGATGCGAGCGTCGTTTCTTTGAGCTTAACTCGACATCAAAACCTTTAATCGCCTCTGCAGTTTCTTTGCTTACTTTGTCCTCTGACCCGGACTGTGACCTTTTGGACTTTGATCTTTTATCAATGGCGTTTGTAAGTGACTCCAGCTCGCTTTCTACGTCGTTATCTTTTACGGTTTCTCGTTTATTCATGGATTTGTATGTTTTGAGCAAGTCTTCGATTAATTCTCGCTGGCGATCGGATTTCGTTGATTTCTTTGCTGCAGGTGCATGTCGCTCGGATTCTACAGCAACGTCTTCTACGGTTACAGATTTCTTGGTCTCAGTGTCTTTACCTAGGATAAAGAAACAAAGGAGTTGAACAAAAATAGTCTTAATCTTAAAATCATACTCTCTTCTCAGCCTGCTCTTTCTCCTTCTGCTCCAATCTTTAAGTCTTCAAAACTTCTCAGACTATCCGATGTCTTCCAGCTTAAACTTCTCACTTTTGTCTTTGAAACTGTCAACAGAATATCACCGAGTTGCTTCCATGACTTTTTCTTATTGAATTCATCTGTGCATCAGTATTATACT
>REGM01000286.1:317146-343327 GCA_004194415.1 Aurelia aurita | reverse complement strand
AAAGGTTTCCTTTCGAATCATGTTGCATTCGAATTCAAGGTCGATTCGAATTCAAGCTAGCTAGTCGAAACAGCAGACCGAAATACATATGTCGTTAGGTGGTCGTCAAGGAGCTTTTTACCAGCATGCTTTGCAGCAAAACACAACAGAGTCTTTGGAGCCGCCATCTTTAGCGTTATTGTCTATTGAAACATGGCTGAATCAACCTCGATTCTAGGGCTATCAGTGTCTTCAGCCTCCCTTCAGCGCATATGAACAATTGGCCGCCCATTGTTACCCTGGGTTCGAGGTTGAAGCTGAATATTGAAGAAGAACAAATCCACCATTTTCAAATGGGTCTCAAATCGAGATGAAGAGAAATTACAACCATTTTCTGCGGTAGGGTAATTTAAATTCATTTTCTTTTCAATCGAATGATAAAATAAGAACAAGCATACACTAACCTTGGGCGTCTCTCTTCTTTTTAGCTTCAACTTCCTGCAATAAATTCTGCAAAAGAGTTTCCACGCCAGCCATATCTCTTTTTGATGCTCCTGAATCAAGTGGGAGTGCAGGTGGGGAAGCCTCCTTCTTGTTTACAACTGAAAAAGATAAAAAGGTTCATAGTAAAATTAGCAATACAAAGATAAATTTCCTAATGGCGCGTCAAAGTCTACCGGGTGAGTCAGAAAAAACGCGAGGCGTTTAACAAGCCATATTTTGGCGAAAACAAGTCAGATCAGGTTTGTTGAAGTTTTATATTGCAGAAAAAAGATTAGATTAGTTATAGAAATTTGGTTTGTTAAAATCGGTCCTTTCTTTTCGGAGTTATCTGCGATTTTGTGATATAGCTACTTTGGTGAAAAGGTATGGCTTTTGAAGAACTTTCTGCTTTCTAGCAATGACAATTAAATGAATAAGCCCCTGAGATACAAAATAAATAACATAAGTTTCTCCCTTTGTGTCCTAACACAATGAATGCGTTGTTTGAATTTTGTTGGTAGGGAAATAGTATGTTGGTCATGGTTTAGAAGTTCACACGTGCATGAATATGGAGCTAATTGACAGACTTATTATATGAATCTTACGAAGCACTAGTTTGCTCAAATCGTTCGTAATTATGGAACTGAAAGACTAATTTCAACCAAATAAATTTTTATATCTAAGTTAGTCTCTTTCCTAAGCAATGAGTTTTAAAAGAAACAAATTTGGGAACTAACTTGCATCAATAAAAATTGGCAAACACCCCACGTTTTTTCTGACTCACCCGGTACTTCAAAGAAATAAAATCTCTTTCGTTAAGTCTACCAGGTGATTTAGAAAAATTTCTAGACGTTTGAAACCCCGTAGCTTTGAAATTGTTCATTAGATTCCCATAATAATACTTCTGCAGCTGAAATATAAATTTAGATACAAAAATTTAGTTTGTGAAAGTTAGTCTAATTGTTCTCAAATTTAAGCCTTAAGCCTGTAGTTCTCAAAGCATTCACCAGATTCATATAAACTGATAATGCTTGTATAGCTAACTTAACAACTTAGATACGAAAATTAAATTTCTCAAAATCGGTTGGATCGTTCTCAAGCTACAAGTGATTATCTTCAAATGTTTCTTCTCAAAATTCTTCAAAACATACCTAAAATCCTTAATCAAATTTGCTAAAAATCCAGCCTCATGATAATAGAAAATAGACGAAGAGAACTTTAAGTTTTGAAGGCTTTTTGTTCATTCCGGTAAATCAACCACAGAAGGCTTCTTCAAGTTCCGTCCAGAACCACTCGTCTTGCCACACTCTTTGTAGTTGATACAGGCGAGTTAAAAAGACAAACTGCACTAAACAATAAGCATTTTGGTTCCATGGCAGTCAAAACCTGTTCTACGGTATGTCAAGGGTAGGCATGGTCCTATGTATGTCCACAAAACCGGTTTATTTCACCTATACTATGTTAATGTATGTCCCTAAAATCAGGTTTATTTTGAATTCTTTTCAACAATATCATTTTGCAACTAACATGGACTGCTCATTCTCTTGGATGTTGGTCAATATCTGTCCTCAAAATTTGGTTTTATCGGAGTATTATAAAAATGTATGTCTCCAAAACCAGTCTTTTTAAGATCTCAATTTGCACTAGTAAGCTGAAAAATGGGTTGGTGAAATCTTTTTTCCAAGACATACATAGGATCACCAAAAACACAGCACATGCTCACCCTTGATATGTTCTTGGGAGCTGTACTTCTATGTATCCACGCTTTCTTATCCCCTGTTCTATGATATGTTCTACAATATATTCAAAGATAACATTTTCTTAATTTTCCAGCCTTCAGCTATGGAAATAGGGATCGCCCATTAAAGCAGCTCCGAGACCTTAGTGGTTAATTAAATTCTGTTCAATTTTGTTCTGAGTTTGCCACGTACGTTTTAATAGTCATCAACGGAAACCGTACTTATAACTAGACCTTAAAATAGAATATGTTCTTTAAGTATTTCTGTTTTAGTTCAATAATGTGGGTAACAATTTCAAGTGTCGGCGCCCGTATTCCTTTAACATAGTCTATCACTTATTACCCTCTATAGCCAGGGCAGCAATACAGAATCCAGAAAAAGGTCAAACCTTCCTCCGGATGCCAATTTCGTTAGTTGAACCTCCTCATTTTATCAAGGCAAAAATGACTAGAGTTTTCGAACTCCTCGCGTTGTTTATTACCGTAAAATCTATAAGTCAGATGCCGTTGCCAAAATAACCCAATATTTTCCAAGGTTTCTTATAAAATTACTAAACCTTCCTCAAATATGACATTGACAAGCAAAACCTTCCTCCAGCTCGCAGCCGTGGAGCCGTGACTTTTTCTAGGCTCTGCAGCAATAATGTCCTAGTTTGTAGAGGGCTATAATTTGGTTACTCTCATGAGAAGAAATTTTGAAAAACTTGAAGAAATTTGGTTAACCCTGATCCTTTCCTGGAGCAGGGGTGGCGCCAGGGGAGGGCTAGGGGGGCTACAGCCCCCCGTCGGAAGCATCTAGCCCCCCCGTCGGAGGAAATTTTGGGTTATTGTCGGAGGAAATTTGGCAAAATGAGGTACGAAAACAGCATTTTTTTGCCATTTTAGCCCCCTTGTCGGAAGTTCCAGCCCCTCCGTCGGAAGATTCCTGGCGCCACCCCTGTCCTGGAGTAGTATGGCATAACAATTCGATTCTGGCTAGGCCCTTGCAGCATCTTACTATCGTCTAAACGCGCAAAGCATCAGTATTAACCGAGAGACTGTAATTAAATTACCTTGGCTATCAGCGGCATCTTTCTTTCGCTTATCAACCCCATCCAAAGCTTTTTCGATTAAGGATTTCAATTCGTTTATTTTCTCTCTCTTGTCATTCTTCGCATGTTTTGAGTCCGAGATCTTTTTGTCGATAAATCCAGCAAGGCCTTTTGAGAACTCATCATCTCGTTTCAGGATCTAAGGAATGAAAAAAAATTTAATTTAAAATTGGGTGACGCAAAAAATTTACCAACTTAGAAAAATCACAAAACAGAATTATCTGAAAGATTTGAAAATTCGGACTGCTTAGCTTCACTTGGCCTTGATTTAAAGACAGAATGTAGGCCAAAAACGACTTTCAGATGACTTGTTCACTCACACAACAGATGCAGGATATAATAAAATTGTTTTTGTTCATTCTAAAATGCACTTTAAAGTCGTCAAAACATATATACAGATTTGAAAGCGATGTTTCTGCTACTGAAACATGTCCTCAAAGCATATTTTCTCAAAGCTTCACAAGAGTTGTTGGTTTTATGAATTTAACAAAATAACAACATCTTGATGCCACAACTTTGCAAGGAATTATAAGATTTGAAAGCGATGTTTCTGCTACTGAAACATGTCCTCAAATCATATTTTCTCACAACTTCACAAGAGTTGTTGGTTTTATAAATTTAACAAAATAACAGCATCTTGATGCCACAACTTTGCAAGGAATTATAAAATTGTTTTTGTTCATTCTAAAATGCACTTTAAAGTCGTCAAAACATATATACAGATTTGAAAGCGATGTTTACGCTACTGGAATATGTCCTCAAATCATATTTTCTCACAACTTCGCAAGAGCTGTTGGTTTTATAAATTTAACAAAATAACAGCATCTTGATGCCACAACTTTGCAAGGAATTATAAAATTGTTTTTGATCATTCTAAAATGCACTTTGAAGTCGTCAAAACATATATACAGATTTGAAAACGATGTTTACGCTACTGAAATATGTCCTCGAAGCCCCGGGGGGGCCACTTGGTACCTGATGTGTTATCATGCTCGTACAAAAAAACGCGGGAAAGGGTACCTTTCTTCGACGTAGGCACGGG
Organism: Aurelia aurita; assembly: GCA_004194415.1. NCBI lineage: Eukaryota > Metazoa > Cnidaria > Scyphozoa > Semaeostomeae > Ulmaridae > Aurelia > Aurelia aurita. The sequence continues at coordinate 338,994 of REGM01000286.1, read as the reverse complement.
CCCGCGCGGGCTCGTTTAGGGGTACCAATTCGACCGTAATTTCACAAAAGGATGTAGTTTTTTGCATTTGATAAATCGAAAGGCTTCTATGATGATATTTTTAATCAAGCATTTTAAAATAGAATTTGAATTAGAAAAATATGTTAAGCAAATTCAGCTACTTTAGGTTTAACTCTTCGTCCCTGATTCATCACACAGAATCACACTGGTCATATCAACAATTTTGATAAGTGACTTGTCCGCGATTAGGGTACCTAAACTTGACAAATTCAATGTGACACGGGAAAGGGTATGTTCTCAAGAAAATTTTCCGTGATTAGGGTATGTATTTTGCTAAAAAAGGTCGGCGTTTAGGGTGCATATGTTGCACCTTTGTACGAGCATGATACTATAGACAAGTATAGGAGGCTGTTTGCGAAATGGTTGATCAGTGGTCTGTCCGACACAGATTGATTTCTAAAATTATAGGCAAACATTCAAGTCCCATACATATTACAAATAGCCAAAAACCATACTCTGGTCCGGTGAGACCGAACTGCCCAACAAGAAAAACTACCCAGTTGATATTTTGGCCTTAATTAACAAAACAATTTCGTGTCGGATGGACAAATGATCAACCATTTCACAAACAGCCTCAGGAGTGGCCCCCCCGGGCTCGAAGCATATTTTCTCATAGCATCGCAAGAGCTGTTGGTTTCATAAATTATGTTTCTTATGATGTAACGTTTCCTGTTGATGTTAGTGGTACAAATTAATCTTTATCTGTTCCTAAATAGACACAACATTTTGAAAATTTGTCAATAAAATGGCTCCATAAATTTATTGAAAGTGTTAAAGAATAAAACAAATACTTTAACGTATCTTAAATCTAACTGTTTGTTTATGTCTATGTCGTTAGGTGGTCGTCAGGGAGCTTTTTCCCAGCATGCTTTGCATGGCCACCATCTATAGCGTTATTGTCGATTCATTCGAATCGACCTTGAATTTGAATGCAACATGATTCGAAAGGAAACCTTTCCAGAGAAGAAAAAGTTTTGATTCGAATTGAGGATTGGCATTCGAATTACAAAATTTCTTATTTGTTTACATTGATTACTTGTTTCGAACTTTACCACAGTTAGCTAGTCGAAACGGCAGACCAACATTTTCATGTTGTTAGGTGGTCGTCAGGGAGCTTTTTCCCAGCATGCTTTGCGTGGCCGCCATCTTTAGCGTTGTTGTCTATTCGTGGAGATTGTTTAAAAATTTTAAAGCAACTGTGCTTTCCAATGTTATCAGCCACCATTCTTGAGGCTTAATTAAGGCTTCCTATTGGCTAATCTCAATTATTTCAAAGCTAATACTGTTTGTTCCTTTCGTTCAACCCTTCGCTTTTTCAAAGCAACCATAGTATTCAAAATGATCGCAGTTTGCTCCTCAAAAGCCTCTCGCAGCTATATCCTATAAAACTTTGAGTTCTCCCTCTTACACCACCCATATATCCATTAAAGGTAATGTGTCCATATAAGTAGGCCTCCCAGAGCAAGGCATGTGATCAATTAAAATTTCTTTTCAATCACGCATTACAGCAATTTTCTCTATTCATGTGTGATCAGTTTGAATAGCAACCAATCATTTGCCGAGAATTTGATGGATGTTGACAGGTTGGGTATACGCTGGCCTTATATATGGACACATTACCTTTAATAATTCATTCATTTAAACCTTGGAGAATAAATTAAGACAAATTTTAATTTCATCAAAATTAAAGCGAGCTTTACAACCTATCAATTTATTCATTCCAAAATTGGTGAAAAAATTTGAAGATTTTACATCATGGAAAGTCCGCCCACATCTCTTAGACGATTATACGCAGTCGCTTGGATAGCAAAAACAAACTTACTTTGAAAATGAAAAGATTTTTCTTACGACGTACAAAATATTTACACATAAACCAACCCCCCTGCTGCGACCGCCTGTTGACCGACCGCTTCCCTTTGATTTGAGCTGAGTCAGGAGGTCAAACATTGCTAAATCGTGCGTCAGTTTTTGAAATATGGAAAAACAAATTTGTTTCAAAATGCAAGAGTTTCCTAGGACGTAGAAATATTTACTCAAAAACCAACCCCCCTGCTGCGACCGCCTGTTGACTGGCCGTTTTACATTATTAAGCGGAATCAGGGGTCACTGCATTACTAAGACTTGCGTCGCTTCAAAATATACATAGCAACAAACTTGTTTCAGAGTGCAAGAGTTTCCTAGCACGAACAAAATATTTACTCATAAACCAACCCCCCTGCTGCGACCGCCTGTTGACCGACCACTTCCCTTTGATTTGAGCAGAATCAGGAGGTCCTACATTGCTAAATCGTGCGTCAGTTTTTAAATATGAAAAAAACAAATTTGTTTTGGAGTGCAAGAGTTTCCTAGCACGTAAAGATATTTACTCATAAATCAACCCCCTGCTGTGATCTCCTGCCGTCTAAGCTTTTCCTTTGAATTTAGGAGGAACAAGGGGGTCATACATATGTACGCACGCCTACCTTCAAATATCGGAAAACAAACTTGCTTCAGTACGAAACTTTTGCCCAACAGGTACAAAATGTTTACTCATAACGGCACCCCTTGCTGCGACCCCGTATTGCCTGAATGTTTTTTTCTTCTGGTTAAAATAAATCAGGGGGTCTTATCCAGTTATGTTAAATCCTACCTGAAAACTCTTTCTTACGGCACTTGTTCAACGGTTCAACCAGCAGCCATTGCGGGTACATTTCTATCGAGGCAGCCATTTTCGTAGACCACGATAATGTTCATGTTCATAAAAGAGCCCCCCCCCCATAGTACCCCCCTCCTGGATAACGGATTCACGAGTCAATTTTTCGTTTTTCACGCCATCACGGACTATAAAAAAGCATTTTCACGATCACGTTGCAAAACTTAGGAATGCTGTAGTCAGGGTTGTGTTTTTATTTGAATAACTGGCAAATACACTTCGTAGCTTAATAATCAAATCATTGCCAAGACCTGGTGATTTTCGGTTTGTGATTAACTTGAAAATACGCAAGAAAGTAAGAAAAGTTTATATCAACGACCAAAAAGCATCAATCAATCACGTTCTTTAAAAGTCCATTTTAAGAAATAACGACCAAATTTTTATCAAATCACGCTGCACGAAGGAATCTCTGATCACGAATTCACGAGCCAATAATATCAAAATCACGAAATCACGCGCGTAAATTAGCCAAATAACGCTTCACGTACAAATATGGGGGGCCTCATAAAACAGAGCATGCAAAGGATCACGGTTGGATAAGAGCCTTTAAAATACGGGATGAAAATAGACCGAAATTTCGATCGCAGTTTGTTTAATTTCCAGCTTAGAAAGAAAGGCAACAGACATTTCTCTTTGCAATTTATCGGAGCTTGACAACATGTGATAGACATTGTAGGTTCCTTTCAAGACTTTCCAGAGAAAGCATCCAAGTAAAACAGAATGACTGATCCCACCATAGTCAATAGAAATTTCTATTGACTATGATTCCACCGACAAGTAAGGAACACCAAAACCGACCTGAAACTTCCTTTGTTTAGAACAAACAAGGGCCAAAAATCATTTGCATACCGAGGGGCAAGCCTTTGGAATGGTCTAAATCACCAAATCAAGCCGTCTATAGTCGTAGATTTATAGTTAATTGTATACTTTCGTTGTAAACTAGATTTTATTTATTAGTAACATGAATTTAAGTTTTGGTTGGCGTTAATTAGCTAAAAGGCGCTGCTATTGCGGGGTTCAACAGATCTGCCTACGTCCTAAGTAAGCTGTACTTCGATTCGCCCATTCAAACCCTCGGCATATTTCCTTCTTGTATTTTCATGATTTCATTAAGGCCAACAACAAGCATCTGCTTCGGCTCCCAGATTATCTGCTCGGTATTTCATTTCGAGACCATTAAGGATGGATTAATTTTTGCCGCCATATTCATTTTTAGAATATGCACAGCATACAGTAAAAAGCGGTCAGAATTCAGAGGTGTTCCTCAAGCCTGGTTTCCAATGAAGTTGAGATAGCGAATGTGAACTGTATATAAAACCAGCATAGGCATCAAATCTTTAAAAAGATTGCACGATTAGTTATTGAATCTTCCTTTTGATTTAATGGCTTGAAAGGAACTTCAAATACAGTAAAAACCCGCACATATGAACCTATGTTTTTAAAATCAGCCTGTTTGGGTTTCTATTTATGTGGGGGCATTGCAAAATCAGGGTGTAGGTTCTTATCACAGGGTATGAGTTCTTAATCTTAAATATAAAAACTTGATATCAACTGGCAATGCTGCGCTATATCTTCATAACTAATGTACAATATAACAACAGTATATGGAAAGTTAAGACTCAGTTATCTATACATGTGAGCCAATTGAAAGAGACTTTCCCTATACTCGTATTGTTAAAGTTCATGACTGATTTTGTTTTTTCTTTTTTGTGTGTAAACCAAAATCTTTTAATAGGAACCTGAACAGAAAATCAGGGTGACAAGGTTCTTATATCTAGGGTTAGAAATCCCAAATTTCAGGCTGCGCAGGTTCTTAATAAATGAAGGTTCTTATGCGCGGGTTTTTACTATATTCTAAAATGGTCATAACAGATGCATATGCAACATTAAAAATGCAATGTTTTTCAGAAGTTTCCGCCAAACTTTTCCGTCCGACAATAAAGGTACAAATCTTTAAAAATGATTGCGTAAATTGGTTATTATATTTATTGCACCAGCTACAGGGAAGACGCAGATATCTGGAAAGTTGCGCGAGGATTGGTTGAGCGGTGTTCGAGTTATAGGCTGAACAAATTTAGCTTCAGAAAATATTTTATAGATTTTTCTTTCAAGTAAATTGCCGGAAAGGAACTTTAGGTACTTCACTGTATTCCTACCAAAGGCCCTGCACACCGACACGCCAATGCTTCTTTGGTCTGCACACGCGAGATCTCGTCGAGAACTGCCATACTCTGCATACTGGAGCAGCGCAATATCTTAGTTTTGTGAAGGTTTCAGTTTTTAAGTTCTTTATGGAAAAGATTTAGTTTGTATTCATGTCTTAGCTTCTTTGGACGTGGTTCCATAGTTATCACTCGTCTTTTGAATGCCTGATGTCCTGGTCGGTTGTTTATGTTGTTGGTCGTTTCGTTTGTCAACAAACAGTGAGTGATGATGTTTTGAGTTAGGCCTACTTGCAATTGCTCCATACATCAGCTTGGCTCTTCCATTTACACAGAGCCATCTTTGCCCCTGACCTCTGTGTTGATTGTTCCTTCAATAAAAGATTGTAAAGATGCTTCTTGTTTCTTCTTTGAAAACCCCTAGCTCCTGAGCTTTCGTTTTTTCTCGTCAACACTGCAACTTGTTTTGTCTTCCATCTTGTTTCTCTGGCTTCTATGGATGCTATTTGAAGAGAGGCTGCCCTTTACGATTACGAGGCTGTACAGCACTCTTCTTTCAGGGGGTCGAAGGACGTCAATTTGAGACATTTTGGCTCAATACCTCCCAGAAATGGACCCAAATCCTGAAGGAAACAGTTGTTTTGAAATACCACTAGACAGAAAACATTTTTTTCTAAAAAACTGAGACTTTTGACTGGATCAATCATGGCAGATTTAAAATTTTCGATAAATTTTCACCTAGAACAAAGTTTTTCCCAAAAAGCAAAAATTTCAAAAAAATTTTAGTTTTTCACCTGGTATAGCCCCTTAAATCCTACCTGAAAACTCTTTCTTACGGCACTTGTTCAACGGTTCAACCAGCAGCCATTGCGGGTACATTTCTATCGAGGCAGCCATTTTCGTAGACCACGATAATGTTCATGTTCATAAAAGAGCCCCCCCCCCTAGTACCCCCCTCCTGGATAACGGATTCACGAGTCAATTTTTCGTTTTTCACGCCATCACGGACTATAAAAAAGCATTTTCACGATCACGTTGCAAAACTTAGGAATGCTGTAGTCAGGGTTGTGTTTTTATTTGAATAACTGGCAAATACACTTCGTAGCTTAAGAATCAAATCATTGCCAAGACCTGGTGATTTTCGGTTTGTGATTAACTTGAAAATACGCAAGAAAGTAAGAAAAGTTTATATCAACGACCAAAAAGCATCAATCAATCACGTTCTTTAAAAGTCCATTTCACGAAATAACGACCAAATTTCTATCAAATCAAGCTGCACGAAGGAATCTCTGATCACGAATTCACGAGCCAATAATATCAAAATCACGAAATCACGCGCGTAAATTAGCCAAATAACGCTTCACGTACAAATATGGGGGGCCTTATAAAACAGAGCATGCAAAGGATCACGGTTGGATAAGAGCCTTTAAAATACGGGATGAAAATAGACCGAAATTTCTATCGCAGTTTGTCCAATTTCCAGCTTAGAAAGAAAGGCAACAGACAAAGCCATCATTTGGGGGAGAAAACCCGGAAAAAACATGGTTCATTACAAGTTTCTAAAATTTGCAATTTTTCGAAGCTTGACGACATGTCATAGACATTGTAGGTTCCTTTCAAGACTTTCCAGAGAAAGCATCCAAGTAAAACAGAATGACTGATCCCACCATAGGCAATAGAAATTTCTATTGACTATGATTCCACCGACAAGTAAGGAACACCAAAACCGACCTGAAACTTCCTTTGTTTAGAACAAACAAGGGCCAAAAATCATTTGCATACCGAGGGGCAAGCCTTTGGAATGGTCTAAATCACCAAATCACCAAATCAAGCCGTCTATAGTCGTAGATTTATAGTTAATTGTATACTTTCGTTGTAAGCTAGATTTTATTTTTGTTAGTAACATGTATTTAAGTTTTGGCTGGCGTTAATTAGCTACCAGCTAGACTAGAAGGTCCCAACCTTAATTAATACAAGTTAATTATTTTACGGCCCTGCTATTGCGGGTTCAACAGATCTGCCTACGTTCTAAGTAAGCTGTACTTCCATACGAACTTAGATTAGCCCATTCAAAACCTCTTCATGTTTCCTTCTTGCATTTTCATGCTTCATTAAGGCCAACAACAAGCATCTGCTTCGGCTCCCAGATTATCTGCTCGGTATTTCATTTTGAGACCATTAAGGATGGATTAATTTTTGCCGCCATATTCATTTAAGAATATGCACAGCATACAGTAAAAACCCGCACATATGAACCTATGTTTTTAAAATCAGCCTGTTTGGGTTCTTATTTATGTGGGGGCATTGCAAAATCAGGGTGCATGTTCTTATCACGGGGTATGGGTTCTTAATCTGAAATAAAAAACTTGATATCAACTGCCAATGCTGCGGTATATCTTCATAACTAGTGTACAATATAACAACAGTATATGGAAAATTAAGACTCAGTTACCTATACCTGTGAGCCAATTGAAAGAGACTTTCCCTATACTCGTATTGTTAAAGTTCATGACTGATTTTGTTTTTCTTTTTTGTGTGTAAACCAAAATCTTTTAATAAGAACCTGAACAGAAAATCAGGGTGACAAGGTTCTTATATCTAGGGTTAGAAATCCCAAATTTCAGGCTGCGCAGGTTCTTAATAAATGAAGGTTCTTATACGCGGGTTTTTACTATATTCTAAAATGGTCATAACAGATGTATATGCAACATTAAAAATGCAATGTTTTTCAGAGTTTCCGCCAAACTTTTCCGTCCGACAATAAAGGTACAAATCTTTAAAACTGATTGCGTAAATGGTTATTATATTTTTTGCACCAGCTACAGGGAAGACGCAGATATCTAGAAAGTTGCGCGAGGATTGGTTGAGCGGTGTTCGAGTTATAGGCTGAACAAATTTAGCTTCAGAAAATATTTTATAGATTTTTCTTTCAAGTAAATTGCCGGAAAGGAATTTTAGGTACTTCACTGTATTTTTACCGTGAGTATCTTCGATATCTTGATTATTTTGAAAATTACAGCACTTTTCATATATCAGCTATTTTCATGCTGCGAACCATCAGAGACGTAGAAACCGGGGGGCACTGAGGGCACGTGCCCCCCCCCCAAGATTTTTGGAATAAACGAGAAATTGCCCTGTTTGTTTGAGGAAATGCCCCTTTAGCTTAATGAAAAAGTGCCCTTCGAAGTGTCGTGCCCCTCCAAGTTTAAGATGCTTCCTACGGCCCTGCGAACCATAGCTTTTGCTAGCATAGGGTTCAAATTTTTCAAATCTTTAAAAAAGTGGGTGTAAATTCTATTACATTGTTCTTTGAATTGAATGACTTGAACGGAACTTAGGGTACTTTGCTGTAAATCTGCCGTGAATATTTTTGATATCTTGATTGTTTCTCACACTATAAAAATGGCGGCGTTTTTATTTTTATAGAAAGAATTCATGGAAAATTGATAAAAGATTAAAATCATCGTAAATCCTAAATCAATAGAGGAAAAATGATACAATCTTCAAGCAAACCATAGATTATGAAGGTCTACAATATGGTGGCAAGCAGAAATCTGTCAGTCTTCTGGTTTAGGATTTAGAAATTTAATGACGTCACAGCCTCAAATATAATAAACGCCGCCATTTTGAAAATATCAAAACGTTTCCACGGCCGATTTACAGCAAAGTACCCTAAGTTCCGTTCAAGCCATTTAATCCAAAGAAGAATGCAAAAAAGAATTTTACACCCACTTTTTAAAGACTTGAGCCCTATGCAATTTTCATGACCCTCATCAAGTTATGCACCACCGACAAATTTCCTTTTACCTTGCAAGATGATGGTAATAATTGGAAAAAAATAAATTGGTATTTTCAACTCACCTTCTGGGCTTCATCCGGTGAAACTATTATGTGTAGACACAATGATTCTGTAAGGAAAAGAGAAACATTACAGAGAAGATTTTTTACAAAATCAAACAGGAAATTGCCAAACCAAAATCGAAAATAGCAGCCCCTGCGAGGGAAATTCGAATGAAAGAGCGCGAAATTCGAATTGCTCGTGTCATTTTTGTACACGAGACATTTGTTCGTTGATCGTTGACGACGTTAAGCGAAGATTGTTTTTTTTTTTTTTTTTTTTATATTCAATATAAAAATTTACAAGAATGAGGTACTTAAGACTATACTTACAAACTACTTAACTACATAACAAGGATGATAACCCGGGAAGCAAGAACCCATGACTATCCCAGGGTCATTACATAGAGAACATTTAACTAAAGTTACACCTAAATCTACATTTACAAAAACAGCTACATGTAAACGATGGTTACTGATAAATACAAACAAACGGAAATAGAAACAAAAAGAAAAGGACTTTGTGGCTGTGTGGCGTGAAACAAGGGTTTAACTTATCTTAAACAAACCGACCTGTTTTGTGGATGAAATCTAAAGTCAGTTCGAGTATACTTTTATTAACGTCATTAGAAAGGTCTTTATCACCATATAACAAAAGTTGTACAAGGACGTCGTTAGAAAGGCTATTGATTTCTACAAATGGTCGTAATACTACCGAAACTCCAGCGAGAAGATCTCGTCGTTGAATAAAAAATGAAGGGCAAAACAACAGAAAGTGCTCCGTGTCCTCAATACCGTCATTCGTTGGGCACATTGGGTTTACGGTGTCCCTGAAATTGTGCTTGAATTTATGGAAATTTAGTTTGCTGAGACCGACCCTTATTTGGGAAAGAAACGATAGGCCTATTGGATTATGAATACCAAAGACAGATTTTTCAGGGGGGCGAATCATCGATAGAAGCTTTGTCTTAAAAACAGCAACAGACGGTGCAAGCCTGATTTCAGGATCAAGTTTATTCCACTCTGAGATGCAGTTTGGGTAGAAGCTAGATTCAAATTTGTCTGTTCTTGCCCTTATTCGCCCAATAGCATCCTGATTGCGAAGGTAGTAGTCCGACTGATGAAGTGGTGGGATTGGCTCCTTTGTATACAAGGGGGTAATATTATTCAAAAACTTATAGAACAAAGTCAGGCGTCTACTCCACCTTCGGGAATTTAGCGATTCCCAGCCAAGCTCTGCGTACAGCTTTTCACGAGATGATCCCCTCCATGTTCCTGTTACAGCAAGAGCAGCAGAATACTGAACAGACTCTAGTTTTTCCATTAGATTTGGTAAAAGGATGTTCTGACTGAATTCACATACTTTAGATGGAATATGATAGATAACATCCCCATAGTCCAGGTGGGGTCGCACATAAAGCTTATATAATTCATTCAGGGTATGCCTGGGCAGATATTTGGAGAGATATTTTAGCAGGCCAATGCCCTTTCTCGTTTTTGAGATAGCAGATCTAATATGAGCTGAGAAAGTAAGCTTCGAGTCCAGGATAATACCTAGATGTTTATGTTCATCTACTTTCTTCACGGGTATGTCATTAAAGAGGATAACGGGGTGATCTATTTCATGTCTTTTCTTTGAAAGTAGTAATTCGACAGCTTGTTTTTGGGGATCGGGATTAAATGACATCCTCCAATCATGGGCCCACTGACTTATCAACTCCAGGTCATGGTTCATATCCTCGGCAGCTGCATTAGGTTCTTGAACAACCGTAAACAACGATGTATCATCGGCAAAAAGCTTAACATTACATTTCAAGTCAGCGGTAAGATCGTTGATATACACAAGAAAAAACAATGGTCCTAGTATAGAACCCTGGGGCACTCCTGCCAAAATATCTCCCCAATTAGAACACTGCCCGTTCAAAACTGTTCGCTGTTTTCGATCCTTAAGAAAACTTTGGATGACAGAAAGAAGTTGTCCTGAGACGCCACATCGTTTTAATTTATAGATAAGCCCATCATGCCATACCCTGTCAAAAGCTTTAGAAATATCAAGATATACGGAACGAACATCAAGAGGAGGGTTACAGTCAAATGCTTTGAAGATTGTATGCGTTATGGAAATTAGTTGGTTGACTGTTGAGTCACCTGGACGAAAACCTGATTGATTGGGGTTAAGTAAATCACACGAGACCAGATGTGAGTATAAGGAATCATACATGAGTTTTTCGAGCATCTTCCCAAAAATTGGTAAAAGGGAAATAGGACGGTAGTTATTCTTCACATTTTTTTCATTTTTCTTATGAACCGGAACTACATTTGCACACTTCCATATTCCGGGAAATACACCTTGTCTCAGGCAGTTTACGAATATAATTTTTAGAGGAGTAACTAATGAAACATCGCTTAGTTTTATCATTCTTATAGAAATTTCATCCCAGCCATGTGCTTTGTTAGGATTTAGTGATCTTATGATTTCCAGTATCTTTTCCTCAGAGATGACAAAATCACTTATTAAGATAGGATTTCCTGGGACTTCAGGTGGAATGTCACTGCCTGTGTCTATTGTCGTACATTGGAGTATGAAGTAGTCATTAAATAGCTGAGCCTTTTCAGTAAAATCAGTTACAAATAGCCCATTCTCTAAAAGGGGTGGTATTATAGGAATCTTTGCCTTATTGAGAACGGTATTGATTAAAGACCAGTAGGTTTTGCTAGAGGTCCCAGGATTTGCTAAAGTTTGCCCTGTCTTACGGAGGTAATTTTGTTTGGCATCCTCAATCATTTTTGCACCTTCCGAGATCATACCTTTTATCCCTTCAAGCTTGTCCTCTGGTTGGCCGTTCTTCACAAAGTTTTTATAAGCATGATTCTTTTTCCGAAGAAATTTTTTGACAGATTGTGTTATCCAGGGTGCTTGGCGAGGTTTAATCGTTTTAACTTGGTTGGGAATGAAATTAGAATAAATGTTCAAAAGGACTTCGTTTAGTAGTTTCACCTGCTCATTAGGGCATATAATTTTGTCAAGATGCTCCCGCCAGCTAAACATTTCGATGCTTTTCATGATGGCAACAAAATCTGCTTTATCATAATACCAGATCCTGCGGGTATAAGGAGGTAGTGCTACATTTGAAACAGAAAGTTTTCCATAAATAATTTGATGATGACACTGCTCATGTAATGACGGATGAACACCAGACTCGATAAAGAGGTTTGGTTGATCAGTGAAAATTAGATCAATGCAAGATTTGGAATCTCCTATTAAGTGAGTTGGTTCAGAAATCAGCTGATGAAGACCAATGTCAGCTGTTATTGGCTCAAATAGCTTTCCCTCATTATTTTCGATATCATTTTCCCACCACTGGGTTGATCTACAGTTGAAATCACCAGTAATGATAACGGAAAACGGATTTTCAGCATGCATTTTGGATAGCATCAGCTCAAAATTAATTGTGAAGTTATCAAATTCACTCTGGTCTTGACTTGGACTTCTATAGATTACGGCGAAAAAGTACTTTTTCCTGTTTAGTTGGATCTCATACACAATACACTCGGGGAGGGTCACCAGGTCAGAACGGCTTTTTGAGGGAAGGGAATCTTTGATATATAACCCAACACCACCTCTTTTCACATTTTGTGGATGGTTGCTTTTGATAAAAGTGTAGCCGTTTAGTGCCAGTTTATCTTCGTCTACGGTGCTATCAAGGTGAGTTTCTACAATCCCAATCAAGTCATAGTTATACACCGAGTTGTATGCCTCGATAAGGGAAACTCTTAAAAAGTCATACGCAGCAATGCTATTTAAATTCCAAGTACAAAAATCAAGTGTCTCGGGGCCGGGGTTTGTCTCTACATCACCACTAAGCAGAATTGTCCTGAAAACCAGCCATTGCATATGAAGTGTATTGCACATTAAGCACCCAATATAAAAATAGGTATACAGAAAAAGACAGTGCTTGGCTGCTAAAAATTTATACCGTACAAGACAAATGATACCGAGCGGGATTCGCTTGAAAAGCTCAAAAGACGTATAAATTACTATCTTCGCGAAATGATGCAACCGGGCGAACAAAGGCAGGAAACATAACCGTATTGCCAAAAAATGCACTGCAAAAAATTGTATTGTTAGTGCTACGGGTAGAGCAACAATTGAGATTGCAATAAAACAACAACAAAACCAACAAAGTTTTAAGAGTTGAAAAAGAATTGAAAATGGCTTAACAGTTTTGCTCAGGGGTAATAATTGTTGAACGGAAGCACGGAAACACCCTATTGTTGCCCGCCATTGATTAATTTCAACCGGCATCGTCGTAAAGATATCTTCCCGCTGGTCCTAGGGGACAAACAGCCACAATGCAACCACAATTGACACATTCTACTGAAAAAAACAAAAATTGAAAAAGAAATGACAGCTTTAAGTTACGTAAACAAAACACTCCACAAAAACTACATGATTTAAATACTACTTGGGGATGATAAAGAAAATACAATACAACTAAGGGAAACAACATTTTGCTAGCTTAGTGATAAGACAAAGAGCGCTTTTTGTGGGTCTATTATTTTACGGGTAAACAACTTCTTGGGATTGACAAAGTAAGTGGAATAGACAGGTCCAGCTAACGCGGCCCACACCCACCCCAGAACAAGCGATCATACACCCGGGAAAACCGTCTCTCTCACTGTTGACACAGTTTCACGCATCACAATTTTCGTGGTGCGTGCGAGGTTTCAAAGAATTATGGAGAGACAGTTTCCCCAGAAACAACCACGTGACCCGAGACAGGTGCAAACAACACCAGCCGACCCCGCCCACCTCTAGGTAAATACTGCAACGTTTCGAAAACGAATTTCTTACCCTATAATAACGATAGAAAAAATGCTTGGGAAGGAACCATATGTTTTGCTATTGCCTGTAATACTTGCGGGAGATTTCGATGTGAAGGGACTAACTACTTAAACTAAACTATATACTTCCAAAGCACTCCCAAAAACCCCGCAAACCAAAATCGCTCCGGGCCACAAAACCGCCATCTCACTACACACACTGCATTGCAGTACACGTTTTGTTTTTATAAGAAACTGGTTTATAAGAAACATAGTACCAAGATGGCCAAAATTTCAAGAAACATTTCAAGAACAAGAAACAGCGAAGATTGTTGTAAGTTGCTTGCGAATCCTCCATGCTATCTAGAGAAAACATTGTCAACAGTGTGTTGTCGAAGAGGCTAGTTTGCACTTTAGCGGACACACTTTTAACATTTCCCCGTGTTTGAATTTTGTATTGATTTTTGGGTGGAAAATGCATCAGTACTTAGATTGAAATATACTTATTGAACCAGCGGGGGTTTGGGGGCGGCAGCCCCAAAAAATTTTAAAACAAACGAATATATAGATCACCGGTTCCTGCCGCAGATTTAGGCCATGTTTAGGTCATTTTGACGTTCTCCCGCAAGTGCGAATCAGTCGAGTCACGTTAGAATTTTGCATTATCCAATCAGATGATAGATTTTCTATTGCTATTGTTTAGAAAGCCAATCAGCAATCAGTTCTTATAATATAATTCACTTCAACCTCTGTTTTTCCTTGGAAGCTGTGTCCGCCAAAGTGCATTTGACCCGTCGAAGATCCACCAGACAAAAGATGTTTGGTAAACACAAGAAAGTGCTCTCCTGGACTGTTTGTTTTTGAAAAATATCCTTCGACGAGAAGGTAAAATAAGCTTCAAGAAACGTATTTACATGATCGCTTATCCGTCAAATTTACAGAAAAAACCCCAATAAAAAAGCCACTACTTTTAGCAACAAGAGTTCTCTTATTTTATCCCGGGGGGGGGGCACTTGACCAGATTTTGGCTAGGGACGAGCCACTCGAGCTTCAAAATCATACCCGTTCCTTATACCAATTTCTCGAAAATATATACCCAACTCTATACCATCCTTTTTCAAAAAGCGACCTATTTACTTGTTCTTTATACCAAATCACAAAAATGGATACCGTTTTTTATACCAAAATCGTGCAAATTGATACCGTTCCTTACACAAAAATCGTGAAAACGATACCCTTCCCGATGGCACGTCCCCCAGTACCTAAAATCTAAAATATACATGGTGCCCCCCCCCCCCCTCCCCGGGACTACATCTTTTGATCAGGGAGGGATCACACGAACAACATGTTACAAAAACAACTATTGGCTATATATTTCATTGTTTTCCAAATAACAGTGGTCGAGACATCAATACGAAATGCAGCAAGCGATTTTCTGAATTCAACTAAGCCTCTGCTACATTCAACCCACAATATTGTGTATCCCTGTTAGCAGCGAAGCTTATCAAACATTAGACTGTGAAACTGCGTAGCCGCATGGCTGGGTGGTAGAGAGGCTGAGGGGCCAAGGAATCCGGGGCTCGTCAAAGCTCGTTGAAACTTCGGGCCTAATTTCTTAAGCCAGGGGGAGGCGAGGGAAATACATCAATCTCAAATAGGGCGCATGACAATTTCATCTGAGCAAAAGGATTTCTTGAGATTTTCCGGATTTTTCGAGAAAGAAACACACTTTTCGCTGCTTTGTATGAACTTTTAGGCGGTGATGTGTTCCTGTGGGAAAGGGTTACAAAGGAAGTCCTCTAATCTCAAATTTCCAATTCAAAGAGCTGTTCAATTCCCATGCTTGGAAAGGACCATACATAGTTTAGAAAGGCGGGGAAGGATGCCGGTAAAGACTAGACTTCTTAAAGTTGATTCGCGGGTACGAAATTTTGCAGTTTTTCTTTACAAAGAAAATCGCTCAAAGGTTCAAAGGGCAAAGCCCTATAAGCAATGGGAGCGATTAAACTTTTATGAATTTGATTATAACGTTTTGCCGCCCCTCTTTCCAAAGTTTCCGCCCTCTTTCGAAAAAATCCAGTTTGCGGTTAGACTTGCTCCAAGTCTCGTTCGTTATCTTATTCGGGCCTACTCGGTCAGCAGTGAGCTGCGGAGGTCAGTGAGACTTGAGTCACAGACTTTGACGAGGCTGACTTCTTTCTTGGGAACAAACGATTCGAAATAAGTACGAAATCTGCCACGTAGAAGATATTTGAAATATCCAATTTAGTACTGTGATAGTCATTCTATTAATTAATCTCTCTTTGAAAAGCACAGGGACGGAAACAAAATATTGACTTTACGAGCAGTTAAGGCCTGGAATGAAAATAAAATTCAAAAGGGGATGATAAGAAATACAATAGCACTGCCAAAAAAATTTTGACACATAAGAAAAGAAATATTTAAAGTATCTAATTTAGAATTGTAATAGCCCTATTTCTAATTGGTCTCTCCTTATACAGTACAAGAACGGAAAAGAAATATTGATAGCAAATAATGGGTGTGTCAGAAAAATGTTCGAACGTTTATGAGCATCATGTCATTCTATTAATTAGCCCCTCTTTGAAAAGTACAGTAACGGAAACGAAATATTGAATTTATGAGCAATTATGGCCTAAAATGAAAAAAGATTCAAAAGGGGAATGATAAAAATACAATAGCACTGCCAAATAAATCTTGACATATATCAGAGAGAAATATTCTAAGTATCAAATTTCGAAACGTAATTGTGATATTGTTATTTGGTCACTCTTCGAACTCTTTGAAAAGTAAAGGAAGTCGGAATATTGAGCTATGAGCCAAAACGAGGCGTGTCGGAAAAAAGTTCGAACGTTCACGAGCCTGTAGTATAGAAACAACTTATCAGATTCCATCAAGCGAATGTTTTTTGGGTAGCCAACGTGCAAACTTAGATCTTAAAATTTAGTTGGTCAAAATCGATCAGTTCATTCTCTAGTTTCAAGCGATTATATGAAAATGCTTCAACTCAGTATCGATAGTTCACTGATATCAAAACATACTTCATCTTCGTACATTTCGGAAAATGTTGACACATGAATTTTTTTACACGAAACTAAGAATTTGAAACAGTACTCAAACTGACAAATACTTCGAACTCTCATTAGTTGAGTACTCAAAGTTTCTTAAAGGTTTCTTATGAATTTCCTCAAATTCTTGATGTTTACATCTTGTGCCCCAAGTTAAAATGAAGTGAAAGTATGCTTCAAATTTCTTTGACCAAACGCAAAAAGTTTCTTCAATAATGTTGCCCCAGAACTGAAATTTCGTGATTTTTTAGTGATCTGAGAGTTGAGTTTTTATAAAGAGTTTCTCATAAAAAATCTACGTTTACTTTACCCTTTGGTGAGCCAGTAGGATTTTATAAGTTTTTGATACTCACAGTCAAGGGTGGGCATGTGCTGTGTTTTTGGTGGTCCAATGTATATGTCTTGGAAAAACGACTTCACCAACCCATTTTTCAGCGTCCCAGTACAAATTGCGCTCTTAAAAAGACTGGTTTTGGGGACATACATTTTTATAATACTCCGGTAAAACCCAATTTTGAGGACAAATATTGACCAACATCCAAGAATATGAACAGTCCAAGTTAGTTGAAAATTACATTGTTGAAAAGAGTTCAAAATAAACCTAATTTTAAGGACAGACATTGACATAGTATGGGAGAAATAAACCGGTTATGTGGACATATATAGGACCACTGTCCTCGCTGCAACATGCCCACCTTTGCTCCGTCAAATAGGCTTTATAAATAGGAGGTTGGCGGTGATTCATAACCGAGCAGGAATCTCATGAATTGAAACATAAAGGGAGTGGCCTTTTGAACTAATGTAACTAAGTATAACTAATCCTTTCTATTTAACTAATAAAAAAAATTCATAAAACCAAATAACTCCTTGATCCCAGCTGATTTGATTTACAATGAGAAAACAAAAGGATTGAAGATTTCTCAACTTCCAGATAGGATCACGACTAAACCAGAAGACAAAGAAGTTTGTTGAACGTATGTGGCAGGTGAAATTGGAAATGCTACAAGGATTGATAAACATATAAATCTTGTCTTTAAACTCTTTGCAAAATAATGGAAGTCGGAATATTGAGCTATGAGCCAAAACGGGGCGTGTTAGAAAAATGTTCTAACGTTCATGAGCCTGTGGTTTAGATAGAAACTACTATTCAGATTCTATCCAGCGAATGTTTCAACAAAAAGTCTGTCCGAACAACATACAAGATCTATCCACATAACCCTATTTTACCTAAAACAGATTTTTCTCCTATGCTCTATTTAGCTAGATTCAATGTCGGGACATTTTTGGACACCCAGTCCCTGGTAATTTTCCTCAAAGGGGAACTAAACAAAAATATTTCATTTGTCAGTTCGAAAGAGTAAGTACTGAAATGTCAGCATATGGAACATTTTCTTTTTTTCAGCTACCCTTTAAGTGTTATGAGGAAGGGGGGTTTCTGGCGCCCCGCCCTGATTTAAGTCCGCTTATCTAGAAGGCTGGGTATTAGCGACCTTTGACGTCATACTGGGAATCTTGCGCAAGGCAGAAAGGCGTATCCCGGCATATCCTCATTGTTAATATCCCAACTCGTTTGAGGATGTGACAACATCAAATGCCTAAATCGTAAACCAGAAGAGTGAAAGACGTGCTTGATACCATATTGTAGACATTCAGAATCTATGGTTTCTTTAAATTTATTCCATGTTTCTTCAAAACGTTTAGAAATTACGATGTTTTTAATTTGTTTTGTAAATTGATTAGTTCCCCTTTACCTTATGCATCATAAAAAGTTTCACGTCACAATAAGGCTAAACAGCCAACCAACGCAAAAAAGCGAAAAGTTCATAGCAAAACGAAACTGATCTTACAAGAATTAGTTTTGAACCCTCATAATTCAAAACAACGCCTTTACAGAAAAAATCCGACATGACTACTTAGTCCCCTCAATCGCCTCCCCTGCAAGTAATTCAAATGGTTTTAAAAATTGACCTTTTGTCGTGAGGAATTTCTCAGCTGTCCGATGCCTAAGGCCCGTTTCCGGCATGGCCTAGCTGATGCCTTAGTAAAGTGGTGACGACATCAAACATAGATCTAAAATATTCGACAAACAATAATTTACAGTTCCCACTTTTGTTTTGCTGTTCGTGCATAAATCGAAGTTTCTCCGTCTGTCGGACCATGGGCGTTAAGAAACAAGGTAGTTACTCCTACACAATTTTTTTCCTCCTTGTGTCCCTATGCCCGTGAAGGTTGTTGTTGTTGTGCCTGGTTTTCCTTGTTTCCCTGTGTTCTGATTTGAGAGATACACATGATACACAGGAAGGAACGGGCATAGGGACACAGGGAGGAAAAAAAATTTGTAGGAATAACTACCGCGTTTCTTAACGCCCATGGTCGGACAGGCAAGAATTGGTAGTTAGGGCAAGTTACGAAGGAATACACACTTATATGGTAACCACTTTATACAAACAAAGGCTGAATTTTTACCTAAATTTAAAGACATATCAAGATTCCCCAGCTGAAATACAAATTGAAAGTTCAAGTTTTGACGCATCCATCTGCAAGTAAATCTTTTTTGATAAATAGAAACACAACATTTTAGTTCAGAATGACAAGGTTTCAGTCAGAAACTAATCTCGGACGCTGATCATAACTTCGGCCACGTACAACACGAACATTGTTCAAGCCTTGCACAACACTGCCTATGCGGTCTCCAAGCCGCTTTTCCGTTGCCGTTCCCACTCTTTCGAATCAATGACGTCAACAAATCCCGCTGACTACACGAAACTTTTGAATATTTATGTTTCCCACGGCCCACGCTAAATCTATGTTCTTAGTCGTGTTGCTTGTTGCCTAGTAACATCGTGTTTACCAGGTCTGAGCAAAAACATCGTCGGAGATTTTATTAGAGTTAGAAGGTTAGAAAAATCTCTGTGGATTCGGGTGAGTCGTAAAAAGGTTCGCATGTTTATGAACCTGCAGTTTCGTAACGTTTCGCTGATTGTTGCCTAATAACATCGCGTTTACCAGGTCTGAGCGAAAATATCGCCTGAGATTGGATTAGATTTAGATCAGAAAAATCGTTAGATTCGGGTGAGTCGTAAAAAATTTCACATGTTTACGACCCTGTAGTTTCGTAATGTTTAGCAACGTTTCGTAACTACGAAACCGGTAAGTTCTAAAGGATAGGAGTCATGAACTGCAAAACAAAGCTGGGAAATATAACGCTGCAGAGCGCTGGTTGGCCGAATATTTTTCTGTTATGTCGTCATAAACTTTCAAAGGTGTACCAAGGTTGTTGTAACGCGCTGGTCGGAAATATGATGAAGCAATAGAGTATTTGAGAAATTCCTCCCCATAAACGTTTGTTTTATCGGACTATTTCAATGCTATGCAGGGGGAAAATTTGAGATATGATGTGAGCGTGGTCCTGTAAGGATTTTATAGCGAATTCTAAAGCACTAATGGCTGGAATCATTTCATGGCTTTTACATGCTTTTACTCATAAGCGTACGGGAAGATAACATCTGGGGGGCTGCCCAATAAGAAGTGCATTGTTTACCAAATTTTTTGCCTGACTTAGGGTGGATTTTTGCCCGAAAAAGGCTGATTTTGGTAAATTTTTCTGACGTTGGGGGGGCTGCCGCCCTCCCAGCCCCCTGGCTCCTACGCCTATCTTTACTTGGGGCACGCATGAAGTTCTTTTCATTGCACGCGAACAAATACATCCTTTGTGCAGACAAGGTACAGAGATGTGGCGAAATTGTGCAATAAAACCGAGGGGCAAATCACTCCCAAAAAAAGTGTACGAGATTATTAATCACAAGAGATTATTTTATGATTATTTTGTGATTTGAAAAGTGTACGAGATTATAATCAGTGATTTGCCCCTCGAATAAAACCATGTCAAATCGTAGGCAGTTTTGAATGCTATGCAGGAGAAAACATTAGTTATGATGTGAATGTTGTCTTGCTGGGATTATGTAGGGAAATAATAATAGTTGGAGCTATGTCACGACCTTTACTTTGCGTTGCATAAAAGTTTCGTTTTTATATTACTATATCTGAGCAAATGATTTCCTTGTACAGAGCCGTGCCGAAATAAGATCTTTTAGCTGACGCCCGATCCAGACTCTCTTGTAGAATAGCTAAAGGTCTATTGCCGAATGATACCATGTACAAATTTTTAGCGTGTAATTTGCAAAGTGCAATGTTTCGTCCTGGAAAAAAAATGCTCGAGACATTTCATAAGTATCTAAAGCGATGCATGAAATGAAAGGCTTGCAATGTTAAGATAATGTAAAGCCGTAAAGCAAAACAGAAATTCTCGACATGGACTCAATGTGTAGTTTTTACATTGCCACACTACTGTATATTCACAGACTATTTCAGACATTTCACGAGTTATCTAAAGCTTCCAAATAAGTTTTAAAGAACGCCAATCAACCAGCATCCTTTGCGCGCTTCGCTTATTGCCTTTCGACTGCGGCGGCCATTTTAATATGACAACATTCTCTGCAAAGCGTGACCGCAAAGGATGCTGGATGATCGGCGCTCTTTAAGGTTTAGCAAAGGCAGTCATTTCGCTGTAAATGCTGTGTAATGCTACGTAGATTTCTAAATGGTGAAATGTGTCATATTTCTCGTAGTGTGCAATGCAAGGGGTTTTACACTAACATAAAGAAACTTTAAGATTGTAACATCGTACGTCATGATTTCTCTAATATGAATGCACATGAACTTTAACTAATGAAATTCTTTTCTGTGATTGTTGTATAGATTTGTCTCCATTAAGGTCAGTATAATATCAACAAGCATTGCTGTGACACCGTCGTTCGCTGGCAGTCGTTCGCGTCGCTGAGATTAATTTCGTAGAAGGCTACACAACTTTCAACCCTGCTGTTACAAAATGGAAATTGAAGATTCTATCAAGGACATTATTCATGACATAAGGAAAGTCAAGCGAAAGAAACCCGATAAAGAATTTATCGTACGAGAAGCCATTGAAAACCACGGCCTAGCTGGCGGTGCTGTCGAGAGCACTCTTGAATCTTTGTTGAACGAATCCAAAATCTATATTAAGGATGGCGATTCTTTTTATGTCACAGAAGACTCTTTTCAACAGAAAGATGGGAAAGCTGGCAAAAAAAGAAAAGCTCCAAAAACAGTTGAGACTGTGGACTGTGAATGCCAAACAGATCCCGTTGA
>REGM01000286.1:280992-316037 GCA_004194415.1 Aurelia aurita | reverse complement strand
AACCTTCTGCCTTTTGGAGCAGAAGGTTCAGAAAGCCTTCCAAACCTACCAAACCTACTGTTTTGAGAATTTCGTGGTAAATCAAACACAAATTCTGAGTCTACCAAGTCTACCGTTTTCAGAATTGTTACCAATCAAATACACCTTAAGACATGCAATATGATGCAGAAATTCAAGATGTATAATTTGCAATAACTATATGGCGTAATGTGTACTGAGTCATATTATCAATTGCAAACAGAAACAATTAAGAGCATTTAATGACTTTTCTATAACCATTCCTTTGCATTTTATTACTTTGTGAGATCTATGTTTAGGAGAGCGACCCTGTCAATAAAACTGGGTAATGATTGTCAAAACAGCCGTCACTAGGAATCCGGGGAGGGGCTTTACAAGTCGTGCACACCCCTGGGTTAAAACTCCCATTGTTTGTTTACAAAGAAAAGATTCACATTACTCTCTGTAATGTGGATATCGACAGTGCGACAAAACTTTATTGGGTCTTTAACACGACCATTTTGCAGCTGTGGGAGTTTATATTCTCGCTCCTTCTTCAGCAGTCTTGGACAGGGACGGGCTAATCTTTTTCACTAGTAATGTAATGTTTCTTGCATAAATTTGGACATCGTGCTTAGCCTCTCCAACCTGAAATTACATATGGCCACAGGGCTACACGACACGACCATTCAACTAACACTGATACAGTGGTGGAAAGCCTCAAAGCCCACGTGGCTTATAGTCCATCGTCTCCCTTTGTTTAAGCCTTTAACAGCAAATATTCAATATTTAGCTAAAATGCTATTGTAGAAACCACACATAGATAAAATTACAATTTATTCTTTACTTTGGGATATAAAAATTGCAAAGTTAGGCAATATTTGGGATTTTTTGTAAGAAGATTCTGCAATGTGTAGAATACAGATAAAGTTACATTGTAATGCTAACTAAGATTTTTAAAATTGCAAAGTGAAGCAATATTTAACATTCTTTGTAAGAAGGTTCTGGAATGTGAAGAATAGATAAGGTTTCATTCTATATTTTAGGTTTTAAAATTGCAAAGTAAAGCAATATTTGGGATTATTTGTAAGAAAACCTGGAATTTGTGGCCAGACTGAAATTGTCCAAATTACAAAGTACCAGACTTTTTTGTACCAGTTGACTGAATATGATGTATCACCGTCTCTAAATTCATTAAAACTTGGAAACCCAAGAAACTTTAAGAACTTATTTGAATCATTTCAAAAGGGAGTGACCCACTGAAAAATGAAAGTTTTTGAAAATTCACCAAAATTTGACTATGTTAGCAATTTTTAAATTTCCTTCATTGCTATACATTTGAGTCCTAAATGATACAAGAGCTTTGTCAAGGACACAAGCAACCAATTCAACTGGTTCTGCATGAAAAATCCACATTGATAATTATATATCTTTTGCAATTCCAGAGTATGCTTCAAAACCAGGTGGCTTGTAAAGGCACAAATCCTCACAAGTTCAAAGCCACTTCAAGATTTTGCAATATGTCTACAATTAGTTTGAGCCTTGATACAAATGCACATGAAAAATTTTCATGATCGGTAATATAATCAAATTTTTGTAATTAATTTTTCACAAAGTTTCATTTTTTTTTGTCACCTGGTATTAAATTTGTCAAATTATTCAGGAGGCCTAAACAACAACTTCTGTATAGTTTAAAAACTTGAATCTTGAATATGTTAAGAAATGTTATTTGAACTTTTATATAGCATGTGTACAGAAATAAAATGACAGGTTTAGATATAGCTACAGACAAACAGTTAACTCTGATCAGACCACTACATTTTGAGAAAACATTTTTAATTGCCCCTGAGGAGTCTTTATCAGACAACAGAGCTATTATGGTTATGTTACGAGGTAAAATTAAGTTATTAAAAGACCAGAAATTAACCAAAAACCACACATTTCCTTTGGAAAGGAATAACCCACGTCACACCAGAAATGACACAAAACACTGAAAGCTCTGCTATTCGTCAATGGGGGTACTTACCAAGGGGCTTACCAAGGGGGGTTCTTGGCTAAATTTCAAGTAGGATACACCAACATTTTTTGAACGGCAATTATGAGATGAATAAATGGGGTTCATTTCCATGGGGATTCCGGTGATTGTTTGTCACATAGCCATGCTCAAAAGTAAAAACTTTATCATCNGGTATTAAATTTGTCAAATTATTCAGGAGGCCTAAACAACAACTTCTGTATAGTTTAAAAACTTGAATCTTGAATATGTTAAGAAATGTTATTTGAACTTTTATATAGCATGTGTACAGAAATAAAATGACAGGTTTAGATATAGCTACAGACAAACAGTTAACTCTGATCAGACCACTACATTTTGAGAAAACATTTTTAATTGCCCCTGAGGAGTCTTTATCAGACAACAGAGCTATTATGGTTATGTTACGAGGTAAAATTAAGTTATTAAAAGACCAGAAATTAACCAAAAACCACACATTTCCTTTGGAAAGGAATAACCCACGTCACACCAGAAATGACACAAAACACTGAAAGCTCTGCTATTCGTCAATGGGGGTACTTACCAAGGGGCTTACCAAGGGGGGTTCTTGGCTAAATTTCAAGTAGGATACACCAACATTTTTTGAACGGCAATTATGAGATGAATAAATGGGGTTCATTTCCATGGGGATTCCGGTGATTGTTTGTCACATAGCCATGCTCAAAAGTAAAAACTATATCATCTGAAACCCTTCAATCCTTTCAAGAACAGAGACGTAGGAACCGGGAGCACATCCCCCCAAGATTTTGCAATAAACAAAAACGTGCTCTTTTTGTTTCCGGAAGTGCCCAATGAAAAAGTGCCCTTGAGGTGTTGTGCCCTCCCCCAAGTTTAAGATGCTTCCTACGGCCCTGTTCAAGAAGCATTTGTCATGAAAAGCTTTCTATCTTCTTTGAGAACAAATAAAATTTAAAATTTGAAACATTTGAGTAGCTAAATAGTTCTTAGGACAAAAGTATCTTTTTACTATTAAATATCTGTTGAAAAGCATATGAGAATCTATGTAGCAAACCACATCTAGGAAATTCCATTGGCTTAGCTTATAAATCTCCAGACTGCTCTCTGTCAACAGAGAATAAATTTTAAACATTTTAGACAATGTTAGAAGTAACCCTATCTCCTGATTTTAGAATGTTATTAACCTGTCAACAGCAGCTATGGATGTTTAAAATATTTCTGGAGTTCTATTGAAATACAAGCCATAGTCAATAGATATTACACTACAAATGGCAGCAAGGCATTTTTTTACCAAGATCCTTTGCGTTTCAATAAAAATATCTTCACATTCTTTAATCAAATTCCTGTAAAATTGTTCAAGATTCTTAATTAGCATGCAACGCATCTTCCCATAGTAAAAAATGGAGTTTGCATTTAGTTCGCATTTAGTTTGCAGCAAATTTCAGCAAATTTGCACAAATTTTGTTTTGAGTATGTTTCGGATTTAGGAGTTTGCAAATAGCTTGTAAAGAGTTTGAATTTTGCACCAAACAGTTTGCAACAGCTTTTTCAAGATTCCTGAAAGCATGCAAATTTGCGCTAACTCCACACAAATTTGCAAACTCCAAAAGACCAATAGAACATACTCAATGCAAACTGATTGCAAAGCTTGCGCAAAATGTATTTTTTACTAAGGCTTGGTAAAAAGCTGCCTGTTGCCATCTTTTGTGTTATCATCTTGTGTATACACTACATTTGTATTTGAATCTTTGATTTCGTGAACAGATGCGGGACAGATGCCAATACCAGTTCACAGTTACCCGAAGCGTGTGCACTTTGGGAAGCAAACTATTATATTGCAACAATTTTCTATGTCATTTTTCTTTGAACTTCACTTTTTGCAGAAATGTAAACTGGTGTTGAACTTCCTCTTTCAGTTTCTGTAATCCCACTCATACAGAAACTGGACGAATTATTACAACAATGAGTGCAAGAAAGAAGCAAGTAGGGACCTGTTCAATTACAGTGCCAGCATGTGTACCAGGAGAGGGGTGCATGTGACTCGGACAGGAGCATGCACAAATCCTATTTCAGATGTTTACTTAACTTTTGAAATTTCTTGGCTCAAATCTATAACTTTCAAAAGTACACCCTTCCTTACACCTTTTGAATTCATTGACAAATTTTATCTAATTTATCAATCACAGATAAACAATCTTATCTTTCCCCGTTTGAACTCATTACCTAAACTTAAACAATAGACATTTCACAATTCCGGCCAAATTCAAAGACGTATAATAAAAACTTTTAGGCATTGAAACTTCGACTTTTTGGGCCTAAGTTGACCCCTAATCCTTGCCTGGTTTCTCCCTCTCCCATCCCCAACATCCCACCCCACGATTCAAACCGGTTTCTTGCCGTTTCACAGAAACCAAGGCTAATAAAACTCCGTAATTAAATACTCGAATGTTAGATATACCTGTTATAGCGAAAACCAGCAACCAACTGACCCTAACTTCCATCTTTGAGTTGCTTTTCCCGGCGGTGCTCTGGCCTATGGGTTTGTACCCTTTTATTAAATGGCTTCTCTCTCCTTCCCAACAGCCCACTACTAAAGAATGTCTCATGAGATGTCATGCGCGAAAGTCCGCGAATCAAAACAATTAATTATTTTTCGAGAACCAATTTCGCGTTAACGCAAATCCCACCTGGCAGTAATTTTGATACAGACTTCAGTTCAAGTCGGATTTTTGGTCTTTCCCGGCGATCCTAATCGATGAAGCTTCGTACATAAAAGCTCTAAGGTTCAACAAACCCCTTACAGCTAAAAAATTTCAACAAACTGGTCCTAATTTCCATATAAATCCCATTTTAATTACCCCCATTTTGGATATGGTATTTCGCCGCCTCCGAAGCCCCTGTCCCAACAGTCGAGTGAGCTTTCAGATTGAACCCGGTTTTCCGCAGTTTCACATCGACCCTGGCAACAAAAACTTCGTAACTAAATACTCAAACATTTAACATACCTGTAAAAGCCAAAAACAGCACAAATCCGATCCTAGTTTGCATCTTTGATGTTATTATCCCGGCTGCTTCCTACGACGATCTTCAACAAGGCTCAGTCTGTGTGTAATTCAGTCGTCTATGAGTTAAACAGGGACCTCGTCTCTCTCTGTAAACTTCTGACTTTCTCCCACTTTCTTCTTCGTGAATTACACTCCTGAAAATGTCTAATACATTCACTGACTAATCACAAAACTAAATACTCCAAATTTTAGCACCACAGGAGACATCAAAGAGTTTCCAATTCCCTTTATGTGAAGATTGTTCCCCTTTGTGCTACCTTTGTAATTGGATTAGATAACGTGGGCAATGGAGTAGGAGGGTTATAGGGGTGCAATTATTTGAAGCCGGAAGCGTCGGGTTGATAGCCGCCCGCAAATCCGGAGGGTTGCCACTCTCGGTTAGGGATAATGAAGGTTTTGTGGCCGTTACATTTCGTACATTACGTCATAGTTAAAAGAGCATTTCATTCATTCTAATTAGTTGAATTGAATAATTTGCCAATTTTAATCAACATGCGGAATTATTACGTATCTTTTTATAAATAACACTTAATAAGAAACCAAAGTCTGAGATCACTAAAAATTAAGAAACTTGAATGCTGGAAAACAATATCTAACTAAGAAACTTTTTTATTTTCTCTAAGGGGTTTGAAGAATACTTTCGCTTGTTTCTTGTACACGTACTTTTTATAAGAAACTAAAAACTTAGCTGAGCAGTACTCCAAGTTTCTTAACAGTATTGAAAGTTTCTTGATAGTTTCTTAGAAACTTCCTCAAGTTGAGTTTTCGTTATTTTTTATCGCTGGGCACCTCCAGCGCCTTCGCGAACATTTCCTAGTCAATTTTATAAAACCATGCCAATGTCTAGACATTATAAAGTAATACGGAGTAATAGATTCCTAGAAATTTAATTTTGTGTTCATCTGAGAGTGGAGTTTCTTATAAACAGTGTCTTATAAAAATATAGGACAGATACGTTTTTTTTATAAGAAACTGGTTTATAAGAAAACATTTTAAGAAGCTCTAGTACCCTAGTACTATGTCTGAGAAGTAGTAAGAAACTTTTAAAAGTTAACTTCAAGGATTTTATGGTAAATGTGTCGTTGAACCCTTATGTTTTGAACGTAATAGGAAACTTATCGTTCCCACCTAATGTTTTATATGTCAAGAAACATATCTGCAACAGTGTTGGAAACTGCATGACAATTCATGCATTTAAAAAATAAGAAACAAATTAAGAAACTTTTAGTACTAAAATGCGGAAATTTTGATGTNATAAGAAACCAAAGTCTGAGATCACTAAAATTTAAGAAACTTGAATGCTGGAAAACAATATCTAACTAAGAAACTTTTTGATTTTCTCTAAGGGGTTTGAAGAATACTTTCGCTTGTTTCTTGTACACGTACTTTTTATAAGAAACTAAAAACTTAGCTGAGCAGTACTCCAAGTTTCTTAACAGTATTGAAAGTTTCTTAATAGTTTCTTAGAAACTTCTTCAAGTTGAGTTTTCGTTATTTTTATTGTTGGTGAGGGGATCTCTCCAGTACCTTTGTGAACATTTCCTAGTCAATTTGATAAAACCATGCCAATGTCTAGACATTATAAAGTAATACGGAGTAATAGATTCCTAGAAATTTAATTTTGTGTTCATCTGAGAGTGGAGTTTCTTATAAACAGTGTCTTATAAAAATATAGGACAAATACGTTTTTTTTATAAGAAACTGGGTTATAAGAAAACATTTTAAGAAGCTCTAGTACCCTAGTACTATGTCTGAGAAGTAGTAAGAAACTTTTAAAAGTTAACTTGAAGGATTTTATGGTAAATGTGTCGTTGAACCCTTATGTTTTGAACGTAATAGGAAACTTATCGTTCCCACCTAATGTTTTATATGTCAAGAAACATATCTGCAACAGTGTTGGAAACTGCATGACAATTAATGCATTTAAAAAA
Organism: Aurelia aurita; assembly: GCA_004194415.1. Classification (NCBI taxonomy): domain Eukaryota; kingdom Metazoa; phylum Cnidaria; class Scyphozoa; order Semaeostomeae; family Ulmaridae; genus Aurelia; species Aurelia aurita. The sequence continues at coordinate 309,033 of REGM01000286.1, read as the reverse complement.
TAAGAAACAAATTAAGAAACTTTTAGTACTAAAATGCGGAAATTTTGATGTTGAATTAAGAAACTGTTAGTACTATGGCCTGATCCAAGTTTCTTATAAAAAACCGTGTGGGTACGCAAAAAGGTCTGTATGCATTGAAGGCATGCCCACACCTGTGTGAAAATTGCAGTCAAGGCAAAACATGTTGACGGAATGTTGAAAGGAACTAACAAATTTGCCAGAAATTAGTTTAGATTCTTTCACCTGAGTTCAACAGGCTTTTGAGATAAAGCAAGTAACCAACCCAAATTGACCCACTATAGACGGACCGCTCACCTATAGTGGGAGGGTTTCGATTGTAAAAATTCGCGTGAGGGGATGAAAGGCCAGCGCAAAAATTCTAGAAAGGTGTGACAGAAATTCTGAAACTGTCCAGAAAAATTTTCAAGAGGTTACTACAGTCACTGTTTTACGCTGAGCTGGACTGTTGTCAGGGGTGACAGAAAGATTCTATATGTACCCAAGGGGTCAAAAGAACCCGTTGCTCCTCCAAAGGCAGACTGTATTACACTTTTTACAGACTTCGCAGAGATGCTCAGTTAAGCTTTGTTTACACTTGAGAAATACTGCGTTTGATTTGGGATCTTAAACGCATCTTTAGTGAGTTATCGCTCCCGAATGGAATAAAGACTTTTCGAATCCATCTAAATGCGGTTGGAAACCTGCAAAGGCGCCAAACAAAATCTCAAGATGAGGGCAAACAAAATTTCGACAGTTTTTTCCATCCTGTTTCTAATGAAATTTCTGACACTCTTTTACTCCAGTGTGAACCAAGCTTCAGAATATACACGTATTTTTTTTATAAGAAACTAAGAATTTGAGTCAGTACTGAAAGTTTCTTAAAGTTATCAGATTTTCAGTACTCGGAAATTCTTACGAGTTTCTTAAATGTTCCATAACAATCTTCGTGTTTACTACCTGTGCCCTCGTGAACATTTCAAGGGAATTTCAAGACGAAGTTTTTTTAAGCCTTTCCAAGGTTTTATACATTACTCAAGTGCCTTCCAAGTAATATGATACAGGAAACAAGTGAAAATAAGGTAAAAATATGCTAAGGATTTCCTTGACTAAAATAAATAGTTTCTTAACTAATTTTTTCTCAGTATTGGAGTTTCTTAAGTTTTTGGCAATCTGAGAGTTGAGTTTCTTATAAGCGGTTTCTTATAAGAAAAAATACGTGTACACTGAGAATGATCCTAATAGACCATTTGGCTGAGGAGACTGAGGAGAGCGCGGCCAATTATGTCAGAAGTTTCGATTCCTATAAAGTCCATTATTTTCGGAATTCATCAGGTTCACGATCACTACAGGGTGTCTCAAAAAATTGTTCGACGTTTGATTGAATGTTAAATGGAGTACAAAGACCAGCATGCTTTGCGCACAGTCAGCGACTTGCTCTGCACAGCATCCAGAATAACTGACTGTACGAAATTCACAAAAACAAAAACTAACGATGGCAAAGNAAAAATTTTCAAGAGGTTACTACAGTCACTGTTTTACGCTGAGCTGGACTGTTGTCAGGGGTGACAGAAAGATTCTATATGTACCCAAGGGGTCAAAAGAACCCTCTGCTCCTCCAAAGGCAGACTGTATTACACTTTTTACAGACTTCGCAGAGATGCTCAGTTAAGCTTTGTTTACACTTGAGAAATACTGCGTTTGATTTGGGATTTTAAACGCATCTTTAGTGAGTTATCGCTCCCGAATGGAATAAAGACTTTTCGAATCCATCTAAATGCGGTTGGAAACCTGCAAAGGCGCCAAACAAAATCTCAAGATGAGGCAAACAAAATTTCGACAGTTTTTTCCATCCTGTTTCTAATGAAATTTCTGACACTGTTTTACTCCAGTGTGAACCAAGCTTCAGAACCTACACGTATTTTTTTATAAGAAACTAAGAATTTGAGTCAGTACTGAAAGTTTCTTAAAGTTATCAGATTTTCAGTACTCGGAAATTCTTACGAGTTTCTTAAATGTTCCATAACAATCTTCGTGTTTACTACCTGTGCCCTCGTGAACATTTCAAGGGAATTTCAAGACGAAGTTGTTTTAAGCCTTTCCAAGGTTTTATACATTACTCAAGTGCCTTCCAAGTAATATGATACAGGAAACAAGTGAAAATAAGGTAAAAATATGCTAAGGATTTCCTTGACTAAAATAAATAGTTTCTTAACTAATTTTTTCTCAGTATTGGAGTTTCTTAATTTTTTGGCAATCTGAGAGTTGAGTTTCTTATAAGCGGTTTCTTATAAGAAAAAATACGTGTACACTGAGAATGATCCTAATAGACCATTTGGCTGAGGAGACTGAGGAGAGCGCGGCCAATTATGTCAGAAGTTTCGATTCCTATAAAGTCCATTATTTTCGGAATTTAGCAGGTTCGCGATCACTACAGGGTGTCTCAAAAAAATGTTCGACGTTTGATTGAATGTTAAAGGGAGTACAAAGACCAGCATGCTTTGCGCACAGTCAGCGACTTGCTCTGCACAGCTTCCAGAATAACTGACTGTACGAAATTCACAAAAACAAAAACAAACGATGGCAAAGGGCCAAAGGCTGCTGGTCTTTGTACTCCCTTTAAAAAATAACGATATAATGAACGGGCTCCATGGTAAAACAATCCTTCTCTAAGATCTTAAATTGATTTTAGACACCAGAATCTTGCAAATCCGCTGAATATTCATGGAGCTACAAGCTCTTGAAGTTCAAGCTAATCAAACGTCCAACAATTTTTTTGGGACACCCTGTTTACTATTGGGTCACCAATCAAAACCGATAATCGACGATTGTGCTAAAGATCGCGATAGTGAATGTTTTGCCACGATCCCTTGCGTTTCATTGATAAAACAACCAATCAAATCAATCACAATTTACTAAGAAACAAGGATCAGCATAGCCTCCAAATCTTTAAAAAACATTGCATGGATGGTTAATGCATCTTTCGTTTGATTTTATGGTTTGAAAGGAACTTCAGGTACGTTGCTATAATCCTATATGTAGCATTTCTAATATCTTGATTATTTTCACAATAACAGCGGTTTTCTCTTTATTGAAGAACTCGTGAACAGTTTTGAAAAAAATTAAAATAATCGTAGATCCTAAATTAAAATATGAAAAATGCAACAATCTTCAGGAAAGCCATAGTTTATGAAGGTCTATAATATGGCTGCAAGCAGAAATCTGTAGCTTTTCTAGTTTATGATTTAGCAATTTGATGACGCCACATTCTCAAAACTGGCCCAAGCAAAGAAGACGCTGTAATTCTGAAAATAATCAAGATATCAGAAATTTTACATATAGGATTATAGCAAAGTACTTGAAGTTCCTTTCAAGCCATTAAATCAAACAGAAGATGCATTAAACTTCCGTGCAATGTTTTCAAAGATACCCAAGATTTGGAGGCTTTGCTGCAAGGGTCATGGTAAAAAAATTTCCTGACGCCATCATCATCGCAATATTCTATTTGTGGGTATTCGAAGTTCGATGCCGTAATGACTGGTCGGTAATTACGCGGCGGTAATGACCTTTCAGCGGTCTTAACCCTTCTACGTCACAGCCCCTCTTCGATTCATGACTTCGACCGCTGCTTTCGAAACACACTGTCACTGAAGTGACCATGACCTTCGCAAAAACAACATGTCAATGCTCTTTCGGAAACTGGTAATCAATTCGGTATTACGAAATAATACAACCTTCGGCATTAACACCTGATGCTTATTTCTATTACAGGAAATGCATGCCGTCTACTAAACAATAGCCTTTATCGACGACAAACAAACAACCTTTTGTTAACATGACAGAGGAATCAATCAGAGATCGAATCTATTGTCGGGGATAACAATAGAACGTAACAGGATGTCTGCGGGGGCTTCATGGGGATGGAAATAACATCTAAAACCCTTAAAAACAATTAATGGACTATAAGCCTAACGAGATTGGTTTAGGCCCATTAGGCATGACAGATTATGTCGGGAAGCTTTTCAAGGTCTTTTATTCGGTAGGAAATCAAACGAAATTTTGATCGTGCAAATCGAATTTGGGAAATCAAGTTTCATAAGGAAATCAGGTCATTGGTGGTCTTGGGAATAAAGTGACATGAACCTTAGTGGGACAATTTTTAATTTCCTTTATTGTTTTTGACCCCAAGCAAAACAACTTTGGATGTTTCACCATAGAAATTTGAATAATAAGATAAATAGAATACACGAAAGGGCCTTAAGTTTCTAGTTTTGAAAATCTATTGGAAATGGATAATTCGGTAACCGTTCATCAAAAGAAACCTGTAGTGCAGTTGCTCATGGTAGAGATCTATAAAACAAAAGCTAATCTAAATCCTAGCTTTATGAAGCAAATTTTCGAGGAAAAAAAACGCCTTACAATTCCTAGGTCGATTAGCCAAGATTTAAATATAAAAAAAGTAGATCGTGTAAGATAGAGTGGAGTTTAGTAGGTTAATTCACATCTGCTGCATGCGAAAAGGAGTCGCTGAGAGCTACTTAGGTTTTATCCTTTTATGGTGACTCTTGGCTTTGTTGTACTTACATTTTCGGCTTGGATAATCGGCCATAAATATTCCTTCATTTGCAATCACTAATCGCTTTGTAGTGGCGTATCAATCAAAAGCAACAGATGGCTATCATTAAAAAATCTGCCATCGTTAGAACAAAGTGACTGTTGTACCTACATTTTCGGCTTGACTAATCGGCCGTAAAAATCACTTTATTTGAGATCACTAATCGCTTTGTAGTGGCGTGTCAATCAAAAGCAACAGATGCTATTGTAACAAAATCTGCTATTGTTAGAACGAAGCGACTTTCAACGCAAATAAAGCGATTTCTACGGTCGATTAATCAAGATGCAAGTGTAAGTAAACCAAGCCGAATTAATTTTTCTTTTAGCAATAAACTGGCAATATTNTACCGGGTGTCCCAAAAAAAGTATACAGATTTGGTCAACCCTAACGATCAGAATTTAGCATGAATCAATCCGAAATCATTTTTAAAACATTACTCGATAGTTAACTTGAACATAGATACCTTGTTTGTTGACATTGGTGCTTTGAGAGTAGAGATAAAAATCTTCAAAGGACAAATTTGCCTCCACCTCCAAACCAGAGCATTGGCGTTTTGGCCTAAGCAAATTCTTAAAGCACAGCGAATAAGTCAACAATAGACTTGGAAAAATTTGAACCAGGAGGAGAAAAATTAAAACCTGCACAACAAATGCGTTTCACAAAATATAATTTACGTGACGCTTATCATCAAGGGAGCTCCGAAGTAAACTTTATTCATTTTAAGTGAAACAAAACGTGGATATTGCTTAGGCCAAAACGCCAAAGCTCTGGTTGGGAGGTGGTGGCAAATTTGTCCTTTGAAGATTTCTATCTCTACTCTCAAAGCACCAATGTCAACAAACAAGGTATCTATGTTCAAGTTAACTATCGAGTAATGTTTTAAAAATGATTTCGGATTGATTCATGCTAAATTCTGATCGTTAGGGTTGACCAAATCTGTATACTTTTTTTGGGACACCCGGTAGATCGTGTAAGATAGAGTGGAGTTTAGTTGGCTAATTCACATCTGCTGCATGCGAAAAGGAGTCGCTGAGAGCTTCTTAGGTTTTATCCTTTTATGGTGACTCTTGGCTTTGTTGTACTTACATTTTCGGCTTGGATAATCGGCCATAAATATTCCTTCATTTGCAATCACTAATCGCTTTGTAGTGGCGTATCAATCAAAAGCAACAGATGGCTATCATTAAAAAATCTGCCATCGTTAGAACAAAGTGACTGTTGTACCTACATTTTCGGCTTGACTAATCGGCCGTAAAAATCACTTTATTTGAGATCACTAATCGCTTTGTAGTGGCGTGTCAATCAAAAGCAACAGATGCTATTGTAACAAAATCTGCTATTGTTAGAACGAAGCGACTTTCAACGCAAATAAAGCGATTTCTACGGTCGATTAATCAAGATGCAAGTGTAAGTAAACCAAGCCGAATTAATTTTTCTTTTAGCAATAAACTGGCAATATTTCGCTGTTATTCATTTAAATATTGCGTAGTGACTGCCTCAACAAAACATTGTCACAGTTCGGATAATTAAAACAAACAAATACAGTATAAATAATTGTACTTTGAACAGAGTTTAATTTTGTACAAAGTTAAAAAACTTTTCTTTGTTCGGATAATTAGTTTGGCTCATGTAAATGTTGACCTTGAAAATTCATAACACCAAAAGCATTTCATTTTATTTTTTCATTTTATCAATATTTATAATTACGATATTATATTTATACGATATCATCAATATTATAATTATATACAGTGTACCATTGAAGAGGGCCTAACTATTCGGAGATTTATGAAGAACCGGAAGGACCTTATGTGGACATTAATTAAATTGCTAATTAAACTATAATTTGTCTTTTTGCTTGCCATTTATTTTAAACACTCATACACTTAAATTGTTTCGTAATGTTGAAGCTTTCGCCTCACTGCCAGGCCTCATCAGCAACTAGATGTTGGTTGTGTTCGAACTTGATTTCAGTTGGTAGATTTGTTCGATAATTAATCAATCGCATATGTTTAGAACATCTTCAAGGCCTTCAACGTCACAATCATTGAGGAACCTGTTGTTGCTGTTTCGTTAAACTATTTGTTGTTGTTTCGCTAATTAAACTATTTTGCTGTAAATATAGGTTGAAGAAAAGCGCAAAAGACCAAATCGATGCCTGTTTCTTTGAGTAGTTAGGCCCTCTTCTAACCGTACACTATGTATCAATATTATAATTATATACATGCTATTCCCTTTCAGCTAGTAAATATTTACCTACTAATAATATAACTGTATTCAAGAGAAAGAAGAACTACACCATAATAATGAGCTGCTCTACCAAGGGGTCGTGTTTGGGTCCAGTAACTTTGAGCAATACTATACCAATACTAACTTTTTGCTTCTTGCAATACGGAAAAATATCAAGTCCAAGGTCAAAGGTATTGACCGAGCTTGCGAGGTCTATACGATGACTGAGGGCTTGATATTTTTCGTATTCCCAGAAGCAAAACGTTCGTATTTGGTTTATTACTCGATCTAGAGGAAACAATGGAGAACAATGGAGAACAATCAATGGAGAACAATGGAGAACAATGGAGAACAATCAACGCAGTGATACGCTAGAAGCAACGCAAGACCGAAGCACCATTTTGTATCCCTTTACGACGGGAAATACGGGAAAATATTGCGCGCTCCTCGACCAATCAAATTCGTTATCGTGTTCTCTGCCCTGAAGTTAGGGTAATAAGCTAATACATCAAATCTTGAAATCCCTAACCCTAACCCCAAAACTAACCCTAACCCTAATTTATTTCAGTGTTAACCCTAACCCTAACCCTAACTTAGTTCAAGGTTTTGATATATTCATACAGACGACATATCACGTGACTTGATCAATTCGCGCTCGAAAATCAGACTTTGGGTAAATGAAGCCATTACAAAGTATAGCGTCGCACTGGGATTTCGAGACTGTCTCGTTTATTTATCGACGCAAAGGCAAGTTTTGATATATTAGCGTACTCCCTAGCTCTGCCACTGCGAATAAAAACTAACTTGACCAACTAACGGTTTTTCTGGTAAACCTTCTCAGTTAATCTAAAGGCTGGTTAACCGGCTGAACCTGCATCGAGTCAACATTAATCTGTACAGAGGCTTCATACTGTTCTAACTGCAGTACAGCTTTGCCACTGCGAATAAAAACCAACTCGACAAACTAACGGTTATTCCTGTTAACCTTCTCAGTTAATCTTAAGACTCGTTAACCGGCTGAACCTGCATCGAGTCAACATTAATCTGTACCGATGCCCTGCACTGCAATAATCTTTTCACAGCTCTTCCAATTTGCGGGGACTGCCAGAGATAAAGAAACGGACTTAAAGTGGCATGGAATAGGAGAATGGTATCAGCAACAGGCTGGAAAATAGGAAGATGGATAAAACCGATCATAATGTTCTTGATCGTTGATGGTAAGTACGTTGCTAACAAAAAACAGATGACATATGCGGTGAATTTGACATTCCGGCGTTCTTTCCTTCGGTTTTCTTCTTGTTGTTCCGGCGTGAAATCTCTGTTCATTGGCCTAAGTCTTCTTTCATTTCCTCGTAGATTGACAACCGTCCGGAAGATCATGACATGAACGATCACATTGAAAATGTATGTTCCCACTGTTACGACAGTAGCAATCCCTAGAGAAATTATCAACAAGGCTTTAATGTGAACAGAAACAGCAACTATCGATGAAACGACCCAGAACGCTGCGCAGGCAATTCCCACTGACCGGTTAGTGAACTTTGACTCGTATGAGAACGGGTAAAGGATTGCAACACAGCGTTCATAGGTCAATAAGTCAACGGTCAGCATGGATGTGGTCACTAAAGCAACCCCAGTGATAGATAACACGATATCTGAATTGCAACTGAAATCCTTGTGTCCGCGAAGGATTAAGATGACGCCGTGAAATGGCATTGCTACAAGGCCTTGTAATAGGTTGACACAAACCAAGTTCAGTAGGATGATGTTCTGAATAGTCCGTAATGTGTTCGTCCTGAGTATAGCGACAAGCAAGCACATGTTGGCTAATACTGTGGGCATGGCAGCAGCGATGTTGAAAGAACCAATGACGTTTGATGCATACATAAAAACCGGTGTGAAATGATGCATCTTGGTTTTGGCTTCGCCGGAAAATAAATTCTTGCAGACGAATCGAAGAATAATTTCACTGTTGTTTAAGGCTGGAGAGTCGGTTATGTTACTTGGTAAAGCCATATCTGTATGATTGATTGATTTGATTTGATTTGATTTGATTTGATTTGATTTGATTTGATTTGATTTGATTTGATTTGATTTGATTTGATTTGATTTGGAAAGAGGATTTGGTTCGTTGAAGTCTCAGCTCTGGATCTCCAAAATGAAGTTTATTTATCGGAGGATGAAGTTTGAAGTTTAAAATTTGTTTAGTTCATATGGAAATCCGAAATGTCTGTCGCATTGCCTAATAACGCTATCTCTGAAAGTCATGAGATTCTAACCATATACACAATTCTGAGTAGCTAAATAATTGGTTTCCTCTCGCAAACTTTNAGCGCACAGCTGGATAGCCGGCCGTTTTTTGGGCCGGCAGGCGGTACCTCTGATCACGATTTTTGACCAATAGTAGAGAATATACATAAAATTCTGTGTTAAATAAACTAAAATGCCAAGATTTAAAAACACTATATATAGTGTTTTTAAATCTTGGCATTTTAGTTTATTTAACACAGAATTTTATGTATATTTGCTGAAACTATTGCCACACGTCGCTCACAACATTTATTATTACAATAGTAGAGAAGACGGTGATTTTCTCAAAAAGAAATTAACGGGGGCCAAAATGAATGCAATAGGACCCAACGCACCTGTGTATACAGTAGAAGTACAAGAACAAGTAACCCCCTGGTTTTTTACTTCTTGCGGTTGGGTCCTATTACAAATTTCGAGTTCAGTGATGTCACGCACGGCCATGAATAATTAATGAGGAGCTGTTTGGCACAAGTCGTCTCTTTCTTTCTTACAAGACGACTTGGGCAAGTCCGCTGTTCCTCAAACATCAGAGCTCGGTACACCGCTTTTGAAAGCTAAAGCACGAACACTCCTTTATATATCAGTATCCATAGCCCAAGGCGCAATTCGCTGAATATTGAAGCAGAAAATCTGAATTTGCAAACATGTACGAGTTCAACATCACTCTTTGAAACAATCCCTCTTCATTGATTTATTTAGAGTTCCTCAGGGATCCTAGATCAGTACGCTTCTTTTGACGGCCCAAGTATGAACACTCCCATCTCTATCCCTGTATCTCTAAGTATTCAAAGCAAATGAATGTACAAAGAGAAACTCATTGAATATAAAAGGAGAAAATCTGAAGATGAAGACATCTGCTAGTCATTGATGTTATGAAGTGTTCCTCAGGGATGATAGCTTAGTACACTTCTTTTTACAACTCAAGCAAAAATGCTACTTTACCTATCGGCATCCCAGACAAATTAATATCAAAGTTGAAACTCACTGAATGTTAAAATCAGCTAGTGGTTGCTCTTGTAGTCACTGTTCCTCGAGCACTAGAGCTCAGTACATCTCTTGATCTCTATACGGTAGTAATGAAGAATATTTAAATTTGAAAACATCTTCAGTTTCAATAGATTATTCGAAACAGTTGGTGTTAACTACTTTTGTTAACTAGAAAAAACCCAACTGTAACTAAGTTTATGATTATGATTAAAGGTAGTGTCAATGGCTATTATGGGTGTGTTTGATTGGTACCAATTCTGAAAACGGTAGACTTGGTAGACTCAGAATTCGTGTTTGATTGGCTCCAAAATTCTCAAAACGGTAGGTTTGGAAGGCCTTCTAAACCTTCTGCTCAAAAAGGCAGATCGAACAGATTGTACCATTTTTCTAGACTGACGACGTGATTCCTTGTATTCGTTCAATTTTTTTAATCTGATGTTTTCATTTTCTCTCATACAAGTTTGAAGCCATAATATCATTCAATTCAATGCGGAAAACTGAGACTCATGTAATCAGTCTACCATTTTTTCTCCATTAATTTAGAAGCTAATACCTCATTCACACTGACGCAGTTAAACCAGCTTTGTCTAACCCAGGTTAAATTTTAACCAATCAAATGCCTTCGATTTGTTGGATCGACCAATTAGAACGCAGCATTCAATAACCTGGTTTATTTTAGCTCGTTTAACTGGCCAGTGTGAATGGGGTATAAGATCATCTTAATTTTCTTTGAAACCTTTGTTTGAATTCTTTTCGAAAAAAGAAAACTGCTGTAATTTTGAAAATAATCAAGATATTTAAAAAATCACGGTAGAGCTACAGCAAAGCACATAAAGTTCCTTTAAAGGGGTCTTGGTAAACTGGCATGCATTGCGATTGTTTTTCGTGGATTTCATGGGTTTCATTCAATTCAAATCCATTGTTCAACACACGTAAGGAGAAATATGGCCGCATCTGGAGCTGAAGTGACGTGCTACTGACTTTAACAACATCACAAAATTATTTTCATGCAGCATGGAAATTAGGCCACCTTTGCAAATAGGCCTGCAATGCATGCCGGTTGCCCGAGAGCCTTTAAAGCCGTTCAATTCAAAGCAAGAGGTAATGACATTTACACCACAGGGAAACCAGGAAATAATTGTTGCTAAAAATATAATTTGTAAAAAAATTTGTCTTTCTTTGTCCCCGGTGCGCTTAGTCATTAACGAAGCGCACAGGGGACAAAGAAAGAGAAAAACAAATTTTTACATGCTATATTTAACGAGCAATCTGAAGGTTGGTGGTTCGAGTCCCCGCCCTGTCGAGCCTGCTACGTAGAGTGAGGAGAGTTGCCAGCTCTCTGTAATTCCAGGCTAAAGGAATCAAGCGGTGTGGTCACTTCGAGAGGAAGGACCAGGAAACTGCTTCAATAAGCTTAGCTTCTCAGTGTTCCTAAAAATTACCTTCAAAAGCGTAGAAACAAAAAAAAATGTGAGAAGATCATACCTGTAAGAACATAGTTTCCCTGTGTTTACACCAGACTTTTTAAAGATTTGCAGCCTATACTTTTCAATGTGCACTCGCAAAGTCAACGAAAAGCGACAGGTGCTATTGTTTCTAAAATCTACGTCTTTTAATGTAATTTGAACATTAAATAATTGTTTGAGATTTTTCAAAAAGATAAACGCCGATCTATTTTGCTGTTCCTCAAGCATCAGAGCTTAGTACACTTTTTTTGACAGCTAAAGCACAAACACTCGTGTATCTATCAGCATCAAAGGCAAGTGAACGTTTGAGGAGAAACTCGCTGAATATCAAACAGAATTGCTTACTTTGAAAATAGACATCTGTTGATTCATTTAAAAGAAAGGTTTTTACGGTTTAAAAGCTTTTAAAAAGGCCTCCACTCATGGGAAATCAGATCTGACTACATTTCTTGAAAACCTGAGTTTGATATTAATGTTCAGATTTTTCCTTAAATAATGGGAACCCTTCATCTGTTTCTGCAATCATCTTCTAAAAGCCTCAAAATAATTGCGAAGAATTTCCTAAAATGTTTTTGGAAAAGTGCGAAAATCATTGCTCGCAGCTTAATTACTTTTGAAAACCAGATGTTTCCAGCATGGGTCCCAAATCTTCGCAAAACTTTAAAATTTGTACAATAAAGCTCTGAAACTGAAAGAAAAGTCGCCAAAAGATCCTGCATCACTAGATGAATGATTTAAGAGAAACACTGCAATTATGATGTTTAAATGTTTGAATGGGCTGGTCCCCAAGTATTTGTCTGATAGATTCAGGCGCTCAGCACAAGTTCACCAGAAGAACACAAGATCAGAAGCAGCAAACAAGATTCATGTGGAGCACGCAAGAGGCAAGGCCTCGTCAAGTTTTAGAATAAGAGGAACCAACGTTTGGAATGACTTACCTGGGCCAACAACATCAAAGAACAGCATTTTACAATTCAAAACCAGCCTTTTATCATTGTGACAACTGTAGACAATTTCTCATTTTATACACTTTTAACTACATACTGTAATATATTATTTTAGCTTCTTTTACTTTTAGTGGGCCCTACTGTAAAAAATTAACTTAAGCATTGTTAATTATTGTAGATTACCTACTTTAAAGATGTATTATTATTATTACTATCATCATTATTATTATTATTATTATTACTATTATTATTAATTAATCATGTAAAGAATCCCTGCTCTGTTCTTTCAAATGAATTGCTGGAAGAGCATAGGGCTCAAATCTTTCAAATCTTTAAAAAGGTGGGTGTAAAATTGCATTACATTTTTCTTTGAATTAAATGGCTTGAAATGAACTTAGGGTACTTTGCTGTAAATCTGTCGTGGACATTTTTTGATATCTTGATTATCTTCAAAATGGCAGTCGTTGTAATTTTGGTTGAAAGGATTCATGGAAAATTTTGAAAAACTTAAAATCATCACAAAATCAATTGAGGAAAAATGATACAATCTTCAAGGAAACTATAGTTTATGAAGGTCTACAATATGGTGTCGAGCAGAAATGTGTCGCGCTTCTGGTTTAGGATTTAGAAATTTGATAATGTCACAGTCCCAAATATAATAAATGCTGCCATTTTGAAAATAATGATGATATCAAAAATATTCTCGTTGGGATTATAGCAAATCACCTAGGGAAAGGGCAACAGCACGATTAATTTTAAAGTTTTGCAAAGATTTGATGCCTATCTTGGGTACTAATGGAATTTGCAAAAACAGAATGAATAAAATATTGTAATTTACATATTTCGATTTTCACATAAAAGTATCCTCAAAATCTGCAAAATATAATTCACTTACTGAGCTCGAAAATAATCTTTTATATTGTACATTATACATCACAGAATAAAGCATAACCACTTTCTTTTCTCGTTCCCCCTTTCTACAACACTGTTCCTTTTCGGTCCCCTTTTCGGCCCCCCGTATTTCTCCCTAATAGCCTCGGAAACATATGACATAGAAGCGTCTACAGTTTCAGTCGATCCAGAGTTGGCAAAACGTTNATTCATGGAAAATTTTGAAAAACTTAAAATCATCACAAAATCAATTGAGGAAAAATGATACAATCTTCAAGGAAACTATAGCTTATGAAGGTCTACAATATGGTGTCAAGCAGAAATGTGTCGCTCTTCTGGTTTAGGATTTAGAAATTTGATAATGTCACAGTCCCAAATATAATAAATGCTGCCATTTTGAAAATAATGATGATATCAAAAATATTCTCTTTGGGATTATAGCAAATCACCTAGGGAAAGGGCAGCAGGACGATTAATTTTAAAGTTTTGCAAAGATTTGATGCCTATCTTGGGTACTAATGGCATTTGCAAAAACAGAATGAATAAAATATTGCAATTTACATATTTCGATTTTCACATAAAACTATCCTCAAAATCTGCAAAAAATAATTCACTTACTGAGCTCGAAAATAATCTTTTATATTGTACATTATACATCACAGAATAAAGCATAACCACTTTCTTTTCTCGTTCCCCCTTTCTACAACACTGTTTCTTTTCGGTCCCCTTTTCGGCCCCCCGTATTTCTCCCTAATAGCCTCGGAAACATATGACATAGAAGCGTCTACAGTTTCAGTCGATCCAGAGTTGGCAAAACGTTTTCCTTCGATCGATCCAGCATTGGTAAGACTGTTTCTTTCATTCAATCCAGAACTGACCAGACTGTTTCTTCCATTGGGCCTAGAATGGTTAAGAGTGTTCTCCAAATCATTCTGGCTTCTTCTACTCCTGAGACGATATTTCTCTCGATATTCCTCCCGAACCCTGTTCCTCTCCTCGGCCCTCTTTTTATGTTCCTCCACCAATTTTTCCCTTTGAGTTTCCGGAGCGTTAATGTCTTCCTTGCTTGAAAAAATCTTGAAAAACTTTTTCTCGGCATTGTGTGCTTCATTAGCCTTATGGACTTCTAGAAATGCTTTTGTTACTTTATCCATGGCCGAGGCTCGGGATTTGGGTTACAAGATGCAGATATATATTGTCTGGAAGTTGGAAATGTTGTAATTTGTAGCAGTGTTGTTTCAGTGTTGCTTCAATATTGTATCAGTGTTGTTTCAGTGTGGCTTCAATATTGTATCAATGTTGTATCATTGTTGCTTCAGTGATTCCTTTGGCTGCCTTGCATTGTCTCAGTAATCCAAGCAAGCGTATCAACTGTGAGGTCTTGTTGATTTCAGCAAACAGTACAAGAGATTAAAATCATCTATATATCTGATATATAGCGTTATGAAGCAGGGTTTAGACAACGGATGCCACTCAAAAAGTCATCCAAGTAGCTTTTGATACCAAGATTCCAATATCCAAGAAAGTGTATTGACTTTGAAGTCTTGTTGATTGCAGTAAACAGTCTTAGAGATCAGATCCCAGTAAAATGTCATCCATATATCTGATATTTCGCTATGAAATTATGCTTAGACAACGCAAGCCAATTAGCCACTCAAAAAGTCATCCAAGTAGAATTTGATACCAAGATTCCAATATCCAAGAAAGTCTATTAACTTTGAAGCCTTGTTGATTGCAATAAACAGTCTTAGGGATCAGGTCCCGGTAAAAAATCATCCATCTATCTGATATTTCGTTATGAAATTACGCTTAGACAACGAAAGCCAATTAGCCACTCAAAAATTCATCCAAATAGTTATCGAAAGTATACATGTACAGCTGGCTGTTAAAGCAAATGACCAACTAATAAAAACGTAAATTCAGATAATGTAAGATAGTTATTAATTATTAACAGAGGGGAAGCTCAATATATTGAAAGCATACAGATGTGGAAAGGAGAGGATGAATGATGTAATGATAAACCGGGGGTGAATACACCTCTCTGTGTCATGAAATTTTCCAGCTGGTTAAAATATCGTTGGACCTTTGAAGGAGTGTAGGAGCTAATCAAATTGATCGATTTCCAAGACTTTTTCTTTAATCTATTGATGAAAGTCTGACTTACAGTTAGCGACCGAATTTTGGTGTCTATGTCAAAGTTTAGGTGTCGTAATACTTTTGTTTCAGGTGAATCAAGGGCTAGTCTGCACTTTAGCGGACCAGCTTTCAATATCGGCAAGTTATGTGTCATGGGGTAAGTGTTTAGATGAGGGTTAGGTTTTAGAAAATGGTTTTTAGGGTAAGTTAGGGTAAGTTGGGGTTAGTTAGGGTAAGGTAGGGTTTAGTTAGGGTTAGTAGGGTATTTGGTCAAGCACGTTCCCGAGAGATATGACATAAAGCTGGTCCGCTAAAGTGCAGTCGTCCCAAATCAAGAAAGGTTGCAACTTTGTGCCATGAACAACGCATAGCCAAAGAAAAAATGCTTTGTCTGAATATTTCCTTCGTTCTATTCATAGAGAAGCCTATTTACCATTGCATATTCCATTTAAATCTACATTTAGGCTAGACTGACGACGTGATTCCTGGTATTCGTTCAATGTTTTTAATCTGATGTTTTTATTTTCCAACATACTAAATGAGGCCCATTTGGCCGAAGTAGTCTCTGTTTTGAAGCTGTATTGTCATGAGTCTCAGTTTGAAGCCATAACTATCATTCAATTCAATGCTAAAAACTGAGACTCGTGTGGTCAGTCTACATTTAGGCCTCCAGTAACGACAGCTCATTATTTTATCTTCTACAGAATCTTTACAAAAATTAAATTTATTTAGGTTCAGGAAGAGTTTTGTTTCCGTATTTAAGTCAAACAGAAGTAATTTGAAAAGTAGATTCACATCCTTTTCTCAGCCAAACATGAGCACATGGCTGGGCTGTCGTTTCCGTGCTAGGAACAAACAGAAACACACGAGGGAGGTACATTAATGTCCGCCCTACAGTCAAGTAGAAGCAAATATGTGCATGCATTTTATTTCCGCGAAAGAGCCCAAACGAATAAGTATGCATATTTGAGCTAAGATTGGTCGAGGGGCAAATCACTTCTCAAAATAGTGTACGTGATTTTTGTGATTTTTTTCTGTGATTTTTTTGTGATTTTGTGATTTTTGTGTGTGATTTTGTGTGTGATTTTTTGTGATTTTTTTGTGATTCTGTGATATTTTTGTGATTTTGTGATTTTTTGTGAGTTTTTGTGTGATTTTTGTGTGATTTTTGTGTGATTTCAATGAAGGTGTACGAAAAAAAAAATCTGTGATTTGCCCCTCGAGATTGGTAGTCAGCTATACAGGGTGTTCCAACAAAATCGTGTCTCGCTTGTGCTGCTGCTGTGGAGGAGCAGTAACTTCAATTGTCTCAAATTTCAACAAATTTCATCAAGAATTTTAGGCCTTTTTTGAAGGATTTTGGGATGAAGCATGTTTATAAAATCGCTGTAAATGAGAACGATAAGACCGATTTTGACAAACTAAATTTTCTTTTCTAAGTTGATATGTTAACTATACAAGAATTATTAGTTTATAGGAATCTAATAAATCGTTTGAGAGCTACAGGCATTTAAACGTGTATACATTTTTTTAGTCGCCCAGTTCTTAAAAAAACTTGAACATTTTTGGGACACCCTGCACGCTACCCCCTGAATCTCTGAGTATCTATTGTATGTAAAAAACGACCGAAATGACAACATACACGCATCCAGCAGAATGGCATAAAATTTTTATGAGCATTGCCAATGTTATCACTTTAAGGTACCAGTAATATATTATTTGCTCGTAACATATCTCCCTGGAGGATCAACGTTACCCAGTTATAAACGGCATAAAATATCAAATTTTCAGGGGGTTACGATTTGGAAGCCGAAATGTTTTAAATGAATTGTTTTGGCTTTAGAAACCCCCTGCTAAAGAGCAGTTTTGTGTGAAGTTGAGATCTGCAACGTTGATAGCACGGGGGGTTAACTGTCATGGATCAGGACTTTGAGGTTTGACGCTGTGCTGAATTTTTGCCATTACAATTTAATAATAAATGTATTACGTAAGTAGAGTTGAGTTCAATTCAAATTGAATCAAAATTCAGTAAATACAAGATTCCACGTCTATCTTATCCGTCTAGGTTTATCTAGTGGTTGAGATATCGCAATAAGCAGCAATTTTATAAAAATAGACTTTCACAAAATTGATGACGAAAATTGGGCAATTGAAACTTTCACGTCAGAAAGAAATTTGGTTGGCAAGTGGTTTGAGAGCCCCGTTATTTACACGTGTCATGAGCTACCAGCAGGGGTCCAAAAAACATTTCCCAATGACTCATAGACATTGGAAGGAAAAGGTTGAAGTGGTTCCCCCTCGTGCCTGATGACACGAGTCTAAGTCTTGCCGCATTAAATTGAATTATAGGCAGCCAGTATTTACGTGTGTATGAAACGTA
The DNA here is from genome assembly GCA_004194415.1 of Aurelia aurita. Classification (NCBI taxonomy): domain Eukaryota; kingdom Metazoa; phylum Cnidaria; class Scyphozoa; order Semaeostomeae; family Ulmaridae; genus Aurelia; species Aurelia aurita. Next base: position 291,075 of record REGM01000286.1, on the reverse strand, counting down.
AGGTGCCACCAGTTGTCACAAAAACATTTCCCAAGGTTTAACTGACTCTTGTAGAGAACTAAATTATGTCCGGCCGATAAAATAGATCTCTTAGCTATTCTGCAAAAGAGTCTGGATCAAGCCATATTTTTATACATTTTTATACGAAATGTTCGATTGAGTGGCGTTATAGCTTCTTTCACCGTTATGCTCATTCGAAAATTCTACAAAATGTATAAAAATATCGTTCGATTCAGACTCTATTTTGGAATAGCTAAAAGGTATATCCGTTGTAGAAATTCGAGAACAGATTGACATAAAATAATTCACACTTTAAATTATCATAAAATATAAATATTTACAATCTCTCTTGTTAGGTTATATCGGTTTATGTGTTAATATCATTTTCTAAGTGCTATAGTTATCTCTACATGTTGTTCTGAATGTTAGCATAGGCATAGCCTCCAAATCTTTAAAAACATTGCATGGATGGTTAATGCATCTTTCGTTTGATTTTATGGCTTGAAAGGAACTTCAGGTACGTTGCTATAATCCTATATGTAGCATTTCTAATATTTTGATTATTTTCAGAATAACAGCGGTTTTCTTTTTATTGAAAGAACTCGTGAAGAGTTTTGAAAAAATTAAAATAATCGTAGATCCTAAATTAAAATATGAAAAACGCTACAATCTTCAGGAAAGCCATAGTTTATGAAGGTATATAATATGGCTGCAAGCAGAAAATGTAGCTTTTCTAGTTTACGATTTAGAAATTTGATGACGTCACATTATCAAAACTGGCCCAAGCAAAGAGGACGCTGTAATTCTGAAAATAACCAAGATGTCAGAAATGCTACATGTAGAATTATAGCAGAGTACTTGAAGTTTCTTTTTAAAGCCATTAAATCAAACAGAAGATGCATCAACCATCCGTGCAATGTTTTGGTAAAGATGTCAAAGATTTGGAGGCTAGGCTGTTAGCATAGGGCTGACATCTTTCAAATCTTTAAAAACATAGGTGTAAAATTCGTTTACATTTTTCTATGAATTAAATGGCTTTAAAAGAACTTAGGGTACTTTGCTGTAACTCTGCCGTGGAATTTTGTTGATATCTAGATAATGTTCACAATGTAACATAATCTTATGTGATGTAATTTTCATTTATTATTTTTAAGGCTGTGACGTCATCAAATTTCTACATCCTAAACCAGAAGAGCGACAGATTTCTGCTTGCCACCATGTTGTAGACCTTCATAAACTATGGTTTTCTTGAAGATTGTATCCTTTTTCCTCTATTGATTTAGGATTTACGATGATTTTAATTTTTTCAAAATTTTCCATGAATTCTTTCAACAAAAATAAAAACGCTGCCATTTTGAGAAATATCAAGATATCAAAAAATTTCCACGGCAGATTTACAGGAAACAACCCTAAGTTCCTTTCAAGCCATTCAATTCAAAGAAAAGTGCAATAGAATTTTACACCCACATTTCTAAAGATTTGAAAGATTTGAGCCCTATGCTATGAATGTTACATTTCATTTAACAGGAAAAAATGTTATCTCCCGATTCAGTTGACTTGCTATTTTCATAATTCTGCTTCATATCAAATACTTCACAAATCCGAATTTTCTTTTATTCTTTGCACCAATTTATTGTTCCCAAACAGAAATCTTGAATCAACAGTTAAACTGTAGTCCGTCAATCACCTTCGACCTTCGACCTTTGAATCATGATCGTTCACCTTCAAACCACGAACTTTGACCTGGCGGAATGAGTCATTTCACTTCATTTTCCATTATCTGTGAAATTCAACTTGCTTTTGATCTCTCCTCTGTGAGCAGTGAAGTCTCACCTATTGCAATGTATCATTTTGCGTCACTTTTTCCATTATCTGTGACCTATGAACTGGTCTGATCTTTCACTCATAAACTGTGAGATTTCACCTGTATGCATATCCCATTTCACTTCATTTTGCCATTATCTGAAGCATTTGATTGGCGACCTCGTAAACAATAATCTCTGTCGGTTGATACAATGCCAATTCTTTATTCCGAGTCNAATCATATTCACCAAATTGCTATTCGCTGCAAAACGTTATAAAAAGACCTTGTCTAAATGAAAACCAATGTTGTTTGTTTGTACAAAATCATATTCACCAAATTGCTATTCGCTGCAAAACGTTATAAAAAGACCTTGTCTAAATGAAAACCAATGTTGTTTGTTTGTACAAAATCATATTCACCAAATTGCTATTCGCTGCAAAACGTTATAAAAAGACCTTGTCTAAATGGAAACCAATGTTGTTTGTTTGTACAAAATCATATTCACCAAATTGCTATTCGCTGCAAAACGTTATAAAAAGACCTTGTCTAAATGAAAACCAATGTTGTTTGTTTGTACAAAATCATATTCACCAAATTGCTATTCGCTGCAAAACGTTATAAAAAGACCTTGTCTAAATGAAAACCAATGTTGTTTGTTTGTACAAAATCATATTCACCAAATTGCTATTCGCTGCAAAACGTTATAAAAAGACCTTGTCTAAATGGAAACCAATGTTGTTTGTTTGTACAAAATCATATTCACCAAATTGCTATTCGCTGCAAAACGTTATAAAAAGACCTTGTCTAAATGAAAACCAATGTTGTTTGTTTGTACAAAATCATATTCACCAAATTGCTATTCGCTGCAAAACGTTATAAAAAGACCTTGTCTAAATGAAAACCAATGTTGTTTGTTTGTACAAAATCATATTCACCAAATTGCTATTCGCTGCAAAACGTTATAAAAAGACCTTGTCTAAATGGAAACCAATGTTGTTTGTTTGTACAAAATCATATTCACCAAATTGCTATTCGCTGCAAAACGTTATAAAAAGACCTTGTCTAAATGAAAACCAATGTTGTTTGTTTGTACAAAATCATATTCACCAAATTGCTATTCGCTGCAAAACGTTATAAAAAGACCTTGTCTAAATGAAAACCAATGTTGTTTGTTTGTACAAAATCATATTCACCAAATTGCTATTCGCTGCAAAACGTTATAAAAAGACCTTGTCTAAATGGAAACCAATGTTGTTTGTTTGTACAAAATCATATTCACCAAATTGCTATTCGCTGCAAAACGTTATAAAAAGACCTTGTCTAAATGAAAACCAATGTTGTTTGTTTGTACAAAATCATATTCACCAAATTGCTATTCGCTGCAAAACGTTATAAAAAGACCTTGTCTAAATGAAAACCAATGTTGTTTGTTTGTACAAAATCATATTCACCAAATTGCTATTCGCTGCAAAACGTTATAAAAAGACCTTGTCTAAATGGAAACCAATGTTGTTTGTTTGTACAAAATCATATTCACCAAATTGCTATTCGCTGCAAAACGTTATAAAAAGACCTTGTCTAAATGAAAACCAATGTTGTTTGTTTGTACAAAATCATATTCACCAAATTGCTATTCGCTGCAAAACGTTATAAAAAGACCTTGTCTAAATGAAAACCAATGTTGTTTGTTTGTACAAAATCATATTCACCAAATTGCTATTCGCTGCAAAACGTTATAAAAAGACCTTGTCTAAATGGAAACCAATGTTGTTTGTTTGTACAAAATCATATTCACCAAATTGCTATTCGCTGCAAAACGTTATAAAAAGACCTTGTCTAAATGAAAACCAATGTTGTTTGTTTGTACAAAATCATATTCACCAAATTGCTATTCGCTGCAAAACGTTATAAAAAGACCTTGTCTAAATGAAAACCAATGTTGTTTGTTTGTACAAAATCATATTCACCAAATTGCTATTCGCTGCAAAACGTTATAAAAAGACCTTGTCTAAATGAAAACCAATGTTGTTTGTTTGTACAAAATCATATTCACCAAATTGCTATTCGCTGCAAAACGTTATAAAAAGACCTTGTCTAAATGAAAACCAATGTTGTTTGTTTGTACAAAATCATATTCACCAAATTGCTATTCGCTGCAAAACGTTATAAAAAGACCTTGTCTAAATGAAAACCAATGTTGTTTGTTTGTACAAAATCATATTCACCAAATTGCTATTCGCTGCAAAACGTTATAAAAAGACCTTGTCTAAATGAAAACCAATGTTGTTTGTTTGTACAAAATCATATTCACCAAATTGCTATTCGCTGCAAAACGTTATAAAAAGACCTTGTCTAAATGAAAACCAATGTTGTTTGTTTGTACAAAATCATATTCACCAAATTGCTATTCGCTGCAAAACGTTATAAAAAGACCTTGTCTAAATGAAAACCAATGTTGTTTGTTTGTACAAAATCATATTCACCAAATTGCTATTCGCTGCAAAACGTTATAAAAAGACCTTGTCTAAATGAAAACCAATGTTGTTTGTTTGTACAAAATCATATTCACCAAATTGCTATTCGCTGCAAAACGTTATAAAAAGACCTTGTCTAAATGAAAACCAATGTTGTTTGTTTGTACAAAATCATATTTACCAAATTGCTATTCGCTGCAAAACGTTATAAAAAGACCTTGTCTAAATGAAAACCAATGTTGTTTGTTTGTACAAAATCATATTCACCAAATTGCTATTCGCTGCAAAACGTTATAAAAAGACCTTGTCTAAATGAAAACCAATGTTGTTTGTTTGTACGAAATCATATTCACCAAATTGCTATTCGCTGCAAAACGTTATAAAAAGACCTTGTCTAAATGGAAACCAATGTTGTTCGTTTGTACAGAATCCTAATGTTTACTAATTTCGTTACATCACGAAAATAACGATGCTAAAAACAACCAAAAGGTGTGGTCTGCCTTTTATGAAAAAATACCATTCAAATCACTTCTATTAACCGATTAATTTGTTTCACTTAAAGGTAATATGTCCATAAAAAAGGCCAGCGTATACCCAACCTGTCGACATCCATCAAATTCTCAGCAAATGATTGGTTGATATTCAAACTTACCACATGAATAGAGAAAATTGCTGTAAGCTACCTTTTGTGGTCACAAAATGATGAAACGTCACAGGCAGTGGGAACAAAGTCTTCTTAATTCGTCCCTTGTTTTGTGGAATGTCTATTTGCTAGATTTCAATAGCAGTCGCAAAAGCAACCTTTATACGTGATTGAAAAGAATTTTAGTTGATCACATGCCTTCCTCTGGAAGGCCCCCTTGTATGGACACATTACCTTTAAAACTATTCCCGGCACCTTTTTGGATAGCAAGTATTCACCGATAATTTGTGCACTCTGTGGATGTTATGTTCGCGAGACAAACATGAAATGACTAACACGCATACCCAAAACAATAAAATACTCAAAATCTTACCTGGAATTAAGTACAGGTTATTGAAGATCGGCATTTCAGTTTTCCCATCTGGAAATCGGATTCCGATTGATAAATTATCTCCACCTGTTCCTTCTTTCATAAATGACTCCATAAAGTAGAAATTCCCTTGCTCTAGTTTGATCGGGCGAGATGCTTGTTCAGTGGGGTACCTATAAGATATATAGTCATGATAGATAATGGGTTTCAGGATTTGAATTATCAAAAACTTACGTACGCTATCCACAACTAAAGTCAGAAATGAAATTCACAGGATGTCAGAGAAAAAATTAAAGTCCGTGGGGTGTGCGATGACCTCAGGGAAGTAATCCTATTGGCTTCGGAAATGGATAAAGGGTTTTTTTGAACAGGCAATATAGTTAGAACAATATCTAGATTTTATCAATTTATCAATAGAATGTTTAGAAAGTTATGGAACGAAAATTTCTTGATAGATTTCAAACGAATCGAAGTCCCTCGCCTCATGGAGGCCTCAACCTCATTCTATATTTTTCTTGTTCTCCAAAAAAGTTGCACAGTTTGTTCCTTTAAAGAGAGCACAATTTGTTTTTATCAATCGATAGCTGAGTCGTGCAAAGGAATTCGTCGCAGTTTTTAGCTCTTTTTCAAGAATTGTATAAACTTTTCTCGTAAAATCACCAATAACTATGAAATAATTTGACCAACTTCAGCAAGATAAATTTTCTTACCATCTTAGCTTCTCTTCTGCACAAAAAACTTTTAAGCAAGAAGTAGCGAGGTTTTCCGCAAATAAATAATTTGGAATCGCACCAAGTTTTTTGCTAACCACTTTGATTTTGAAAATTAAAGTAAGAACATTTTGTATCTTGTAAGTATTTAGCCTATAGTTGTATGTACGGTGCTTACAGTGATTATTATTATTATTATTATTATTTAAAAAGAATATGAACATTTACTCACTTCGTCCATTGTCTGAATGAAGTGAAATGTCCATTCTTTAATTCTATCGACATATTTGAGTTGAGTTCATCAGTGTCAGGGCTCAACCATAACTCGCATTCATTATCACAAGCGATGTAGAAGAGATATTCTCCTGTCGTTGGGGCCTAAAATGAGACAATTTTAAGTTTAGAAAGAAACGAACTACGGGGTAGGAAAAATCGTTGTACCTCTTATTAAAAGTTTGTAGCAACTGAAACATATACTTTTATAAAAAGCTTAAAACATAACTTACAATTACAATCAACATTTTTTTTTTGCAATTTGAATGTTGATTTTTAACGTTTGTAATTTAGTTTTATGGGTAAGCCCGAACTATTGTAAAGGTTATTTCTGAACAAGCGAAAGGCGAAACGTCAAATAAGTCTACTATATAGTGCTAGCCTTAGGTTCATTATCACTGTTTTCTTGCCTAAAAATTCTTAGGAAATCCATAAGAATTCTTACAGATCCTAAAAAATTCTTGGGGTCTTTCATATCTCTCAAGAATTCTTAGCTGTATTTGAAGATTCTTTTACGAATTCCTTGACAATTCCTTGACGTTGATGTACACAATGCATGTACTGTATTTGAAGTTCCCTAATTATCTTACCCTGAAGTAAGTAGAAAGTCTTTGCCCATAACCATCTCCAGCATTTGGTGGTGCTTCGAATTTATCCAAGACAAGGTATTCATCAGGGGTCTGTGGAAATCTTGGGTTGTTTATCAGGTCTTTGAGATGAGGACTTAGGCCAAGACCGAACCAGACTTCACGGAGTACTCCGCTGTTACCTAAAGGATCAAGTATACATCCGTCAGTCCATGAAGCAAGCGAATCATCAATCAGAAAATTCGTGATTCAATCAATCATTTAGTCAATCAGCCAATCACTAGATAAAGCAACCAATAAGTCAATCATTCAATCAGTTAATCAGTGAAGCTATCAATTAATCAATCCTTCACCTAATCACTCACCCATTTAACTATTCAATCAATCTATCATGCAACCACTCAATCAATCAATCTATCATTCAGTCATCTACAACATCAAGGAATATAACTTACTGCTTTTGCATGTCAATCTCTGACATAATAGCTGGACTCCTCAAATTTTCCATGTTGTCTTGAAATTCCCCCTCTCTCATATCAATGTGTTTAGCCTGGCAACACTTTGCCCTGCTAGGTTGCACATTAAAACATTCCTTCAGCTGCTGCCAATATTTACACGAGGGACAGAGGGGTCAAAATATCCATCTTGTCAAGGAATCCGACAATTTTGTAAGAAGTTGTAGCTTACTGACAGAGGCTGTATTCTTGAAGAGTAGGGGTCAAATAAAACTCTTCAGTTTAGCTTACCTCCATCAGGTGATGTTACCCTCGGTTGAGGAATCTCTTCCTTCATTGGCTCCCCTGCATTATTAACACCACTCCTCTGGGGAGGCTGTTCTTCAGTTTCTATGAATTCTGGACCTTGCAAAGCTATCTTTCCAGCAGGAACTGCTTAAGATAAAAGGATAACAAAAATTAGGCTGCATGTGGTTCCAAACAAAATGGGTTATGATTGGATACCAAGTAATACAGTAAATCCCCGCATATAAGAACCTACAAAAATAAGAACCTACAGGCTGTTTTTCCTAAATTATGCACCTCGTAATTAAGAACCTGTTTCAGTTTGATGTAATAAAGTAGATTTTTTGATTGTCCTTATTGAGTTCGTTTTGTCCCATTTGGCTTTTAATATCTGAACCTCCTCCTTTGCTATGTGTAAGCTTAGAACTAGTTATTTGGTCCTTAATAGCATTGCGAAAACAAATAACAGGGCTGAGAATCTCTTGGTGATGACCCCTAAGAGGTTTACACAAGGGACCCTTCGAATAAGAACCTTTAAGAACCTTTATACCATGAAATTGACATAAGTACCATTAAAATAAGAACCTAATTCAGCCTGGCTCTCGAAAAAGTAGGTTCTTATACGCGGGGATTTACTGTAATCGAGAAAAATTAAAGAAACATTGTTGGAAGAACTTATTCTTACTATTTTGGGTGTTGATACGAGAATAATCGGTAGACAGATCTGAAAGTAGTAGAGATTTGAGTGATTAGAGAGAAAAGATGCTAAAAAAAACGTGTTCTGAAAAATTCAAAAAAGGACACATTCTGAACACGGAGGAAATTTGACCTTCGAACTGAAGGCATTACATTGCAAAATCCCTAAAGAAAATGTGTTTATTGTCTAGGACAGGTTCCTTTCTCTCGCATCTCTACAGTTTTAAGGGTGGGTGTTTTGGGGATCCTTTATATAAAGTCTAACATTTTCAGAAGATTTCTGAGCTTTTTGGTTACAGTAAGATTATGAAACAGCGACTATAATGCACAAGTCAACAACTGGTCTTGCACCGGTTTTTGTTGGTCTTTACAGGGCCCTTGTTGATAGCAGTACTTTCTGTACTTTCTGGTACTGATAAGGTTTTACCCTGTATAAACATGTATACTATTATTATATTATTACCGGAATACCTGCCCAAACTGTTTATAAAGAACTCAACTCATAATACACTGAGACTGAGAAAACCCGAAACTGAATTGCGTGTTCCACTTTTCAAAACGTCGAATGGGCAGACGTCTATTTCATTTCGTGGGCCTAAGCTTTGGAACAATTCAAGCTTGGATGTCAAACATGCACCCTCTCTTCCTACCTTCAAAAAAAGGTTAAACGAGTCATTGCAGAGGGTTTGATCTCACTTTTCTTTTGATTTAGTTTCGTTTAATTTTGTTATGGACATTTTTAGTTTTTTATTTATTGCTATTTCACTAAATTTAGCAACATTTATAAATTAGGTTTTTACTTTGTAGTTTTTTGGACGGCCCCCTGTAAAGCAGTCTCCACAGACTGACGAGGCTACCGTGGTTAAATAATATGAAATGAAATGCTTAAAAATAGACTTACCAGCATTCTGAGCAGGCTTTGTTGGCACGGCATTTTGAACTGCTAAATCCAAATCTTGTGAGTCCTGTGTGTTTGCTGTAACTCCTCCAACTAAAACATAAATATAATGTAAGAATAAACAAACAATGAAATTTGCAATTGCAGATTCCTAACACATTCCAAAAAAACTAAAGTAACTGATTTTGTGTTGAGATGTGGGGAAATTGCACCCCATAGACGAAATCAGCTAAGGTTTGTTTTTCCCATTTCAAGTCATGTGACCATACTCTTTGGGAAGTATTAGTATTATACCGGGTGTCCCAAAAAAAAGTACTCACGTTTGTTTGAACGTAGCGCCATATTGAAAAGTGATAGGAATTCGTGGTATTGACTGTCTCACTTCACAAAGGCTAACTTAGGTGTCAATAGTTTGTTTTTCACCGTAGGTTGAACATTCTTGGAGTTATGAGTTCCGAAGCGCAAAGACCATCGTCAAGACTAAAACAGTAGGCCTAAATGTTTTCTGGAAGAGTGTAGATTAATGTTACTGAAGAACGAGATTGCAAAAACTTTCTAAACGAATCAATTTGAATGAAAGCACTATAATCCTTTTGAAAGCAAATAATATTCAAATAATGCGTTGCTATTGAAACCTCTTAAAACTTTGGACGACCTGTGTGCTTGACTCCTTCATAACATTTAGGCCTACTGTTTTAGTCTTGACGATGGTCTTTGCGTTTCGGAACTCATAACTCTAAGAATGTTCAACCTACGGTGGAAAACAAACTATTGACATCTAAGTTAGCCTTTGTGAACTGTGACAGTCGATACCACGAATTCCTATCACTTTTCAATATGGCGCTACGTTCAAACAAACGTGAGTACTTTTTTTTGGGACACCCGGTA